>OX371263.1:5322436-5782705 GCA_947311025.1 Lypha dubia
TTCCCCTTTGTTAAAAAGTCTCTGCCTAAAACACACTCGAATGCCATTGACTCATTAGGAACTACTAATAATTCTATGTCTATAATCTTTCCATTTACAGCCAAAAAGCATTTAAGTTTCCCATAAACATTTAATTTTGATTTATTAATTCCGTAAAATGTAGAAGTACAAAACAAAAGTTCATTTAAATTAATTATATTAATAACATTTGACTTCCTCACGAAACTCACTGGACTACCGGAATCGATCAGGCATTCTAACAAAAAATTACAATTAAAACTAGAATCTAAACAAAACTTATAATACCTTACATATTCATTTTGATCCATATATTGAACAGCTGCTTTTCGTTCTGGACAAACAGCTATACGGTGTTCAAAACTTCCGCATCCGTAACAGGAACCAAGCTCACGTTTCGGCTTTTTACACCCAGCTGCAAAGTGCCCAAAGGAGTTGCAGTTGTAGCATCTTAACGTTTTTTCCTTATCTGCCCATCTGCTCACTTTTATTTGGATATCGTTTTTGTTGCTTCAAGCTTATTTTAGAAAATGCCTGCAGGAGTTGAGTCTTATTTACATAACATTGCAAATAGGCTTGAGTTCTGAGTTGCTCATCAGGAATACCTTCAATGATGTTATCGATCAATTCGTCATCACTAACATCAACATTGTTGGCCAGACCAATTTTGTCATTGTAATAATCTGTGAAAGTCTCGCCAAATCTCCATATGCGCGCTTCAAATTTGCGACGCATTGTTAATTTATTTTCTTTGGTACAGAATGTTTCTTTCATTTCGTTTAAGATCATTTCAGACGTTTCGTAAACGAATTTCGGTTTTGAATGTAACCACGTCTGAGCTTTTCCTTTCAATTTGCACATCAATAAGGCTTTTGTTGTACTTTCATCCACGCAGTATACATCAATTGTGCTTTTGAATTGGCCTATCCATAATTCTGGCAATACCCCACCATCATAATCAGGTAGTATATCTTTTAATACACTGAAGGACGCAGTTGGTTTATTCCTTGGCACATTGGATGAAAATTCTTCGGCATCTGCTGCAAACACACTCATATCATTTTTTTCATTTTCAGCAACTTTCTCTGCAGCTTTATCTTCACGTCTCTCTTTCAGTAAAGCAATCGTCTTTAGAAAATCATTTTCTTTTCTTAGCAAATCTTTTTCACGCTTAACTATTTCCAATTCTTTTGTCATTAATTTTGCAAGTAATTCATACTCATTCCTTTCTTTCATTTGTTGTTGTCGATCATTTGTCTCAATCGTTGCACCTTCATTTGTATCGCTTTGTCTTTCGCTCTCATTTGTTTCTCGCCAACCAGCACCATCGTTGTTAAGACCTTCATTTTCTCCGCTTTCTTCTACCCTTTCCTCATTAATTTCATGTTCGGGGTATTCCCCTCTTTCTTCAGCCGGGACTTCATTTAGTCTTATAAGCAGGGCATTCTTAGTGCCGGTTGATGACAAACCAAGATGCTGCGACCATCGTCGAAGTTGTGCAGCGGTATATTGTCCACTTACACTTGGCATTTTTAACAATAATGAAAAAAAAAAATAATTATTTTAACTTTTCACCACTTTTTTTTAATTAATTATTTTCTTGTTCTAAATTCTTTTCGTTTTTTTTTTCAAGTTGACAATTTTAACATAAAAGGCAAATTTTTTTTTTTTTTTTTTTTTGTTTTTATATAAAATATTTCGGTATCCCACTTCTGAAATTATAGGCGCTTGAAATAAAACACACGACACGTCTCTTCTGTTTCGTTACAAGTTTTATAATAATTCATTTATTCAATATTATTCCGCATGCCAACTAGATTATTATCCTGCTTATTATCTAACTTATTATCTACGTTTACATTACAAAGTAAGAAAAGAGACAGATATAATATTAGTTAGGAATATTCAAGAAGACATGTATATAAATATAAATTATGGCCTACTCTATAAACAAAACATAAGAATACGTATACAATACTACATTTGTTTGTCACTCATTTGGACCAATGGGAAATTAAAGCCAAGGATCCATACTTATAGACTATGTTAGTCCGATTTCTCAATTGTATTTGAGAATTTTTCTATAACACTTGTTTGTCACTCATTTGGACCAATGGGAAATTAAAGCCAAGGATCCATACTTATAGACTATGTAAGTCCGATTTCTCAATTGTATTTGAGAATTTTTCTATAACATTTGTTTGTCACTCATTTGGACCAATGGGAAATTAAAGCCAAAGATCCATACTTATAGACTATGTAAGTCCGATTTCTCAATTGTATTTGAGAATTTTTCTATAACACTTGTTTGTCACTCATTTGGACCAATGGGAAATTAAAGCCAAGGATCCATACTTATAGACTATGTAAGTCCGATTTCTCAATTGTATTTGAGAATTTTTCTATAACACTTGTTTGTCACTCATTTGGACCAATGGGAAATTAAAGCCAAGGATCCATACTTATAGACTATGTAAGTCCGATTTCTCAATTGTATTTGAGAATTTTTCTATAACATTTGTTTGTCACTCATTTGGACCAATGGGAAATTAAAGCCAAAGATCCATACTTATAGACTATGTAAGTCCGATTTCTAAATTGTATTTAAGAATTTTTCTATAACACTTGTTTGTCACTCATTTGGACCAATGGGAAATTAAAGCCAAGGATCCATACTTATAGACTATGTAAGTCCGATTTCTCAATTGTATTTGAGAATTTTTCTATAACACTTGTTTGTCACTCATTTGGACCAATGGGAAATTAAAGCCAAGGATCCATACTTATAGACTATGTAAGTCCGATTTCTCAATTGTATTTGAGAATTTTTCTATAACACTTGTTTGTCACTCATTTGGACCAATGGGAAATTAAAGCCAAGGATCCATACTTATAGACTATGTTAGTCCGATTTCTCAATTGTATTTGAGAATTTTTCTATAACACTTGTTTGTCACTCATTTGGACCAATGGGAAATTAAAGCCAAGGATCCATACTTATAGACTATGTAAATCCGATTTCTCAATTGTATTTGAGAATTTTTCTATAACACTTGTTTGTCACTCATTTGGACCAATGGGAAATTAAAGCCAAGGATCCATACTTATAGACTATGTAAGTCCGATTTCTCAATTGTATTTGAGAATTTTTCTATAAAATTTTAAAGATTAAAATTGTGTAATATTTTGTTCAGCTCTACGGGAATTTCGCTATTTGTGGGCACAATTATGTTTGTCACTCATTTGGACCAATGGGAAATTAAAGCCAAGGATCCATACTTATAGGCTATGTAAGTCCGATTTCTCAATTGTATTTGAGAATTTTTCTATAACATTTGTTTTTCACTCATTTGGACCAATGGGAAATTAAAGCCAAAGATCCATACTTATAGACTATGTAAGTCCGATTTCTCAATTGTATTTGAGAATTTTTCTATAACATTTGTTTGTCACTCATTTGGACCAATGGGAAATTAAAGCCAAAGATCCATACTTATAGACTATGTAAGTCCGATTTCTCAATTGTATTTGAGAATTTTTCTATAAAATTTTAAAGATTAAAATTGTGTAATATTTTGTTCAGCTCTACGGGAATTTCGCTATTTGTGGGCACAATTATGTTTGTCACTCATTTGGACCAATGGGAAATTAAAGCCAAGGATCCATACTTATAGACTATGTAAGTCCGATTTCTCAATTGTATTTGAGAATTTTTCTATAACATTTGTTTGTCACTCATTTGGACCAATGGGAAATTAAAGCCAAGGATCCATACTTATAGACTATGTAAGTCCGATTTCTCAATTGTATTTGAGAATTTTTCTATAACATTTGTTTGTCACTCATTTGGACCAATGGGAAATTAAAGCCAAGGATCCATACTTATAGACTATGTAAGTCCGATTTCTCAATTGTATTTGAGAATTTTTCTATAACATTTGTTTGTCACTCATTTGGACCAATGGGAAATTAAAGCCAAAGATCCATACTTATAGACTATGTAAGTCCGATTTCTCAATTGTATTTGAGAATTTTTCTATAACACTTGTTTGTCACTCATTTGGACCAATGGGAAATTAAAGCCAAGGATCCATACTTATAGACTATGTAAGTCCGATTTCTCAATTGTATTTGAGAATTTTTCTATAAAATTTTAAAGATTAAAATTGTGTAATATTTTGTTCAGCTCTACGGGAATTTCGCTATTTGTGGGCACAATTATGTTTGTCACTCATTTGGACCAATGGGAAATTAAAGCCAAGGATCCATACTTATAGGCTATGTAAGTCCGATTTCTCAATTGTATTTGAGAATTTTTCTATAACATTTGTTTGTCACTCATTTGGACCAATGGGAAATTAAAGCCAAAGATCCATACTTATAGGCTATGTAAGTCCGATTTCTCAATTGTATTTGAGAATTTTTCTATAACATTTGTTTGTCACTCATTTGGACCAATGGGAAATTAAAGCCAAAGATCCATACTTATAGACTATGTAAGTCCGATTTCTCAATTGTATTTGAGAATTTTTCTATAACATTTGTTTGTCACTCATTTGGACCAATGGGAAATAAAAGCCAAAGATCCATACTTTTAGACTATGTAAGTCCGATTTCTCAATTGTATTTGAGAATTTTTCTATAACATTTGTTTGTCACTCATTTGGACCAATGGGAAATTAAAGCCAAGGATCCATACTTATAGACTATGTAAGTCCGATTTCTCAATTGTATTTGAGAATTTTTCTATAAAATTTTAAAGATTAAAATTGTGTAATATTTTGTTCAGCTCTACGGGAATTTCGCTATTTGTGGGCACAATTATGTTTGTCACTCATTTGGACCAATGGGAAATTAAAGCCAAGGATCCATACTTATAGACTATGTAAGTCCGATTTCTCAATTGTATTTGAGAATTTTTCTATAACATTTGTTTGTCACTCATTTGGACCAATGGGAAATTAAAGCCAAAGATCCATACTTATAGACTATGTAAGTCCGATTTCTCAATTGTATTTGAGAATTTTTCTATAACATTTGTTTGTCACTCATTTGGACCAATGGGAAATTAAAGCCAAGGATCCATACTTATAGACTATGTAAGTCCGATTTCTCAATTGTATTTGAGAATTTTTCTATAACACTTGTTTGTCACTCATTTGGACCAATGGGAAATTAAAGCCAAGGATCCATACTTATAGACTATGTAAGTCCGATTTCTCAATTGTATTTGAGAATTTTTTCTATTAAATTTTAAAGATTAAAATTGTGTAATATTTTGTTCAGCTCTACGGGAATTTCGCTATTTGTGGGCACAATTATGTTTGTCACTCATTTGGACCAATGGGAAATTAAAGCCAAAGATCCATACTTATAGACTATGTAAGTCCGATTTCTCAATTGTATTTGAGAATTTTTCTATAACATTTGTTTGTCACTCATTTGGACCAATGGGAAATTAAAGCCAAGGATCCATACTTATAGACTATGTAAGTCCGATTTCTCAATTGTATTTGAGAATTTTTCTATAACATTTGTTTGTCACTCATTTGGACCAATGGGAAATTAAAGCCAAAGATCCATACTTATAGACTATGTAAGTCCGATTTCTCAATTGTATTTGAGAATTTTTCTATAAAATTTTAAAGATTAAAATTGTGTAATATTTTGTTCAGCTCTACGGGAATTTCGCTATTTGTGGGCACAATTATGTTTGTCACTCATTTGGACCAATGGGAAATTAAAGCCAAGGATCCATACTTATAGACTATGTAAGTCCGATTTCTCAATTGTATTTGAGAATTTTTCTATAAAATTTTAAAGATTAAAATTGTGTAAACTTTGTTCAGCTCTACGGGAATTTCGCTATTTGTGGGCACAATTATGTTTGTTACTCATTTGGACCAATGGTAAATTAAAGCCAAGGATCCATACTTATAGGCTATGTTAGTCCGATTTCTCAATTGTATTTGAGAATTTTTTCTATAAAATTTTAAAGATTAAAATTGTGTAAATTTTGTTCAGCTCTACGGGAATTTCGCTATTTGTGGGCACAATTATGTTTGTCACTCATTTGGACCAATGGGAAATTAAAGCCAAGGATCCATACTTATAGACTATGTTAGTCCGATTTCTCAATTGTATTTGAGAATTTTTCTATAACACTTGTTTGTCACTCATTTGGACCAATGGGAAATTAAAGCCAAAGATCCATACTTATAGACTATGTAAGTCCGATTTCTCAATTGTATTTGAGAATTTTTCTATAACATTTGTTTGTCACTCATTTGGACCAATGGGAAATTAAAGCCAAAGATCCATACTTATAGACTATGTAAGTCCGATTTCTCAATTGTATTTGAGAATTTTTCTATAACACTTGTTTGTCACTCATTTGGACCAATGGGAAATTAAAGCCAAAGATCCATACTTATAGACTATGTAAGTCCGATTTCTCAATTGTATTTGAGAATTTTTCTATAAAATTTTAAAGATTAAAATTGTGTAATATTTTGTTCAGCTCTACGGGAATTTCGCTATTTGTGGGCACAATTATGTTTGTCACTCATTTGGACCAATGGGAAATTAAAGCCAAGGATCCATACTTATAGGACTATGTTAGTCCGATTTCTCAATTGTATTTGAGAATTTTTCTATAACACTTGTTTGTCACTCATTTGGACCAATGGGAAATTAAAGCCAAGGATCCATACTTATAGACTATGTAAGTCCGATTTCTCAATTGTATTTGAGAATTTTTCTATAACACTTGTTTGTCACTCATTTGGACCAATGGGAAATTAAAGCCAAGGATCCATACTTATAGACTATGTAAGTCCGATTTCTCAATTGTATTTGAGAATTTTTCTATAAAATTTTAAAGATTAAAATTGTGTAATATTTTGTTCAGCTCTACGGGAATTTCGCTATTTGTGGGCACAATTATGTTTGTCACTCATTTGGACCAATGGGAAATTAAAGCCAAGGATCCATACTTATAGGATATGTAAGTCCGATTTCTCAATTGTATTTGAGAATTTTTCTATAACATTTGTTTGTCACTCATTTGGACCAATGGGAAATTAAAGCCAAAGATCCATACTTATAGACTATGTAAGTCTGATTTCTCAATTGTATTTGAGAATTTTTCTATAACACTTGTTTGTCACTCATTTGGACCAATGGGAAATTAAAGCCAAGGATCCATACTTATAGACTATGTAAGTCCGATTTCTCAATTGTATTTGAGAATTTTTCTATAAAATTTTAAAGATTAAAATTGTGTAATATTTTGTTCAGCTCTACGGGAATTTCGCTATTTGTGGGCACAATTATGTTTGTCACTCATTTGGACCAATGGGAAATTAAAGCCAAGGATCCATACTTATAGACTATGTAAGTCCGATTTCTCAATTGTATATGAGAATTTTTCTATAAAATTTTAAAGATTAAAATTGTGTAATATTTTGTTCAGCTCTAAGGGAATTTTTCTATTTGTGGGCACAATTATGTTTGTCACTCATTTGGACCAATGGGAAATTAAAGCCAAGGATCCATACTTATAGACTATGTAAGTCCGATTTCTCAATTGTATTTGAGAATTTTTCTATAAAATTTTAAAGATTAAAATTGTGTAATATTTTGTTCAGCTCTACGGGAATTTCGCTATTTGTGGGCACAATTATGTTTGTCACTCATTTGGACCAATGGGAAATTAAAGCCAAAGATCCATACTTATAGACTATGTAAGTCCGATTTCTCAATTGTATTTGAGAATTTTTCTATAACACTTGTTTGTCACTCATTTGGACCAATGGTAAATTAAAGCCAAGGATCCATACTTATAGACTATGTTAGTCCGATTTCTCAATTGTATTTGAGAATTTTTCTATAACACTTGTTTGTCACTCATTTGGACCAATGGGAAATTAAAGCCAAGGATCCATACTTATAGACTATGTAAGTCCGATTTCTCAATTGTATTTGAGAATTTTTCTATAACATTTGTTTGTCACTCATTTGGACCAATGGGAAATTAAAGCCAAAGATCCATACTTATAGACTATGTTAGTCCGATTTCTCAATTGTATTTGAGAATTTTTCTATAACACTTGTTTGTCACTCATTTGGACCAATGGGAAATTAAAGCCAAGGATCCATACTTATAGACTATGTTAGTCCGATTTCTCAATTGTATTTGAGAATTTTTCTATAACACTTGTTTGTCACTCATTTGGACCAATGGGAAATTAAAGCCAAGGATCCATACTTATAGACTATGTAAGTCCGATTTCTCAATTGTATTTGAGAATTTTTCTATAAAATTTTAAAGATTAAAATTGTGTAATATTTTGTTCAGCTCTACGGGAATTTCGCTATTTGTGGGCACAATTATGTTTGTCACTCATTTGGACCAATGGGAAATTAAAGCCAAGGATCCATACTTATAGGCTATGTAAGTCCGATTTCTCAATTGTATTTGAGAATTTTTCTATAAAATTTTAAAGATTAAAATTGTATAAATTTTGTTCAGCTCTACGGGAATTTCGCTATTTGTGGGCACAATTATGTTTGTCACTCATTTGGACCAATGGGAAATTAAAGCCAAGGATCCATACTTATAGGCTATGTAAGTCCGATTTCTCAATTGTATTTGAGAATTTTTCTATAGCACTTGTTTGTCACTCATTTGGACCAATGGTAAATTAAAGCCAAGGATCCATACTTATAGACTATGTAAGTCCGATTTCTCAATTGTATTTGAGAATTTTTCTATAACACTTGTTTGTCACTCATTTGGACCAATGGTAAATTAAAGCCAAGGATCCATACTTATAGACTATGTAAGTCCGATTTCTCAATTGTATTTGAGAATTTTTCTATAACACTTGTTTGTCACTCATTTGGACCAATGGTAAATTAAAGCCAAGGATCCATACTTATAGACTATGTAAGTCCGATTTCTCAATTGTATTTGAGAATTTTTCTAAAACATTTGTTTGTCACTCATTTGGACCAATGGGAAATAAAAGCCAAAGATCCATACTTATAGACTATGTAAGTCCGATTTCTCAATTGTATTTGAGAATTTTTCTATAACATTTGTTTGTCACTCATTTGGACCAATGGGAAATTAAAGCCAAGGATCCATACTTATAGACTATGTAAGCCCGATTTCTCAATTGTATTTGAGAATTTTTCTATAAAATTTTAAAGATTAAAATTGTATAAGTTTTGTTCAGCTCTACGGGAATTTCGCTATTTGTGGGCACAATTATGTTTGTCACTCATTTGGACCAATGGGAAATTAAAGCCAAGGATCCATACTTATAGGCTATCTAAGTCCGATTTCTCAATTGTATTTGGAAATTTTTCTATAAAATTTTAAAGATTAAAATTGAGTAAATTTTGTTCAGCTCTACGTGAATTTGGCTTTTTGTGGGCACATTTATTTTTGTCACTCATTTGGACCAATGGGAAATTAAAGCCAAGGATCCATACTTATAGGCTATGTAAGTCCGATTTCTCAATTGTATTTGAGAATTTTTCTATAACATTTGTTTGTCACTCATTTGGACCAATGGGAAATTAAAGCCAAGGATCCATACTTATAGACTATGTTAGTCCGATTTCTCAATTGTATTTGAGAATTTTTCTATAACACTTGTTTGTCACTCATTTGGACCAATGGGAAATTAAAGCCAAGGATCCATACTTATAGACTATGTAAGTCCGATTTCTCAATTGTATTTGAGAATTTTTCTATAAAATTTTAAAGATTAAAATTGTGTAATATTTTGTTCAGCTCTACGGGAATTTCGCTATTTGTGGGCACAATTATGTTTGTCACTCATTTGGACCAATGGGAAATTAAAGCCAAGGATCCATACTTATAGACTATGTTAGTCCGATTTCTCAATTGTATTTGAGAATTTTTCTATAACACTTGTTTGTCACTCATTTGGACCAATGGGAAATTAAAGCCAAGGATCCATACTTATAGACTATGTAAGTCCGATTTCTCAATTGTATTTGAGAATTTTTCTATAACACTTGTTTGTCACTCATTTGGACCAATGGGAAATTAAAGCCAAGGATCCATACTTATAGACTATGTAAGTCCGATTTCTCAATTGTATTTGAGAATTTTTCTATAAAATTTTAAAGATTAAAATTGTGTAATATTTTGTTCAGCTCTACGGGAATTTCGCTATTTGTGGGCACAATTATGTTTGTCACTCATTTGGACCAATGGGAAATTAAAGCCAAGGATCCATACTTATAGACTATGTAAGTCCGATTTCTCAATTGTATTTGAGAATTTTTCTATAACACTTGTTTGTCACTCATTTGGACCAATGGTAAATTAAAGCCAAGGATCCATACTTATAGACTATGTAAGTCCGATTTCTCAATTGTATTTGAGAATTTTTCTATAACACTTGTTTGTCACTCATTTGGACCAATGGTAAATTAAAGCCAAGGATCCATACTTATAGACTATGTAAGTCCGATTTCTCAATTGTATTTGAGAATTTTTCTAAAACATTTGTTTGTCACTCATTTGGACCAATGGGAAATAAAAGCCAAAGATCCATACTTATAGACTATGTAAGTCCGATTTCTCAATTGTATTTGAGAATTTTTCTATAACATTTGTTTGTCACTCATTTGGACCAATGGGAAATTAAAGCCAAGGATCCATACTTATAGACTATGTAAGCCCGATTTCTCAATTGTATTTGAGAATTTTTCTATAAAATTTTAAAGATTAAAATTGTATAAGTTTTGTTCAGCTCTACGGGAATTTCGCTATTTGTGGGCACAATTATGTTTGTCACTCATTTGGACCAATGGGAAATTAAAGCCAAGGATCCATACCTATAGGCTATGTAAGTCCGATTTCTCAATTGTATTTGAGAATTTTTCTATAAAATTTTAAAAATTAAAATTGTGTAAATTTTGTTCAGCTCTACGTGAATTTGGCTTTTTGTGGGCACATTTATTTTTGTCACTCATTTGGACCAATGGGAAATTAAAGCCAAGGATCCATACTTATAGGCTATGTAAGTCCGATTTCTCAATTGTATTTGAGAATTTTTCTATAACATTTGTTTGTCACTCATTTGGACCAATGGGAAATTAAAGCCAAGGATCCATACTTATAGACTATGTTAGTCCGATTTCTCAATTGTATTTGAGAATTTTTCTATAACACTTGTTTGTCACTCATTTGGACCAATGGGAAATTAAAGCCAAGGATCCATACTTATAGACTATGTAAGTCCGATTTCTCAATTGTATTTGAGAATTTTTCTATAAAATTTTAAAGATTAAAATTGTGTAATATTTTGTTCAGCTCTACGGGAATTTCGCTATTTGTGGGCACAATTATGTTTGTCACTCATTTGGACCAATGGGAAATTAAAGCCAAGGATCCATACTTATAGACTATGTTAGTCCGATTTCTCAATTGTATTTGAGAATTTTTCTATAACACTTGTTTGTCACTCATTTGGACCAATGGGAAATTAAAGCCAAGGATCCATACTTATAGACTATGTAAGTCCGATTTCTCAATTGTATTTGAGAATTTTTCTATAACACTTGTTTGTCACTCATTTGGACCAATGGGAAATTAAAGCCAAGGATCCATACTTATAGACTATGTAAGTCCGATTTCTCAATTGTATTTGAGAATTTTTCTATAAAATTTTAAAGATTAAAATTGTGTAATATTTTGTTCAGCTCTACGGGAATTTCGCTATTTGTGGGCACAATTATGTTTGTCACTCATTTGGACCAATGGGAAATTAAAGCCAAGGATCCATACTTATAGGATATGTAAGTCCGATTTCTCAATTGTATTTGAGAATTTTTCTATAACATTTGTTTGTCACTCATTTGGACCAATGGGAAATTAAAGCCAAAGATCCATACTTATAGACTATGTAAGTCTGATTTCTCAATTGTATTTGAGAATTTTTCTATAACACTTGTTTGTCACTCATTTGGACCAATGGGAAATTAAAGCCAAGGATCCATACTTATAGACTATGTAAGTCCGATTTCTCAATTGTATTTGAGAATTTTTCTATAAAATTTTAAAGATTAAAATTGTGTAATATTTTGTTCAGCTCTACGGGAATTTCGCTATTTGTGGGCACAATTATGTTTGTCACTCATTTGGACCAATGGGAAATTAAAGCCAAGGATCCATACTTATAGACTATGTAAGTCCGATTTCTCAATTGTATATGAGAATTTTTCTATAAAATTTTAAAGATTAAAATTGTGTAATATTTTGTTCAGCTCTAAGGGAATTTTTCTATTTGTGGGCACAATTATGTTTGTCACTCATTTGGACCAATGGGAAATTAAAGCCAAGGATCCATACTTATAGACTATGTAAGTCCGATTTCTCAATTGTATTTGAGAATTTTTCTATAAAATTTTAAAGATTAAAATTGTGTAATATTTTGTTCAGCTCTACGGGAATTTCGCTATTTGTGGGCACAATTATGTTTGTCACTCATTTGGACCAATGGGAAATTAAAGCCAAAGATCCATACTTATAGACTATGTAAGTCCGATTTCTCAATTGTATTTGAGAATTTTTCTATAACACTTGTTTGTCACTCATTTGGACCAATGGTAAATTAAAGCCAAGGATCCATACTTATAGACTATGTTAGTCCGATTTCTCAATTGTATTTGAGAATTTTTCTATAACACTTGTTTGTCACTCATTTGGACCAATGGGAAATTAAAGCCAAGGATCCATACTTATAGACTATGTAAGTCCGATTTCTCAATTGTATTTGAGAATTTTTCTATAACATTTGTTTGTCACTCATTTGGACCAATGGGAAATTAAAGCCAAAGATCCATACTTATAGACTATGTTAGTCCGATTTCTCAATTGTATTTGAGAATTTTTCTATAACACTTGTTTGTCACTCATTTGGACCAATGGGAAATTAAAGCCAAGGATCCATACTTATAGACTATGTTAGTCCGATTTCTCAATTGTATTTGAGAATTTTTCTATAACACTTGTTTGTCACTCATTTGGACCAATGGGAAATTAAAGCCAAGGATCCATACTTATAGACTATGTAAGTCCGATTTCTCAATTGTATTTGAGAATTTTTCTATAAAATTTTAAAGATTAAAATTGTGTAATATTTTGTTCAGCTCTACGGGAATTTCGCTATTTGTGGGCACAATTATGTTTGTCACTCATTTGGACCAATGGGAAATTAAAGCCAAGGATCCATACTTATAGGCTATGTAAGTCCGATTTCTCAATTGTATTTGAGAATTTTTCTATAACATTTGTTTGTCACTCATTTGGACCAATGGGAAATTAAAGCCAAGGATCCATACTTATAGACTATGCTAGTCCGATTTCTCAATTGTATTTGAGAATTTTTCTATAACACTTGTTTGTCACTCATTTGGACCAATGGGAAATTAAAGCCAAGGATCCATACTTATAGACTATGTAAGTCCGATTTCTCAATTGTATTTGAGAATTTTTCTATAAAATTTTAAAGATTAAAATTGTGTAATATTTTGTTCAGCTCTACGGGAATTTCGCTATTTGTGGGCACAATTATGTTTGTCACTCATTTGGACCAATGGGAAATTAAAGCCAAGGATCCATACTTATAGACTATGTTAGTCCGATTTCTCAATTGTATTTGAGAATTTTTCTATAACATTTGTTTGTCACTCATTTGGACCAATGGGAAATTAAAGCCAAGGATCCATACTTATAGACTATGTAAGTCCGATTTCTCAATTGTATTTGAGAATTTTTCTATAACATTTGTTTGTCACTCATTTGGACCAATGGGAAATTAAAGCCAAAGATCCATACTTATAGACTATGTAAGTCCGATTTCTCAATTGTATTTGAGAATTTTTCTATAAAATTTTAAAGATTAAAATTGTGTAATATTTTGTTCAGCTCTACGGGAATTTCGCTATTTGTGGGCACAATTATGTTTGTCACTCATTTGGACCAATGGGAAATTAAAGCCAAGGATCCATACTTATAGACTATGTAAGTCCGATTTCTCAATTGTATTTGAGAATTTTTCTATAACATTTGTTTGTCACTCATTTGGACCAATGGGAAATTAAAGCCAAAGATCCATACTTATAGACTATGTAAGTCCGATTTCTCAATTGTATTTGAGAATTTTTCTATAACATTTGTTTGTCACTCATTAGGACCAATGGGAAATTAAAGCCAAAGATCCATACTTATAGACTATGTTAGTCCGATTTCTCAATTGTATTTGAGAATTTTTCTATAACACTTGTTTGTCACTCATTTGGACCAATGGGAAATTAAAGCCAAGGATCCATACTTATAGACTATGTAAATCCGATTTCTCAATTGTATTTGAGAATTTTTCTATAACACTTGTTTGTCACTCATTTGGACCAATGGGAAATTAAAGCCAAGGATCCATACTTATAGACTATGTAAGTCCGATTTCTCAATTGTATTTGAGAATTTTTCTATAGCACTTGTTTGTCACTCATTTGGACCAATGGTAAATTAAAGCCAAGGATCCATACTTATAGACTATGTAAGTCCGATTTCTCAATTGTATTTGAGAATTTTTCTATAAAATTTTAAAGATTAAAATTGTGTAAATTTTGTTCAGCTCTACGGCAATTTGGCTATTTGTGGGCACATTTATGTTTGTCACTCATATGGACCAATGGGAAATTAAAGCCAAGGATCCATACTTATAGACTATGTAAGTCCGATTTCTCAATTGTATTTGAGAATTTTTCTATAAAATTTGTTTGTCACTCATTTGGACCAATGGGAAATTAAAGCCAAGGATCCATACTTATAGACTATGTAAGTCCGATTTCTCAATTGTATTTGATAATTTTTCTATAAAATTTGTTTGTCACTCATTTGGACCAATGGGAAATTAAAGCCAAGGATCCATACTTATAGACTATGTAAGTCCGATTTCTCAATTGTATTTGAGAATTTTTCTATAACACTTGTTTGTCACTCATTTGGATCATTATTATTATATAAAATCATTTCGGATATAACCTCACGAACTTCGTGCAAGAATCAACAACAACTAGTATGTGCTTCACTGTCCTACCGTTATCAACAGGGCCATAATGGTCTATATGAATCACATTGAATGGTTTATTTGACTTTGGTATGCTATTCAGATATCCTTCTTCTTTTCCATGTTTCGATGAATACACCATACAATTCATGCAGTTCTCTATGTGTGTAGCTGCTTTGGCTTTTACTTTCGGAAACCAATAACTCTTTAGAATAATATCGGTCATCTTATCGGTACCAATATGTCCCATTTCATCGTGATATTTGTATAAAATATGGTCCTCCATATCCTCAGGAACGTAAAATAATAAATTATCGTCCCTCGTCTTTCTATACAATATACCATTCCTCATCTCATACAAACTGTGTTCACTAACTTGAAGCTTTTCTTTTAATTCCCCAATCTTCCGATCCCTGTTTTGACAAATTATCAAGTTCTCACCGAAAGTATTTGTTTCTACTACCATTATGTTTGTGCACCTACTTAGTGCGTCCACATATTGCATCCTTTTACCCGAACGATGTTCCAACTCGTACTCATAATTTTGGAGTTCGAGAGCCCAACGTGCAATTCTTTGGTTCAATTCCTTTTTGTTCAACGTCATAGCGAGAGAGTTACAGTCGGTCACAATCTTAAATTTTCTTCCTTGAAGATAAATACGAAATCTTTTCAACGCATAAATTATAGCTAGCGTCTCTAACTCAAAACTGTGATATTTTGACTCCGCGTCCGTCGTTCTCTTAGAGAAATAAAAAATTGGATGCATTTTGCCATCCGCCTTTTTCTGCAGCAGCAAAGCTCCAAAGCCTATTGAACTGGCATCGCAATGAAGTTCAGTATCATGGTTTGGGTCATATAAAGCAAGCACAGGTGACTCCATTAACTTCTTTTTCAGCAGCTCAAAAGCATTCAATTCGTTTTCTCCAAAACAAAATTTCTTATCCTTTTTGGTTAGATCATATAAAGGTTTTGCTACCATAGAAAAATCCTTTACAAAACGTCGAAAATAAGAGCAAAGACCTTAAAAGCTCTGCACAGAGTGTTGTTTTTCGGGAACTGGAAAATCCCGTATAGCCTTCAAACCCTTATCATCAGCCTTGATACCACTGCCATCGATAGTATATCCTAAGTATTTAACCGAAGTCTGTAAAAACTCGCACTTATCATTTCTCAATTCTAAATTATTTTCAACTAATCGTTTGAAAACCTCCTTCAAAATTTGAATATGCTCTTCAATATTATCCGTTGCTACCATAATATCGTCCAGATAAATTATTACTCTGTCAGTTTTAACCATGTCCGCGAATACCTTATTCACAAATCTTTGAACAACGGATGGTGCATTCTTCAGCCCAAATGGCATTCTTAAAAACTCATATTGTCCCATAGGTGTCACAAAAGATGTAAACTTGACAGAATCGGGATGAACAAAAACATGAAAAAATCCATTTTTTAAATCTAATTTTGTAAAAAACTTCTTTCCAGAAAGCCTATCTAAAAGGTCATCGATCAATGGCATCGGATAACTATCCTTAACTGTCACCTTGTTTAAAACTCGATAATCTACACACATTCTTAATTTCCCTGTCTTTTTTCTAACCAATACAATAGGTGAGACAAATTCTGATTCACTTGGCCTTATGTATCCCTTTAACAAGTATTCGTCCAATAATATCTGCAGTTCAGACTTTTCAGCATATGACAACCTCCTAGGATTGCAACTAAAAGGTCTATCATCATTCAAATTCAACTTTATTTCGCCAAACACCACGGGCTTAGAGGGACGTTCAGGTCGTACATAATAATCATTATATAATTTAAATAATCTATCCTTGCCATAGTAATCGATTCCATCGCCCACATTTATTACAAAATCCTCTCTTTCCATTACATCTATAGCAAGAATTTCCCTCTCAAAATTGTACTCATCATCAATATCAGGCACAACATTCCTTTTTCCCAAAGACACAATTCCTAAATTCCCCTTTGTTAAAAAGTCTCTGCCTAAAACACACTCGAATGCCATTGACTCATTAGGAACTACTAATAATTCTATGTCTATAATCTTTCCATTTACAGCCAAAAAGCATTTAAGTTTCCCATAAACATTTAATTTTGATTTATTAATTCCGTAAAATGTAGAAGTACAAAACAAAAGTTCATTTAAATTAATTATATTAATAACATTTGACTTCCTCACGAAACTCACTGGACTACCGGAATCGATCAGGCATTCTAACAAAAAATTACAATTAAAACTAGAATCTAAACAAAACTTATAATACCTTACATATTCATTTTGATCCATATATTGAACAGCTGCTTTTCGTTCTGGACAAACAGCTATACGGTGTTCAAAACTTCCGCATCCGTAACAGGAACCAAGCTCACGTTTCGGCTTTTTACACCCAGCTGCAAAGTGCCCAAAGGAGTTGCAGTTGTAGCATCTTAACGTTTTTTCCTTATCTGCCCATCTGCTCACTTTTATTTGGATATCGTTTTTGTTGCTTCAAGCTTATTTTAGAAAATGCCTGCAGGAGTTGAGTCTTATTTACATAACATTGCAAATAGGCTTGAGTTCTGAGTTGCTCATCAGGAATACCTTCAATGATGTTATCGATCAATTCGTCATCACTAACATCAACATTGTTGGCCAGACCAATTTTGTCATTGTAATAATCTGTGAAAGTCTCGCCAAATCTCCATATGCGCGCTTCAAATTTGCGACGCATTGTTAATTTATTTTCTTTGGTACAGAATGTTTCTTTCATTTCGTTTAAGATCATTTCAGACGTTTCGTAAACGAATTTCGGTTTTGAATGTAACCACGTCTGAGCTTTTCCTTTCAATTTGCACATCAATAAGGCTTTTGTTGTACTTTCATCCACGCAGTATACATCAATTGTGCTTTTGAATTGGCCTATCCATAATTCTGGCAATACCCCACCATCATAATCAGGTAGTATATCTTTTAATACACTGAAGGACGCAGTTGGTTTATTCCTTGGCACATTGGATGAAAATTCTTCGGCATCTGCTGCAAACACACTCATATCATTTTTTTCATTTTCAGCAACTTTCTCTGCAGCTTTATCTTCACGTCTCTCTTTCAGTAAAGCAATCGTCTTTAGAAAATCATTTTCTTTTCTTAGCAAATCTTTTTCACGCTTAACTATTTCCAATTCTTTTGTCATTAATTTTGCAAGTAATTCATACTCATTCCTTTCTTTCATTTGTTGTTGTCGATCATTTGTCTCAATCGTTGCACCTTCATTTGTATCGCTTTGTCTTTCGCTCTCATTTGTTTCTCGCCAACCAGCACCATCGTTGTTAAGACCTTCATTTTCTCCGCTTTCTTCTACCCTTTCCTCATTAATTTCATGTTCGGGGTATTCCCCTCTTTCTTCAGCCGGGACTTCATTTAGTCTTATAAGCAGGGCATTCTTAGTGCCGGTTGATGACAAACCAAGATGCTGCGACCATCGTCGAAGTTGTGCAGCGGTATATTGTCCACTTACACTTGGCATTTTTAACAATAATGAAAAAAAAAAATAATTATTTTAACTTTTCACCACTTTTTTTTAATTAATTATTTTCTTGTTCTAAATTCTTTTCGTTTTTTTTTTCAAGTTGACAATTTTAACATAAAAGGCAAATTTTTTTTTTTTTTTTTTTTTTTGTTTTTATATAAAATATTTCGGTATCCCACTTCTGAAATTATAGGCGCTTGAAATAAAACACACGACACGTCTCTTCTGTTTCGTTACAAGTTTTATAATAATTCATTTATTCAATATTATTCCGCATGCCAACTAGATTATTATCCTGCTTATTATCTAACTTATTATCTACGTTTACATTACAAAGTAAGAAAAGAGACAGATATAATATTAGTTAGGAATATTCAAGAAGACATGTATATAAATATAAATTATGGCCTACTCTATAAACAAAACATAAGAATACGTATACAATACTACATTTGTTTGTCACTCATTTGGACCAATGGGAAATTAAAGCCAAGGATCCATACTTATAGACTATGTTAGTCCGATTTCTCAATTGTATTTGAGAATTTTTCTATAACACTTGTTTGTCACTCATTTGGACCAATGGGAAATTAAAGCCAAGGATCCATACTTATAGACTATGTAAGTCCGATTTCTCAATTGTATTTGAGAATTTTTCTATAACATTTGTTTGTCACTCATTTGGACCAATGGGAAATTAAAGCCAAAGATCCATACTTATAGACTATGTAAGTCCGATTTCTCAATTGTATTTGAGAATTTTTCTATAACACTTGTTTGTCACTCATTTGGACCAATGGGAAATTAAAGCCAAGGATCCATACTTATAGACTATGTAAGTCCGATTTCTCAATTGTATTTGAGAATTTTTCTATAACACTTGTTTGTCACTCATTTGGACCAATGGGAAATTAAAGCCAAGGATCCATACTTATAGACTATGTAAGTCCGATTTCTCAATTGTATTTGAGAATTTTTCTATAACATTTGTTTGTCACTCATTTGGACCAATGGGAAATAAAAGCCAAAGATCCATACTTTTAGACTATGTAAGTCCGATTTCTCAATTGTATTTGAGAATTTTTCTATAACATTTGTTTGTCACTCATTTGGACCAATGGGAAATTAAAGCCAAGGATCCATACTTATAGACTATGTAAGTCCGATTTCTCAATTGTATTTGAGAATTTTTCTATAACACTTGTTTGTCACTCATTTGGACCAATGGGAAATTAAAGCCAAGGATCCATACTTATAGACTATGTAAGTCCGATTTCTCAATTGTATTTGAGAATTTTTCTATAACATTTGTTTGTCACTCATTTGGACCAATGGGAAATTAAAGCCAAAGATCCATACTTATAGACTATGTAAGTCCGATTTCTCAATTGTATTTGAGAATTTTTCTATAACACTTGTTTGTCACTCATTTGGACCAATGGGAAATTAAAGCCAAGGATCCATACTTATAGACTATGTAAGTCCGATTTCTCAATTGTATTTGAGAATTTTTCTATAACACTTGTTTGTCACTCATTTGGACCAATGGGAAATTAAAGCCAAGGATCCATACTTATAGACTATGTAAGTCCGATTTCTCAATTGTATTTGAGAATTTTTCTATAAAATTTTAAAGATTAAAATTGTGTAATATTTTGTTCAGCTCTACGGGAATTTCGCTATTTGTGGGCACAATTATGTTTGTCACTCATTTGGACCAATGGGAAATTAAAGCCAAGGATCCATACTTATAGGCTATGTAAGTCCGATTTCTCAATTGTATTTGAGAATTTTTCTATAACATTTGTTTTTCACTCATTTGGACCAATGGGAAATTAAAGCCAAAGATCCATACTTATAGACTATGTAAGTCCGATTTCTCAATTGTATTTGAGAATTTTTCTATAACATTTGTTTGTCACTCATTTGGACCAATGGGAAATTAAAGCCAAAGATCCATACTTATAGACTATGTAAGTCCGATTTCTCAATTGTATTTGAGAATTTTTCTATAAAATTTTAAAGATTAAAATTGTGTAATATTTTGTTCAGCTCTACGGGAATTTCGCTATTTGTGGGCACAATTATGTTTGTCACTCATTTGGACCAATGGGAAATTAAAGCCAAGGATCCATACTTATAGACTATGTAAGTCCGATTTCTCAATTGTATTTGAGAATTTTTCTATAACATTTGTTTGTCACTCATTTGGACCAATGGGAAATTAAAGCCAAGGATCCATACTTATAGACTATGTAAGTCCGATTTCTCAATTGTATTTGAGAATTTTTCTATAACATTTGTTTGTCACTCATTTGGACCAATGGGAAATTAAAGCCAAGGATCCATACTTATAGACTATGTAAGTCCGATTTCTCAATTGTATTTGAGAATTTTTCTATAACATTTGTTTGTCACTCATTTGGACCAATGGGAAATAAAAGCCAAAGATCCATACTTTTAGACTATGTAAGTCCGATTTCTCAATTGTATTTGAGAATTTTTCTATAACATTTGTTTGTCACTCATTTGGACCAATGGGAAATTAAAGCCAAGGATCCATACTTATAGACTATGTAAGTCCGATTTCTCAATTGTATTTGAGAATTTTTCTATAACATTTGTTTGTCACTCATTTGGACCAATGGGAAATTAAAGCCAAAGATCCATACTTATAGACTATGTAAGTCCGATTTCTCAATTGTATTTGAGAATTTTTCTATAACATTTGTTTGTCACTCATTTGGACCAATGGGAAATAAAAGCCAAAGATCCATACTTTTAGACTATGTAAGTCCGATTTCTCAATTGTATTTGAGAATTTTTCTATAACATTTGTTTGTCACTCATTTGGACCAATGGGAAATTAAAGCCAAGGATCCATACTTATAGACTATGTAAGTCCGATTTCTCAATTGTATTTGAGAATTTTTCTATAAAATTTTAAAGATTAAAATTGTGTAATATTTTGTTCAGCTCTACGGGAATTTCGCTATTTGTGGGCACAATTATGTTTGTCACTCATTTGGACCAATGGGAAATTAAAGCCAAGGATCCATACTTATAGACTATGTAAGTCCGATTTCTCAATTGTATTTGAGAATTTTTCTATAACATTTGTTTGTCACTCATTTGGACCAATGGGAAATTAAAGCCAAAGATCCATACTTATAGACTATGTAAGTCCGATTTCTCAATTGTATTTGAGAATTTTTCTATAACATTTGTTTGTCACTCATTTGGACCAATGGGAAATTAAAGCCAAGGATCCATACTTATAGACTATGTAAGTCCGATTTCTCAATTGTATTTGAGAATTTTTCTATAACACTTGTTTGTCACTCATTTGGACCAATGGGAAATTAAAGCCAAGGATCCATACTTATAGACTATGTAAGTCCGATTTCTCAATTGTATTTGAGAATTTTTCTATTAAATTTTAAAGATTAAAATTGTGTAATATTTTGTTCAGCTCTACGGGAATTTCGCTATTTGTGGGCACAATTATGTTTGTCACTCATTTGGACCAATGGGAAATTAAAGCCAAAGATCCATACTTATAGACTATGTAAGTCCGATTTCTCAATTGTATTTGAGAATTTTTCTATAACATTTGTTTGTCACTCATTTGGACCAATGGGAAATTAAAGCCAAGGATCCATACTTATAGACTATGTAAGTCCGATTTCTCAATTGTATTTGAGAATTTTTCTATAACATTTGTTTGTCACTCATTTGGACCAATGGGAAATTAAAGCCAAAGATCCATACTTATAGACTATGTAAGTCCGATTTCTCAATTGTATTTGAGAATTTTTCTATAAAATTTTAAAGATTAAAATTGTGTAATATTTTGTTCAGCTCTACGGGAATTTCGCTATTTGTGGGCACAATTATGTTTGTCACTCATTTGGACCAATGGGAAATTAAAGCCAAGGATCCATACTTATAGACTATGTAAGTCCGATTTCTCAATTGTATTTGAGAATTTTTCTATAAAATTTTAAAGATTAAAATTGTGTAAACTTTGTTCAGCTCTACGGGAATTTCGCTATTTGTGGGCACAATTATGTTTGTTACTCATTTGGACCAATGGTAAATTAAAGCCAAGGATCCATACTTATAGGCTATGTTAGTCCGATTTCTCAATTGTATTTGAGAATTTTTCTATAAAATTTTAAAGATTAAAATTGTGTAAATTTTGTTCAGCTCTACGGGAATTTCGCTATTTGTGGGCACAATTATGTTTGTCACTCATTTGGACCAATGGGAAATTAAAGCCAAGGATCCATACTTATAGACTATGTTAGTCCGATTTCTCAATTGTATTTGAGAATTTTTCTATAACACTTGTTTGTCACTCATTTGGACCAATGGGAAATTAAAGCCAAAGATCCATACTTATAGACTATGTAAGTCCGATTTCTCAATTGTATTTGAGAATTTTTCTATAACATTTGTTTGTCACTCATTTGGACCAATGGGAAATTAAAGCCAAAGATCCATACTTATAGACTATGTAAGTCCGATTTCTCAATTGTATTTGAGAATTTTTCTATAACACTTGTTTGTCACTCATTTGGACCAATGGGAAATTAAAGCCAAAGATCCATACTTATAGACTATGTAAGTCCGATTTCTCAATTGTATTTGAGAATTTTTCTATAAAATTTTAAAGATTAAAATTGTGTAATATTTTGTTCAGCTCTACGGGAATTTCGCTATTTGTGGGCACAATTATGTTTGTCTTTGTCACTCATTTGGACCAATGGGAAATTAAAGCCAAGGATCCATACTTATAGACTATGTTAGTCCGATTTCTCAATTGTATTTGAGAATTTTTCTATAACACTTGTTTGTCACTCATTTGGACCAATGGGAAATTAAAGCCAAGGATCCATACTTATAGACTATGTAAGTCCGATTTCTCAATTGTATTTGAGAATTTTTCTATAACACTTGTTTGTCACTCATTTGGACCAATGGGAAATTAAAGCCAAGGATCCATACTTATAGACTATGTAAGTCCGATTTCTCAATTGTATTTGAGAATTTTTCTATAAAATTTTAAAGATTAAAATTGTGTAATATTTTGTTCAGCTCTACGGGAATTTCGCTATTTGTGGGCACAATTATGTTTGTCACTCATTTGGACCAATGGGAAATTAAAGCCAAGGATCCATACTTATAGACTATGTTAGTCCGATTTCTCAATTGTATTTGAGAATTTTTCTATAACACTTGTTTGTCACTCATTTGGACCAATGGTAAATTAAAGCCAAGGATCCATACTTATAGACTATGTAAGTCCGATTTCTCAATTGTATTTGAGAATTTTTCTAAAACATTTGTTTGTCACTCATTTGGACCAATGGTAAATTAAAGCCAAGGATCCATACTTATAGACTATGTAAGTCCGATTTCTCAATTGTATTTGAGAATTTTTCTATAACACTTGTTTGTCACTGATTTGGACCAATGGTAAATTAAAGCCAAGGATCCATACTTATAGACTATTTAAGTCCGATTTCTCAATTGTATTTGAGAATTTTTCTATAACATTTGTTTATCACTCATTTGGACCAATGGGAAATTAAAGCCAAGGATCCACACTTATAGACTATGTTAGTCCGATTTCTCAATTGTATTTGAGAATTTTTCTATAACACTTGTTTGTCACTCATTTGGACCAATGGGAAATTAAAGCCAAGGATCCATACTTATAGACTATGTAAGTCCGATTTCTCAATTGTATTTGAGAATTTTTCTATAACATTTGTTTGTCACTCATTTGGACCAATGGGAAATTAAAGCCAAAGATCCATACTTATAGACTATGTTAGTCCGATTTCTCAATTGTATTTGAGAATTTTTCTATAACACTTGTTTGTCACTCATTTGGACCAATGGGAAATTAAAGCCAAGGATCCATACTTATAGACTATGTTAGTCCGATTTCTCAATTGTATTTGAGAATTTTTCTATAACACTTGTTTGTCACTCATTTGGACCAATGGGAAATTAAAGCCAAGGATCCATACTTATAGACTATGTAAGTCCGATTTCTCAATTGTATTTGAGAATTTTTCTATAAAATTTTAAAGATTAAAATTGTGTAATATTTTGTTCAGCTCTACGGGAATTTCGCTATTTGTGGGCACAATTATGTTTGTCACTCATTTGGACCAATGGGAAATTAAAGCCAAGGATCCATACTTATAGGCTATGTAAGTCCGATTTCTCAATTGTATTTGAGAATTTTTCTATAACATTTGTTTGTCACTCATTTGGACCAATGGGAAATTAAAGCCAAGGATCCATACTTATAGACTATGGTAGTCCGATTTCTCAATTGTATTTGAGAATTTTTCTATAACACTTGTTTGTCACTCATTTGGACCAATGGGAAATTAAAGCCAAGGATCCATACTTATAGACTATGTAAGTCCGATTTCTCAATTGTATTTGAGAATTTTTCTATAACATTTGTTTGTCACTCATTTGGACCAATGGGAAATTAAAGCCAAAGATCCATACTTATAGACTATGTTAGTCCGATTTCTCAATTGTATTTGAGAATTTTTCTATAACACTTGTTTGTCACTCATTTGGACCAATGGGAAATTAAAGCCAAGGATCCATACTTATAGACTATGTTAGTCCGATTTCTCAATTGTATTTGAGAATTTTTCTATAACACTTGTTTGTCACTCATTTGGACCAATGGGAAATTAAAGCCAAGGATCCATACTTATAGACTATGTAAGTCCGATTTCTCAATTGTATTTGAGAATTTTTCTATAACATTTGTTTGTCACTCATTTGGACCAATGGGAAATTAAAGCCAAAGATCCATACTTATAGACTATGTTAGTCCGATTTCTCAATTGTATTTGAGAATTTTTCTATAACACTTGTTTGTCACTCATTTGGACCAATGGGAAATTAAAGCCAAGGATCCATACTTATAGACTATGTTAGTCCGATTTCTCAATTGTATTTGAGAATTTTTCTATAACACTTGTTTGTCACTCATTTGGACCAATGGGAAATTAAAGCCAAGGATCCATACTTATAGACTATGTAAGTCCGATTTCTCAATTGTATTTGAGAATTTTTCTATAAAATTTTAAAGATTAAAATTGTGTAATATTTTGTTCAGCTCTACGGGAATTTCGCTATTTGTGGGCACAATTATGTTTGTCACTCATTTGGACCAATGGGAAATTAAAGCCAAGGATCCATACTTATAGGCTATGTAAGTCCGATTTCTCAATTGTATTTGAGAATTTTTCTATAACATTTGTTTGTCACTCATTTGGACCAATGGGAAATTAAAGCCAAGGATCCATACTTATAGACTATGCTAGTCCGATTTCTCAATTGTATTTGAGAATTTTTCTATAACACTTGTTTGTCACTCATTTGGACCAATGGGAAATTAAAGCCAAGGATCCATACTTATAGACTATGTAAGTCCGATTTCTCAATTGTATTTGAGAATTTTTCTATAAAATTTTAAAGATTAAAATTGTGTAATATTTTGTTCAGCTCTACGGGAATTTCGCTATTTGTGGGCACAATTATGTTTGTCACTCATTTGGACCAATGGGAAATTAAAGCCAAGGATCCATACTTATAGACTATGCTAGTCCGATTTCTCAATTGTATTTGAGAATTTTTCTATAACACTTGTTTGTCACTCATTTATACCAATGGGAAATTAAAGCCAAGGATCCATACTTATAGACTATGTAAGTCCGATTTCTCAATTGTATTTGAGAATTTTTCTATAAAATTTTAAAGATTAAAATTGTGTAATATTTTGTTCAGCTCTACGGGAATTTCGCTATTTGTGGGCACAATTATGTTTGTCACTCATTTGGACCAATGGGAAATTAAAGCCAAGGATCCATACTTATAGACTATGTAAGTCCGATTTCTCAATTGTATTTGAGAATTTTTCTATAAAATTTTAAAGATTAAAATTGTGTAATATTTTGTTCAGCTCTACGGGAATTTCGCTATTTGTGGGCACAATTATGTTTGTCACTCATTTGGACCAATGGGAAATTAAAGCCAAGGATCCATACTTATAGACTATGTTAGTCCGATTTCTCAATTGTATTTGAGAATTTTTCTATAACATTTGTTTGTCACTCATTTGGACCAATGGGAAATTAAAGCCAAGGATCCATACTTATAGACTATGCTAGTCCGATTTCTCAATTGTATTTGAGAATTTTTCTATAACACTTGTTTGTCACTCATTTATACCAATGGGAAATTAAAGCCAAAGATCTATACTTATAGGCTATGTAAGTCCGATTTCTCAATTGTATTTGAGAATTTTTCTATAACATTTGTTTGTCACTCATTTGGACCAATGCGAAATTAAAGCCAAGGATCCATACTTATAGACTATGTAAGTCCGATTTCTCAATTGTATTTGAGAATTTTTCTATAACACTTGTTTGTCACTCATTTGGACCAATGGGAAATTAAAGCCAAGGATCCATACTTATAGACTATGTAAGTCCGATTTCTCAATTGTATTTGAGAATTTTTCTATAACACTTGTTTGTCACTCATTTGGACCAATGGGAAATTAAAGCCAAGGATCCATACTTATAGGCTATGTAAGTCCGATTTCTCAATTGTATTTGAGAATTTTTCTATAACACTTGTTTGTCACTCATTTGGACCAATGGGAAATTAAAGCCAAGGATCCATACTTATAGGCTATGTAAGTCCGATTTCTCAATTGTATTTGAGAATTTTTCTATAACACTTGTTTGTCACTCATTTGGACCAATGGGAAATTAAAGCCAAGGATCCATACTTATAAACTATGTAAGTCCGATTTCTCAATTGTATTTGAGAATTTTTCTATAACACTTGTTTGTCACTCATTTGGACCAATGGGAAATTAAAGCCAAGGATCCATACTTATAGGCTATGTAAGTCCGATTTCTCAATTGTATTTGAGAATTTTTCTATAACACTTGTTTGTCACTCATTTGGACCAATGGGAAATTAAAGCCAAGGATCCATACTTATAGGCTATGTAAGTCCGATTTCTCAATTGTATTTGAGAATTTTTCTATAACACTTGTTTGTCACTCATTTGGACCAATGGGAAATTAAAGCCAAGGATCCATACTTATAGGCTATGTAAGTCCGATTTCTCAATTGTATTTGAGAATTTTTCTATAACACTTGTTTGTCACTCATTTGGACCAATGGGAAATTAAAGCCAAGGATCCATACGTATAGGCTATGTAAGTCCGATTTCTCAATTGTATTTGAGAATTTTTCTATAACATTTGTTTGTCACTCATTTGGACCAATGGGAAATTAAAGCCAAGGATCCATACTTATAGACTATGTAAGTCTGATTTCTCAATTGTATTTGAGAATTTTTCTATAACATTTGTTTGTCACTCATTTGGACCAATGGGAAATTAAAGCCAAGGATCCATACTTATAAACTATGTAAGTCCGATTTCTCAATTGTATTTGAGAATTTTTCTATAACATTTGTTTGTCACTCATTTGGACCAATGGGAAATTAAAGCCAAAGATCCATACTTATAGACTATGTAAGTCCGATTTATCAATTGTATTTGAGAATTTTTCTATAACACTTGTTTGTCACTCATTTGGACCAATGGGAAATTAAAGCCAAGGATCCATACGTATAGGCTATGTAAGTCCGATTTCTCAATTGTATTTGAGAATTTTTCTATAATACTTGTTTGTCACTCATTTGGACCAATGGGAAATTAAAGCCAAGGATCCATACTTATAGACTATGTAAGTCCGATTTCTCAATTGTATTTGAGAATTTTTCTATAAAATTTTAAAGATTAAAATTGTGTAAATTTTGTTCAGCTCTACGGGAATTTCGCTATTTGTGGGCACAATTATGTTTGTCACTCATTTGGACCAATGGGAAATTAAAGCCAAGGATCCATACTTATAGAGGATAAATTCTTGCATTTTATGATTTCTTCTTAAGCTTACTTCATCAAGTTAACAAATTTGGGGCTTATTTCGTTTTTTTGCGGTTTATTTCATAAAATATTTTGGGGCTTATTTCATTTTTCGATTTGGGGCTTATTTCGTGGTGCCATCAAAAATAGGTAGATATATTTGTTTTTCTGATTTTTAATATGAATCTTCGTAAGACGTGTACGAGTATGTTTGCATTGATTTACACATCAGTTCATTACTAAAGTCTGCAATTCTTCTGGTGGCTTCGTGAAACCAATTTCATGGACAGACTGAACAACGGACATGGCCCCTTTTTATATATATACTTTATTAACATTTTTGATGAAGGGTGTACAAATTCATAATTTAAAAAATGCTCTCTCAATTCAAATAAGCATTTCCCAGAAACTCAAATCTTTTTAGGAGTAAGACTACGAAGTTTTTTCAATCTATTTTAATGAAACTTTTTTTCTTAAATTAATTAAAGGTTTTTTTTTAAGTTTAGCTAAAAAAAATACTTTTAATCATAAAATTATTCTGTATAAAATATTTAGTAAATTATATTAAGACTGAAAGTAAAATCTGACAACTTTAACCAAATAAAGAGTTGTGAGACTTTGGCATTAACCTTTTGAACTGAAATCAAAACAGGCGCCTTTTGTTTTAACCATTTAAAATTTTATTTGTTGTGCATATCGAACGTTTTTAAGTAAAACAATACAGCAAGTGGTCAATACCGTTTATTTTTTTGTTTATTTTTTTTTTGCTTTTCTAGTAGTTTGTTACTTTGTTACTTTTTCAAATATTTGTTTATTTAACACAACAATAGAAAATATTATATTTGAATATTTTTGGCTACTCAAGCAGCAAAAGCTGCTGTTTATAAAAAAAAAACAGTTTTTGTGGTTTGAGCCATAAATGTTGGGTCGTTTTTTTTCCCCCATTTTTCTTAGTTTCGCCCAATGAACTTTGTTAAAGCTTTACAAGTAACACTCAAAATTTAACTAGAAAATTTGTAAATTTTGGCCACATTGTTTAGAAATATAAATATGTGTATTGTTATCTATTGTGATTCCCTTTTTCTTTATTTTGGAAAAAAAACTTAAAATAAAAATAATATCTAAAACAATTGCAATTGATTTTTGTTAAGCAAATATTTATTTGTTTAGTTTTTTACAACGAACTGATTTTTCAAATTTTCATTTAAAATAAATATATAGTTTTTCCAAGAAGGGTGTTTCCATAGTAAATACTAATGTCAAGTTTGCAAATATTAGATTACTGGCGGTAACTGCAACTCGTATCTGTTGCACCTGATATTTTTGCAATCACCCTTTCAGAATTTTATGTTAGTTTTAATAATAAATATCATAACTTTTTTCATTCCCCTTTACCTTCCTATTAAAGCATACAATACAACATTTTAACCAACCAAGAAAACACTTGCTCAACGTTATTTTCAAGCTCATCTTCGCTGGTTTGTTTTATCCTTTTTACAGAATCCATTGTTATATTATTTTATTTTGATTCATTTCTGCAATAGTTGCAATATTTTAAATATTGTGCTGTTAAACATTTGTTTAAATCATCATTATTTTTATGATGAGCATGATTATTTTGATGATAATGATGTTTGTCGATTTGAACAAAGGGGGTGTAACTTTAACAATAAAAAAGTTAAAAAAAAAACAAAAGATTTTTTCTTAACTTTTGTTTGCTGTTTAATAACAATCAAACATTGAAACAAGTTCGATCACAAATAACGCCTTAAGGCATCCAAGGGAGGGTATCCTTATGCCAAAAACGTTTGACTGTTTGTGGCGCACAAAACACTTGTTGTACAGGAAATTTTAATATATCACTTTTGTTTTTTACTTTGGAGTAAAACTTGGTAAAATTGTGTATTTTGCTTTATTTCATATCAGCATTCTTCTCTTGTTATTGTAAATTTCACATCCATTACAATTTGCTCTAAATTTTTGTGTGGGTGTTGTTTCTTTTATTGAGTATCTGGTGTTATTGGTTTTCAACTACACAAGTATTGAACTCTTAACTTTGTTTTTAAACCAACTCATCCGTTTTCTGTTTAGACATGAACTCAGAATTTAGTGTTGCAAGTGTTGCGTTCATCACAAAAAGTAAAATGTTGTAAGATCGAAAACGATTTGAGTGAACACTACAAAAATAGTTCAATAAATTTTTGCACCAACTTTTATTTATGAGGGTGAAGTAATTAGCGCATTTACTACTAATTAATCTATGACTTAGGTCTTGGGTTTCATCACTCGATAGGATAAATCATCAACATCTAATGGCTTCGATCCATTGTCAGAGCAAGTCAACAACATCATACATTTCTCTGATATGCATTAGTGTGACATTGTGTTAATACTTACTGGATGCTTAAGTGATGAAAACATAGCACCGGTCATCATAACACTGTTCCATCAACGATTAATACTGTTCCAAGCTAATAAACACCACAGCGCCCTGCTTTGTTGTTTAAAGAAACTAAATTAGTGATTTTTTATGTTAATTTTAATGTGTTTCTTGCAGTGCACTTGCCACTTAAATAATTGTGTGAATAATAAAAATTTTTGAAAATGGTGAAGGGTTAATTCTTGTTCCAACTAGTTTTTTGTCAATTTTTGGAGCAGTGTTGCACAGTTTTTGTTGTTTATTAGAGACATTAACGAGCCTGTATTTTCTTAATGTTTTCTTCGCCGATGGTTCTGCTAACTTTTCATTTGGAAGCCTCATACTTTTCAGGAGTAGACTGCACATCAAATACATAAAAAATTTAGATTACGAATTCTCAACGAATATACTTAGTTTAGAAACTAGATTACATTTGCTTATTAAGTATTTTTTTATTAAATTTATTTTTATCGTCGTATACTTTTCACAGCCATTTCCGTAATATTTTCCATTAATTTAAGGTAATTGCTTTACAGATCTACCAGTATGAATTAGAGCACTGCCGTGTTAGTAGCTTCGCCGTATACGTTGAAATACGTTTTCAACGTGCTTAAATACCTCTGCCAATATAATTGGTTACGATGCTCCAGTAATTTTTTTCATCTCAAATACATCCTTTTTTAGAGTGTTTTCCGCACTGAGATGATTTTAACAAATTCTAAATTTAACGTTAAATCCTCCAACTGCTTAATTAAATAGAATTGTATTGATGAAACTGAAGGGAATTTAATTGGAATGAATATAAAGTTAAAGTCATGTAATCCGGGTTGTCCGACTAATTTTGACCTTTTTAAATAATGTAAATATGGTACAATATTTGCTATAAAATATTAAATAGTTGTCTACTTAAGGAAGATGTTCCCTTTTTTCAATTTTCGTTGAGGATGCCATGTTACACTTTTATTATTTTTTAAGAAAGTAAGCATAATACTTTGAAAATATCTTAATAACAAACAAGAAAATAAAAGTGAAAGCCTGCCGGATTATAATACATATTTACATATAAAAAGACGCTATACCAAAATGTTCTTAACACACGATCTACAAGGGCCATCAATTTGTTGGCATTAGGGATGCCAATTCCGAAATCCCGATCCCGGATTTTAAATACGGTATTTTCGGGATCAGTCAATCCCGAAATTGTTTACAATTTTTTTTTCTTTTATATATTTTTATTTATATCTACTTATATAGTATTAAACCAAAGTCATCATAACCTTCCCCTATAATTTGAATACCTCAAATTTCATACATAAAAATACCAGAATAAATATCATAATATTTTTTGTATTGATTTGAAATATTTTTAAAATTTTATTTATTTTTTAATGGCAACCAACGGTTGTCTAATTGTATAGGTGTAGAAAAGGTGTAGAAAAGTAAACGTATTCATAATGAAAAATTATTTGTTGTGTATGTTTGTAAAGTGTTTTGAAAGGCTATTTTTATGCTTTGTAATTCGCTAAACTTTTTGTGAGTTTATGTATAAATAGATGAGTTTTGGATCTTTACAAACATAAAGGTTAAACATCTACTGATGAGTTGGTATGGCAACCAACGAAATATATATTTAGATATTGCTAACCCGCAACAAATAATTAAAATGTTAAAAACATAAATTCTTGTGTACATGCTCAAATAAATGTAAAATTTTGATTTGAAATATTTTTAAAACAAATTCATGGTTCATAAAAAATAGCTAACATAATTTTCAACTACTTTATTATTCGAAAAAAATCGCTATGTCGCCATATTAAAAATTAGAACAGCAAACAGGTTATAAAATCGTCACGTTTGGCAACAAATCACCACATCTGACAGACTTGCATGTAATAAAAATTTTAATGAAATAAAAATATTAAATTGAAGGAAATGAAATAATATAAATAACATTTACATACGTATGTACATACGAGTACTTATATCATAAAATCAGATATGTAATTTTCAACTGAAACAAAATTTTGTACTTCTTGTAACAAACACCAAGATCAATTTAGAATTCTTTCTTTTTTCATTGTACTACTTTTTTTTTCTGCTTGTGGCCATTGTAATAAGATTTTGGTTAAGTCTTTTGATTTCTACAGATTCTGCTTTATATTCTTCATTTACTTTAGTTCGTTTTGCCAAAGAGATGGTCTTGTTTAATATTTCTTCTCCTTTGCCTCTATCGTCATAATCATCATAATCATAATCATTAACATCATGATCGTCATCATCATTGCCATCAACTGTATTATCAAAATCTTTTTGTTGTTGTTATTGTTGCATTGTTTGATTTTCTGCTTTGCAATGACCTTTAACTGTTATAAGTACGGCACGATCATCTTTGATACTGAATTAAACATTCCTTTTTGTTTATGTTTTATTTTGCTGACTAGCATTCAGTGGATACTTTAGTATTTTCTAAAAAGATTATTTAGCCATGGGAAATGGTTTAGTTTTTGCTAAATGAATTGAAAAAAATTCAATACTCAATGAATTTTATTAAAGGATAACTTGCAATAAAATTGATATTTTAACAAACACACATAAATATATTGCAATATGACACATATATTCTTCTTTTTTAAAAAAGGCGTTGTTCCAAACAATTTTTGAGTATAAATTGCGTTTTGTTAAAGAATGAAAAATTTTCACTAAACTAAACTTTTTTAATAACATGATGTGTGGGTGTATCTAAATCGTGGGAAATTTCATCTGAAATAGTGACCACAACCTCTCACTCTCTTATACAAATACAACTTTACTAGGGTATTACACATACAGATCCTAAACTTTAATAAGAATTATTTTTATTCTTGTTTTAAAGCTGTGGCTGGAATAACGCTGACTCAGATTGTATGTAACGCAATTTATAATAAAAGATAAATAGAGTTTTTGTTGCAACCACACTCACACATGCATGTATGCAACTAGCCACATAGTTGTCTACGAGTAAAAGAAAATCTTGAAAATGTTGTAAATGGAATAGTTACTGGATTTTGTTTTAGATGCTGCTCTCACACGCCCCCATGAGCGACCCGCTTTCATCTTATCTAGTGGTTTTCTTATTTCCCCAAACCACCCTACACTAAGTAAAATAAGAATAACATTTTAAATTAATGGTTTGTGTCAGTATTGAAAATCTTGAGCAGAATGAGCGCGAAGAAGAAGAAGAAGGGCGAAGACGAGTAGTTTTCACAATAGAGCTGTCTTCTTTTTTTTCCCTTAAATTTTAAATGTCTGCTTTTGATGGATGATTTCTAATGTAGAATTAATACTGGCCCATTCATTTCATAAATTTCTGGTCGTTTTCAATTCTAAGGAGAGACTCGAAAATGTCTTTTAACAACTTTTTGTTTTTCTAGATTATAAAGCTCTCAGAATTCGTATTTACCTTAATTTTTATTAGACTTTACGTTCATTAAATTATAAATGATACCTTTTGCTGCGTTTTGTTTTTCTTAGTTGCTATTTGTGGTCGTTGTAGTGGTTCGCTTTTATTCAATATCATTCCCTGCGGCTATGTTTAGTATAAATTAAAAGCCACAAAGCAAAACTAAGGCAAAAACATATTTAGATGCTGCTTGACTATTGTGTCAGCTTGTTGAACTTATGATCACCTTCATTTAATTCGTTCACCTACGTTTGATTTTCAAATCATTTTTAAAATTTTATTTTTTGCAAATCTTCCTTTAAATATAAAAAAATGCTAAAATTTAAGACGATCTCTTCAGTATTTAGTTTAGGTTTTTTAGCAAAACTTGTTTAAAAGCAAATTAACATAGCTGCAAACAGAAAATATTTAAAACAAACACAAGTTCAATACGTTACATGGCTTCGAACATCTACAAAAATCAACCTGACCATTATGATTGACCTTTTTCTTTTGTTAAATCTTTCTTTTGCTGGCTTTTGTTTTATAACTTAGTGCAGTTTATTACATTTTTTTTGTGGTGATCTCCCACAAACTGGGATTGTGTGTCTGATTTTTTTTGAAGATCTTGTATATCACCTTTTAACGTTGCCCCTTTTATTGCCAAAAAATATATATAATAAGTTTTTGTTTGTTAAACAATATCTGTTAAAATAAAACCGCCCATCGCCGCTGAAGATGCTTATTGTTGTTTGTTAAGTCAATGAAAGCATTCACCTTTTATCTATATTTAAATATATATTTTATGTTAAGCCAACATCAGTGTTTAAAGCAATTTTGTAGAAACCTTCCCAAAATTTAAAAGAAAACAACTGCTTGAATGTGGTCCAGTTAAATCATATAAAAAAATCTTTTGGAGTTTTTTTTGGTAACATGCTTATGATAATTTGTTTTCTTTTTTGCTTTCTTCTTGGGAACGTAATCACGATTTACAGAAATGTTTTACATAAAATTTCACACAGCCTTTTAAAGGTGTAACCTTAAATGGGAACTAAAATATTAAGTTTAAATATAAAATGGTATAAAACAAATTATATGTATGTAAAAAATTAAAGCAACAAAATCTTTTATTATATTCTTATAAAAAAACGTATATTAGTGTTTAATTCAGTTCGTAATTAAGCAACCAGGGACGAAGAAAATACTACGCAATAAATTTTCTGGGCGCATTTATTATCTGCTGATCTGATTACTGATCTTCAGTTTTGTAACAGAATTCTTGAGAGATTATACACAGGCTAGAAGACCTTTAGTGTACCACTATGTAGTCTAAAGGACCATAAAATGGCTATAATTAAAAAGTCATTTGTAGCATTGAGATTATACATTGCGGCACAACTTATTTAGGAATCTACAAGCTTATTTATATTAAAACTCTCCCATTCTCTTAAAACAAAATTTTGCCATTTCATTTTCAAGATTGATAGCGATTTCAAGCTAAAGTTTCCTGTTTAAAAAAGTTTAATTGAGAAATGAAGCCAACTTTGTTGCAAAGTCCTGTCTTCAAGTCAGTTAAAGTATTCAAGTATGTAACGATATCTTTAGAAATACTTATTATGAATTTTACTTTCTCAAAATTTCTTATTAACAGAGTCCAAAATTAACAGTCAGTACAGTGGTACTACCATCCATCATCTGTTTTCAACAAGTCAAAAAACAACAACAGATGCAAGTGGCAGCAAAACAATTTTTCTGTTGCAGACTCGCAAGATGGCTTTGCTTTCTAGCAAGCTTGAGCTTTAAAGCAGAATCATTCAACCGAAATTATTGGTTGTCGGTGATTTTCCAAAATTTAAAGATATTTGCGTCTATTTTGATTGATCAAATATCAATTTAGAATCATACTAAAATTATTTCATATCCTTTTTAAACTATTTTTGTTTTGAACTTAGATCAGAGTCAGAGATCTTTTATATTTTCATACAAAGCTGTATGTATGAAATACCGTTGAAAAAACATGTAAAGATTTGTAGTATACTCCAAGAGCTGACAGATTAACTTACATATATGGTTTGTGTACTTAAATGTTTTACCAGAATGACCTAAAAATCTTGTTATGTATAAATTTAGAATAAAAATATTTATATTTAAAATTGAAATTATAGATAATTATTAATCTTATTCATCAAAATATTAATCGAACATTTTTTTAAATAAACTGCTCTGGTCCCAGATGTCCCAGTTTAAAGGTCATAAAGTTATTCTTTGCTGTGGATTTTGGATTTCTTAACAACTACTAAATGAAGTATTTCAGATTGTAGTCAGGCAAGATTTTATAATACTCCGGATGGTTTCCTCATAATTAAGATTTAAGATCTTCATGTAAATATTTTAGTCTATGATCACATGCTGACATATTATTCTTTAGGTGATGATCATGAATGGTTACACAAGGTTTTCCAATTAGAGAGTGATATGATTTCCTTAAAAAAACACACACACACTTATTGTTAGGGAAATTCAAAAGTTTTTTATTTAATGTGAAGTACAATCGATACAATTTAGTACTAAATAAAACGTCATTCAAATGGCCTCCTCGACTTCTTCTGCAGGAACAAATTCGATGAACCCAATTTTCGAGCACTTTTTCCACTAAATCAAGTCGTATGTCATAAATATATCTCTCCATGATGAAATTGTAAACACTACTGGAAACAATGAAAAACAAATGACAGATCATGACATATTACAAATGGCCGAATCTTCACTTCAAGGTCATGTCATCCCTCTTATATAAATTCTGATTAAAAATTCAATTATTTATTTCTTCAATTCAATTATTATAAAAATTAATTTGTAATTATGTACGATGATTCGATCAATTAATGTTTTAATATTTAGTCAATTATTGTTTTAATTCATTAAATTAAACGATTTTTCAGTTTTATATATTTCTCCAATTATTTACTTAATCAAAAATAATATTATCGTTAATTAGAAAAAAAATCACCTTTTTGTCAACATTCACATTTTGATAGGTGAAAAATTGAGCATTTTTTATTGTTTTAACAATTTTAGTAATTAAAACCATTTTCTACTTTTTTCTGTGCATATGTTTTCTTTATGTATAATATGGCATTCAATTAATTTCTAAATGATCATTTAGTCTAAGCAGAAATATTGCAAAATTGTCTGAATACAGACGGTAGTAGTTTTATTTTGCACTTAGTGATAAGAAAATTTCTGAGTAATAATCCATTATTACAATTCTGATTTTGCGAACACAGTCTGCGTCGTGTGTGGTTTTCCTACTTTGTATATAATGACCATCACACTTGCTACTTAATTGTTAATTACAATCTATTTTAGATTTGAAAGTTAAACTGCAATTGGTTTTATAATTTCCTATATGATTTTCGTTGAGTAACTTACTCATGTTGAAAGCAGATCACATATACCGAAACCGAAATCAATAATTTTTTATGTACATTTCTAGATAAGTTTATTTATTTCATGACAATACCGAGAAGCCAGAATGTTTGAAAATTAATTGAACTTATCAAATTTTTATTTTTTGAAATGTTGACATTGAAGACCGTTCTGTGTAGTTTGATTCAAAATCTTAACAGTCTTTCCTTTAAGTCCAGCTCTTTATTGTTATTATTCATATTTTTCTACTGATAGTTACTAAATTAAACATCTGCTTTTTTCTAAAAATAAAAAAAACAGCTTCGGTAATCAAAACAATCAAATCATTTGTGTTGTTTTGACAAAACCAAGACCATGTAGTGTCTGTACGTTGATCTGGTATTAAAGCTAGCTGGCAGATAATTTGACAAAATTAAAGACAACGAAGACAGAAATTATGCAAGCAAAATTAATAATTATACGATTTTTTTCTTCTTGTTCTAAAAGTCAATTTTATGATTCTACTTTAGTAAACATGGCTGGAAAAGTGTTCGATATGTATATGGTGTGGTTTGTAAGCCAACAAACTCAAAGAGATTGAGTGTATGCAAGAAGAGTATGCGAGATGGCTGAAATCTTTGCATTCGGTCAAAGAAATCCTATCATTGTTTTTGACATTTAGTAGCATTATTTCATATGAAATCACCTGAAGATTATGTTTATAGGCTCACATTATCATTACACTTTTATTATAATTTACAAGTTTGAAGAAGTTCTCGAAAGTGCCACATGAAGAGGAAACAAAATAATGAAGAAAATCACGATGATGATGATAATGATGATGATGATGATGATGATGATGATGATGGTGATGTGTCTTTGGATTAACCTGACTTAACTTGAATTTTTATATATATATCGCCTTATGGCTGCTGATATGGAGCATAACTTCTGCTGCAAAACAGTCTGTCTGTTTGTATGTCTATCTCCGCCTAAAATCAAGGCTGTTTCGTTTTTAAAAAGAACTCTTCATGTGTGAACACATCCATGGCTTGTGTTTTTTTTTTCAATTAACATTTTTATTTGAAATTATTTTTACAGCTCATTAAGTCAACTGTTAAGCGGTTGTAAATTTTAAACAGATTACGTAATATTAAGTTTACATTTTTAAAGCCGCAGACAAACTTCAAACTTCATGGGAAGTTGAATGCATAACAGAAAAAAGACCACACACATCGTAATTGTAACATTAAGGTTAAAGTTATTTAAATGATTTTCTCTCCTCATTTCTTTAAAGAATTCTGCATATGAAAGCTGGTGTAATATTGGCATATAAGTGGCAAATAACATATAGATTTAATGCTTTTAAGCCTCTTATAAATGGCAATAAAAGCAAACTTTAATATAAGTAAATTTGTAATTTTCTCCATACACAAACAAACACATTTGATAGATCGAATTTTACACAAGAAAACTTAAAAGTTTTAAGAACGAAATGTCATTTTGGTTTGAATATAAAATTTAAGACTTAAAAATTACGACAGTAAATTAAAACAAGCTGAAAGTTTTATGTTTAACTATGAAATGGTCTAAAGATAATTTCAGTTTCTCATAACTATTAAGGAAGGTAGTGAGAAATATAGTTTAAGGCTTTTTTTTTAAAAAAAAAAAAAAAACATTTTACTTAATAGTAAGAAAAACAACCCAGAAAGAAAGATCCTTATTAGAATTGTAGGCTGCATTCTGTTTAATTAGTTTAGCAAATTATTAGAAATTTGACATACAGAGGGATTATTTTCTTTCCAATTAGAAAAAGCAAAACAACATATTTTGCAACTGAAAGATATGTGCTCAGTGAACAATCGAAAACATTTAGAAAACCCGTAATTTGATTGATTATTAGAAAGTTTTGTTTACTATATATCAGGAGAATTTATTTAGGTATTGTACTAAAAGAAAAATATTAGGGTCGCAAGCACGGTGGCATAAGAGACGATTTTTTTTTGTTAGCGGCACAAATATAATAATATTATATTCATAAGGTATGTTTTGAAATGACCAAGATAAAATATCGTTCTATCATGGTGCACGATGCAAATTTTAATATGTCATGAAGGAAATAAAGCAGTGGTAACATGCCATTTTTGTGCAATTTTAATCAAGTTGAAAATTTTGTATCGAAATTTTTTATAAGAGTTCTGCAGGTACGACCTAAAAACACATTCAACCTAGTCTCCAAATGCGTACTGATAAACGGAGACACAAATGAGTAATTTCACCGTTATACTGGTGTTTGGAAGGTAGATCATGTAATATAAAATATTTGGACTCACATCAAGATATATTAAAATTAAGAGAGAAACCCAATTACATGTTAAGAAATACTACACTAATAAAATTATTTGAATAAAATTTATTTGAATTTTAAAAACATAAAAACGATTAATTTCGCATTCAATATAATGTGAAACATTAAATTAGGAAATGTCACAAAAAATTTCGAATTATAAAAAATTGTCAAATCAAATAAAAGTGTATTAGTTTACTCAAATTCTTTTGTACAAAAGCGATCGAATCAATTTAAGAAATTTATGAATTTATTATTTAAGATTTTGAAAAAAATTTATTTTCAAAATGTTGTTGAAATTTATTATGGCAGCAGCGTCATTTTTTTGTAAATTCAATTATTATATGAACTGAAGTGGAATTAAAAATTCTAGAAAATAATTAAATAATTATTCGAAAGAAATTATTCAATTTCGTTTAAAAAAACCATCAGCGATAAGTATTGTTTGCATAAAATATTCTAGTACATTTGTGCTAAGAAATTAATACGAATAAAATTACAGTCGAATTCGGTTAAGCGAAATTGTTAAAATTACTAGTAGTTTTTTCTGCTTATACAAGATTTTCTATAAAAAGGAATTTGGATAAGTAAAAAACTTTTCAGTTAATTGAACTCACTTCAAAATTGCTCTGTAAAACGAAAATACAGCATTAGAAGTAAAACATTTGTGATTTGTTTTCAATTTCAGATTCATTTTAAAAAACAGTAAACAGCACCAGTAAATTAATAATTTTTTCTTATATGCGTTGTTTGTTTTATATAAAACATCTTATTTTTACTGAAAATATGTGTCAATTAAACGGGGTTTCTTTAAATCAAATGTAATTGCTTTGAAATTGATCAAAAATAATAAAAAAAAATTTTATTTCCAGTTAAGCGATTTCTCCTATTAAACAGCGTGCTCCTATCCGAATTCGACTGTATTTGAATAAAAATATTTAAATAAAATTATTTGCATTCAGCTAGAAAGAAATGATGCTCTTTTAAGAGATTCTTTTAAGTTTAAAACACAAAATTTTTCAGGATTTTCCGAGCTTTGAACAAGAAGAATAAATTAGCTTTTAATAAAAAAAACTTCGATTTAAAAATATAGTCTTCTTCAGATATCTGCTTTTATTCACATGTTGAATCAAATCTTTTGATCACAATGCTTGTGCCTTAAATCTTTTGTTTATTACACAATTCCCTTTGAGAAAAAAAAATTAAACAATACTTATTATAGCGCTTGTCTGGTTTTAAATTCGAGTAGTTTGTATAAATTAAAGAAATATCTCATTAGTATACTTTACATTTAACACCTAGAGTTTTTGATATTGACCGCTAATAACACATTTAGACAAATAAATAGTCAATTACCAACACTTCGGTGGAGTTAAAGTAACTTTAAGTATCGGCCGGCTTTGAACTGTTGTCAAAAAATCGACTATGTCTTATTGTAGCATACTTAAATGTATGTATATGGGTTTTCTTAATTGACATTTTCATCAGATGCTTAAATATAGTCACAAATTTACATAAGTACCAACCCGTGAGAACCTACCATTTTCCGTTTGATATAAACTTCTGTAATTGTGATTTTGTTTGTGTTAAGCCAAAAAGGCTCATAAAATATAAGTTTAACGGAAGACTGGCGTCCAAGACACTATAAACTATAATAAAGCAAGCGTTTGATTTGAAGGATTTTAATCACTCACAAAAAATCCAAATTAACAAGATCATTAACATAGAAAATAAATGAAAGAAACACTAAAGACTTGACCAAATTATAAAATAAAGGTTAGACTTTTAAGACGTGTTCAACATATTTTTCAGCTAATTACAATGGTAAACATGAAAGAAAAACACTTGTTTTTCCTAAATGTCTAAATAAAATTCATTCATGTAGAGAAAGAAAATTTGAATTAAACTTAATTGAAATTAATCGAATAATAGAGAAATACGATGAATATTTTTAAGCTAAGCTTGTTTCTTAAGTCTTTTGTTTTGAGGACTTGTAGTCACTATTTCTTTCGATGAGAAATTTACAATTAATATATAAACAATTAAATTAAACTATTTGGGCGCCACTCAGACGTTTGAATGCATTATTTTTTCTTTAAATTATAACTAGATTGTGTTTTGCATTTTTAATTGTAATATTTGTTTCAGGCACTAGAAACGTATTTTTCAATACTTGTAGTTCTCGCATTCGGACTCTCTCTCTCTCTTTCTTTCTATCTTTGAATCAAGTCAAAGTGATATTAAAATAAATTAAAGCTTTAAATTAGAAAAATTTATAATAAATATAAAATTTTGTTTTAAACGTGGGCTGGTCAAAAAACCATCTGAACAATTTATTATATTTTAATAAAAAATATGTTGAGGCTTAAAAGATTTTTTTACCACAATTTTCTTACCATTTATTTTTCCATCGGTTAAACTGTACAAACACACATTTTTTTAAGCCGAAAACGCTTCGGCACCAACACTATTTTTTAGATTTTATTTCTTTAATTGGTTAACTTGAACATAAGAAAAATTGTAAGCTAACAAAATTATTGTTAACTTTATATATGTATTTATAAGTTCTTTTAGGGCTACCCTACAGTAGGTAGAAATAAAAAAGTTGCCGCCTGTCTCTCGTTGTAATTGATAGAATAGTAAAGAGTAAAATTATATAAACCGGACAATTCTTGGCATATTAGAAAATAGTTAATCGAACAAAAAGAAGAAGTAATAATGCCTTTTTTGTTCTTTAAATGAGTGTAACTCATAAATGAAATATATTTGAGAAGGTACGGCGAACCGCTTTGGGGAACACTAGAGCCAAGATACAATAACTTTAAATACTAACGATCAAATATAAAAATTGATAAAACAGTACTATAATTAAGATCTACGATATTACTTTTGGAATCACTGCTATAATTTTCAGATGTGTGCTGCAGTTACCTCTTAAGTGGATATATGACGTCTGGGAAAATCGACGAAGGTAAAATATTTACCAATACATTTGATCTCAATTCTTTTTATGTATACTTTTTAGGATATTCTGTAATAAATATTAATTGAGAACTTTTTTATGCAACTGAGTTAAATTCTTTCTAATAAGTTTTTACAAATAATTAATTTGACTAATTTTTTTCAGTTATGTTCTTTGTTAAAATGTTTGCATGAATACAAATCTTTTTCTTGCTCGTAATATTTTTTTATCGATTTGTATATTTTTGTATGACAATGCAATCAATACGTGTGGATGTTTTTTAGCTTAATCACAAGCAACTAAGATTTTTCTAAAATAGAGTGGAAATAGAGTTGAAGTTTCAAGCAAAATCATACATAAATTTGGGGCATGTATTGTAACTAAATTTTTGTTTGCATACTTTAAAAACTTCTATCCCCTCCCACGCAATCACAGAGTTCTTTAACCTTTAGTTTTTGTTAAAAAAAAAAGAAAAGAAAAAAACAGCACAGGAAATGTAGTTACTGTTATTGGTTTATTCTTATATGAACGGACTCTTTGCCTCTGACTGACAATATGACGAGTGCGTGGTTAAAAGAAAATTCCAAAACGTTTAATTTCTGTTCCTTGTGTTTGGAAGCTTCTTTGATTTTTTTTTTTTTTTACTGTTGGTGTGTAAATTCAATTCAATTTACATTTTATTGAATTTACTACTTGTTGTTTGATTATTTTATGCACTTGTCTTGTTGTTTAACGTGCTTAATTTATTATTTTTTTATATTTTTCTTATTTATGTTGCATGCTTTCTTAAAGACTTTAATACTGCTAACAATATTTGTTTAAAATTTACATCTTACTGCATACTACTGCACGTGTGTGTGAATGTTCTTGAATGTGTGCGGTGTAAGTGTTTTTAGGCGTGTGTGTTTGTTCATGTTTGCCAGCGTAAACGTGCAACTATTGTTATTAATTGCCTATTGCTGTTTGGCTTTTGTTGTTGGCGGTAGCAACGTGTGTCCATCTTTTTGTGGTATCCGTTCATGTTTTGAAGTTTTTTCCTTCTATTTTTTGTAAAGCAACCGTAAGTTTTTTTTATTTTTTTTTTATTTATGTATGAATTAAATTAAATTTTTATTTCTCTAAATTCAATTTTATTACAATTTTAAAGCTTTATTTAAGCTTGATTTTCTATTATAACTGAAATGTTTAAATACTAAATATTTTCATAGGAAACACATTTCGTCATTGCAGGCTGTCTCTTTTTTATGCCAGAGGTTAGTGACCTTAGAAGAAGTATTGACGAAACTAAGATTTTTCTTTGATTTGAATAAAAATTGATCCCTGTTAAATGTTTTATTTTAAAAAAAATAATTAATTCAGCTTATCGAATTTAGTTTTACATACAATATGTTTTCATATTTTTACATCAAATATTAAATATGCTAATTTTTAAAAATTTATCTCTTAATAAACATAAATCATATTTGGGTCAAAAATTAATAACTAATAACTCTTTATAGAAAATTAAATGTTACATAAATATGAAATATTTTCGAAATGAAAATTTGCACTACAATGAAGTCAGGAAAAATGCAAAATACCCAAAATTCTCCCTTATTTAGAAGCAGTCAAAAAGGGTTGATAATATTTTTCAGCAATTTTGATATACGAGTATGATATGATAAAGTGATTATATCAGTAATTCAGCATGACCACATAAATAATAATTATGAATTTAATAACTCAATTAACATAATAAAAGAAGGCTTATTGCAATAACAAATAAATTATATAAACAATGAAAGAAAACTCCAAATATTTAACCTTTAATGATTATTTAATTTGTAGCTGTTGAGCTAAAACTTAAAATTTTCAAATTCTTAAAGAAAAAAAGAATATCCCTAGAAATTAAGAGTGCAAAGAAAATAAATTCCCATGATTATTTAGCCAAAGAAATTGTAATTTAATGTCGTGACTAATTCAAAGCCACTAAGTAACTAAAGCTAGATAAAGTATGCATATATAGAAACAAATATAATTATGACTACTTTTGTTCAAAGCAAAAAAAAAAAAAAAAAACACTAACAACTTCACATTAACCATTTCATCTGTTTAAGATTTGCATGATGGAAAACCCCATTCATAACGGAAGTTGATATTACTATTCAAACAAATAGTGAGTTGCACATGTAATTACAATTGTGTAGGGAGTTAGGTGTTGGTAACTTGTGTTTTTGCCAGACAGGCACATTTTCATATATTCCTTTATTCAGTTTTGTGGTTTTATTTCACTTTCTTAGTTTTGTTTAATTTTCTAACAAAACTCCGATTTGGTTTTTTCTCTCTCTATGTCTCTCTGTGTCTCACACAATATCTGCCTAAATCTTGGCCTTTACGAACAAACAATACCAACAATAGATTATGGTTATTTTTCTTATATTCTTGAAATGATCCAAATTAAATCCTGATTGTTGTGAAAAATTTCCGGAGTTGTTTGATTAAATCTCATGATTAGAAATGCGTAAATTGCATAAGTTTTCACATGTGTAGTCACAACATAACTGCTTAATCTGCGGTTATTAAGTGTTAATCCCAGACATATTTATTTTGCTCTTTTTTCATGCTTCTCTTACTAGTCAACGATTACAACCATTTTAAAATGAATATTACAACATGACATTTTTGTTAGATTAAACGCAAAATTTCCAATCCAATTGAATATTTTAAAGCCTGTCTTGATCACTGATAACGGTGTGATAATTCTTTTCTCAACTAATTTTTTTGTATGCAATTTTCAATAGTAAAGTGATTTTAGGGAAAATGTGAAAAACCATAATATGGTCTCAAAATATTATGTAGGTAAATTTAAATGCAAATTCAATATTTTCCTAATGCGGATGTTAGAAGTAAAATATAAAAATTAAATGTGATTTTTGTTGAAAATTTCATTTATTTAATGGCAAAATTCAAAATGCTGCATCTATAAAGAATTGTTCAATTTTGCCTTTTCATTTCTTTTTTTAATTTTCAAATTGTCTTCTAGAGAACTTTCAATAAAATCAAAAATATCAGAATAACACGAAGTAGTGGAGTGGTTAAAGAATAATTTGTTTCAATAATATGAAAATATATATTGATATTTGTTAATATTTGTACAGGCTAAAGTTCGTAAATGTTAATCATCAGAGAAATATTAGTTAGACATTGTTAACAAATTATTATATTAAGAAATATTAAAAATAAACAGTTCGTAGTAATTTCAAAAATTACAGTTTATATACATATACAAAATAAAGCAAGGGCCTGTGCCAATTATATGTTAAAAAAAAAACGAACATTACGAGTAATCAAAAATATACTTAAGTTTAAAAATCAAACCAAAAAAGTTTGTCTTAAGTAGAACAAAAAATCAAGAGATTTGGCATTGTAGGATATAATTCGCTGGCAGCACTGTAATGTTTAATATATAATAACAAATAAAAACAAACAAAACATAAAAAATTCCCCAGCTAGCATCCAGTAGAAACAAGTCGCGTATTCTATTTGTATTTGGAATTGTGTATAAACGTTGAACGAAGCTACCTAACAAGTAGTGAAAAAGCATTTGCACATGAATACTGACGAGGTTTAGTGGCTTTTACCAAAAAACAACGTTTGTTTCTATTTAGCCAGTGCTGTTGAAAAAATCTACAAAAGGGATGAATGTATAAATATTAAATTTTTCCTTTGTTGCTCGAAATATATTAACAATGTCTACCTAATATTTCTCTGATTATAAAAATTTACGAACTTTAGCATGTATAAATATTAACAAATATTAATAATAAACAGTTCGTAGTAATTAAAAAATAAAATCTAGTATTAAAATCTATTAAGAGTTTACGTTTCTCGTATTTAACTTATTTTAACTCATCTGTCGTATATTTTAAAGTTTTTTTTAAAATTTTTATATTTTTATTCTTATTAATTAATAATTAATTATTTTCTAAGCGGATATAAAAAATAATTTTCAAAGAATTCATATGTTTTGTGCTTTCGTTATTAACATTTCACAAAAATTGTTTAGAAACCCCAACTAATCATTTTAATCATGAAAAATTTTTTTCTTTGCTCATAATTTTGTGTTTTCATTTTGTTGTTTATGTGTTAAAATTAAAGCATTAAATAATAAAATCTATAATCAACATTTTAACTATTATTTAATATATTTTTAGATATTTTCAACATTATTTAAATGCTGAAGAACACTTCCGCCTTGATGATCATAAATCTTAAACGAATACAAAATAAAGCACATTATCAATAATAGAATTTTAACTATTTCATACAAATCGTAATGATTTATATGAAGATTGATGGTTATTTTAAAATAAAAAAAACACAAATTTGAACCATTTGCTTGATTCGAGACGATTGATTCCTGATATCATCAGATCAACCGATGAAATAGCAACACACATCCCACGTCAGTCAAAAGTTGCTTTGAAATTTCTGGCCTTTATAACACTAGTTTAACGCGTAAATATTTGGCTTGAAAACATGACCCAATTTAATCGCCTTAACTGCTACAAATATTTTTTTTTGATTATTTTACGTCGCTCTAATAAGTTTTCATAAATTGATTATCTCAAACTTCAAATTCCTTAATATCTATCTATATCATACACACATACATATTTATAAATAAAAAAGCACAGACTGCCATACGTACACTTCAAAAACATAAACACCTTTGACTAACCACAATTCAACCGTTTCTAATCGTTTAAAAATCTATAAAAAATTTCCAACATAATTATGACATTAACAGACACTATTAAACATAATTTATTTTAAATATTTTGTTAAAAAAAAAAAAACAGAAAAAAAGAAACAGCTTCAAAAGATGTTTAATAATAACTTGGCTTATGAAAAGAAAGAATTTATGAAAACATTTTATGGAAAACATGGTATAAATAAAATGCAAATTTGCCAACAAGCCAAACAAATTTTTATAATTATTAACAAATTATTAAAGAAAAAACATAAAATATATTATACACACTATCACATAAAGATAACAAATTGTTGGTAATAAATCTTATATACAGATTTATGGTTTTGGAGTGCTCTTTTTTATACAAATTTCTTTAAATTATTATTTTATTAATTTTAGTTCGTATTAAATTAAATTATTGTAAAAATATTTGTTGTGTTTTTCGGACAAAAGCTAAAATGAAAAGATAATCGTAAATATATTGTGTTGCAGAAGGATTTAAGAAATTTTTGAAGTAATAAAAACGATAAGATGAAATACCAGTACAGATTCTATAAATTTTATTGGATAGTTATTGATTTTAACGCAACTTAAATCTATTCTAGTCTTACGATGATGTCGGTGTGGAAGTATGTCTGTGTATTTTTTAGTCTTGGGATGAAAATCATCAAAAAGCCCTGCCAGCTGTGGTATTTGCCAGGAGAGCGGACACGCTAAAAACACCCCTTTACAATGACCCAAACATACCACGTGGAATTGTCTGTGGGAATGTTATTAGACCCTATCTAAACTATATATTTACTTCTTCTACGAATTTCTTTCAACCTACGAAGTTCAATTTCAGAAAATTACATTCATGCGCCCAGATTCCAACATAATTGAATCTGTGTTGTTGCGTCTTGTGCTACGACCTGAAACTTCTCGAACTGTTAGGTACCACTGCCTATCGACTAAACCGAAGTTCTTTGGCTCGAGTCCTAAAAGACGTAAGTTTTATAAAAATGCTTTTATCCCCCTCATTCCAGATATTACAACTGCATGGATCTTCCAGCCCTCTGATGACATCAAAAGCAGATGGCCGGTTCAGAAGATGGTAAAACAACGAAATATAAAATGTGCTGTAAGATGTGCTTCACATGACTAAATTTTTACTAATTTAAGGATTAAAGCTGAAATAGGTTTATGTAAATAATTTTTAGTAAAAATGTCCTGTTACAGATGAAATTTCTATTTCCAAAAATTTTTTTTGAGTGCATGTCGTGATGTCAGGCATCAGAAAATAAGGCCATCGTAACCTTGTCAGTTTTCCTCCCGTCGTTCATGCCAATTCCGTATCCACATATCTGTCATCTTATCCATATTGTCTGATACGACCTTTGTCTCGACAGATTTAAAAAGCAGTCTCGTCCGATAAAGTTCTGAATGCACTACATACCTCCAGGGCGGCTAACCTATACGCAGGGGATATACGATTTACATATGTAGAATACCTCAGTGAGCCTGACCATATAGGGAATTCATATACGATAACACTTTTTACTAAACTAGTAAGCAATTTTCTCTAGAGATATTTTGGACCTCTAGTATTCGACATGTATGTATGTATGTAGTGTGTGTATGTGAGTATGTCGGACTCAAATTATGTATATTACGTATATATCCCAGAGATGGTGAACCGAATAGGTTGCTAGTTTTTGAAAATTTTCGCAAATACTGTTTTGGAAAAAATTTAAATTCAGTTTAAAATCCAATCAACTCTTAACATACGCTTCATAAATTAATTTGCAATATTCATCAATATTTTCACCTTGAAAAACTGCGTCAAATACTGTTAGGGTGAGAGTATTAGCGTTTAAAACTGACCTGCCCATACACAATTGTTCAAGCTCAAAGCACCGTATTCCTCACACATTCTGCAAATATATGCTTTGAAATAAAGAGAGAAAAACTTGTAATCGATTTAACATGAAGGCATTTTTAGGAAACTATACGAGACGAAACGATTGTATTTTGAGTAAAATTTCTTAAATATTTCATTTCTACAGTTCTATTTAATTTGTTTTAATTTTTTATTTAGTTGTAAATTGAATCTGTAAATTAATAATATTTTTAACCTAATCATTTTAGTAAGATGTTAAATTTATTATAATTGATTCCTTAACGATGCACTGAAGTCTGAAGTCTCCAGTTTAACAAAGAGAACATCCAAGGATGAGAAAATTACTGAGAATAATGTCATAAATAAAATTCGTTAAGCTGGCATTTTCTTATGACAACTAAAACTAAGTTTTTTATCTGATTTCTGTACTAACAAAACATTTTTTCCTAAAAAACTGAAATTTTTTTAATCAACCTCCGTTAAGTGAAGGTTTACTATTAAAAAATTTTTGACTTTTTGCCACAAGGAAACTAAAAAAATTAATACGTACAAACTAAAAAACTATATGAGAACTTAGCAGTAAAATTTCTGTCTATGGAAATCAGACCTTAAAAAACGAACAGCATTTAAAAAATAAAAAAACTAATGTAATCTTTACAATGCAATACAGCGTGACCTTGAAAAGGTAACAAGCCGAAAATATATTTTAAACACACACACACCATCAAATGCAATATTTACTACGCTTTGTGTTTTGTTTTTTCACTAATTATAAATATATGCACTTTTTCCGGTCAATTACTCTTTTATTTTTCTGCGAATATGTTTGAAATGTTATACAACTGTTTCTCGTGTCCAGTCTGGCGATCTAAAAAACGTCATCCTTTTATTTGGAACGTTATACTCTGTTTTGTAGTTTGGTCTTGTTTCATAGTTTACGGGTTACACGTCAAGGTTTATTACCACATATTCAAAACAAAAATATAAATAGCACAAAGATGAAATCTGCTGGCTGCTAAGAGTTGATGGCTTGTCATAAAAACCACACTTTCTTTAACACACAAAATTGATTGTGCTTGAGTTTACTTTTTTCACGTCTTCTATTTTTTTATGACTTAAAAAAAATAGTGGCTACCTAAGCACGTGATGGTCTTATCTAAGCCTAGGTTTAGATTATTCCAGGATAATAATTATAATACCTGTAGGGCATTGTTTATGTTGTTTTCTGAATACTTCTAATTTTGTTTATGCCAACCTTGCGTTTCATTTTGGCTTGTTGCAGGTTGCAACTCTTTATGTGAGAATATGTTTTTTTTTGCAATAAGAGCACTCGTTTTATCTAACTAAATCGTCCTCGCTAAACCGCTTTGCAAAAAACTTAATCCTAGTTGTAAAACCCGATTTAAATTCAAGCAAAAAACACTATACATTGTTTTGACACCTTTTTGCTCATATTTGGTTGTCAATACTTTCTTTTGTTTTAATAAAAACTATAAAAAATTTTGGCAATAAATAAATGGAATACATTTTTGGAATTTCCAGAAATTTTGTCAGACAAACAAAATGCACATTAACAAAAAATCGTAAATTGTTTTTAATGCGAATGTAACCAATTAGTATATCCTTTTTTTATTATATTTTTTAGCAACAACCTCCAACTTTTTTACAATAATCCCTTTATTGAATCGTTCTTTTTCTTTCGTTAAGAAGAAGTTAATATCTAAAAATAAAAATGCTTTTTAGTTCATTTGAACTCTTTTGTTTGAAATAGTTAAGTGATACTGCAAATTTTTCTTAGTTACTCTTGAAATTCTAGAAATCTGTCTTTAGAGTCAATCCTTTGTTGTATGTAGTCCTAAAATTTTCCACGAAATTATGGAATATTACAAAATATTATTGGAATGAAAAAAGAAAACAGCAGAAAACGCATTTTTTTTAGTTGTTTAAAAAAGGCCGCTAAAATTTAAGAAAAAGGTTAGAAAATTCGTAAGAATTTTTTTAAATGTTCATGCGATTCCAAGAAAAATTTAACATCCATCCAAGTGATTTTCGCAACATCATGTGGTATGAACATGAAATCTTTATCTGCGAGAAAATATATGAGCTGATACATTTTTAAATAAAACTCTTTAACTTTTCAAGAGTATATAATTCTAATTTTTCCCAATTTAAAATATAAAAAAAAAAATAACCCGATCAAAATTTATCGAAAGTTAAAAGAAATTTTTTTGTACACTGTGTTGAAAACCTTAAAAAATTTAATAGAACACATTGTGAAAAAAATCTGCTGATTTCCTATAAAAATTCGAAATATATAAATCTGACAAATGAACGCTGATGAAAGGTGTAGCGGCCTTGAAATCGGTATACTGATACGTTCTGCTAATCTGATTGCACATGCTAATGTTTTTCAAAAATAAAAAAACTCACATTAATTTTGAATTTTCATTAATTCAATAAAACTGAACTTAAGCCTAACAAATATTAATTTCTCATTTATACATTATTACAGTTCAAATAATAACTACGTTTATTCGTAATAATAATATAAAATACTATACTGATTCTTAAAATTATTAAGATATTTCTGTAAAATATCAAATTGCAAGATACGATTCAGAAATATTTTATCATTCTTACTTCCTTTAAGTTATCGAATATGTAAAACAACATTTGCTCTTTTTGCACAGAATGTAAGTGAAAAATTTTTTTTAGGAAATACTTTAAAGTTTTTAATCTATAATAAATTGATGATAAAACAAAATTACATTTTCCTCCCAAGAAGTGAGTATACAAGATATTTTTAAGAAATTTTTATACACTATACCGAACGATATTAAAAAGCAATGCAACGTCTTCAAACGTGATAGCTGCCTAAGCTCCAAGTAGCCTTAGTCAGTACAAGGCGAGTCGAGACCTCTGTACTTTTAAATTCTCTGTCGTCTATTTTCAATATAACGTGACTTGCCTTAGATCACCCATTAATTTTTATTTTCACAATATTCAATTGACAGCCATAAAGTAAACATACATATATTCTGGTTCCTTATAGATAGGGAACTTGTATGAGCCATGCCCATTTGTCCAGGAGTCTGTCTGTTCGTGAAATGGCTTTTCAAAAGCCTTCAGAAGAGTTTGAGAGAGAGAGGCTTAGGTCTTGGAGTGATGCGTAAGGATTTATCTTAAGACGATTCCTATTGAAATCTTCACACATATGTATGTATGTCATACATATTTAAGCAACGGAATGTGTATATATTTATTATAAAGGAAGTGGCATGCCACATAAGTCTATATAGAAGGTGTAAGGGTACCTTAGGTCTAGCCCAAGGGAGATTGTTTACCGTAGGGTACCAGTGATGACCTACGTTGGTCACACGATTTGCGGTGTGAAGTACGAATGAGCCGCCGCATCTACCCCCTGGTGGCATGATTCCGTGGCCGGTTGTTGATTGAGGTCTCCGTCGCGAGTACACATGGTGGTTGTGGTTGTTACCAAAAGCTGGGAGAGGTGTTGGTTTAAGGACTGATGCTTGTTCCGGTGCTTGCGATGAACGGACTTCGTGTCCAACAACGTGAAGCCTTCTTATGCTGTTGTGAATCAACAGTTAAAAGAGTTTAGGTACCTTGAACACTTTAGCAAGGTGTTTAGACACGGTGGGCCTTGGCCATGTCTGAGAATTTGCTACCTGATGTTGTCCCCAAGGGGATGACTTCAGGTTGTCTCTGAGGTGGTAGCTCGGGGGCGATGGTGGACGCATTGTTTGCACCCAGTGTTCAAGTACACCGTCAGATGAACCAATTGGCGGAAGCTGACGAAGCTTGATACACATCTGTAAGTAGTAACTGATTCGAACTCTAACCGATCTATCAAAAACTTTTGCATTTAATGCTGATGCTATTCTTGGCAGCTCATCAGTGGTTTCATTTCCCTCAATATTGCGATGTCCTGCAACCAAACATAGCCTAACACTACATTTGCCTATAAGGAAATTAAGAGCTTGCCGACATTTTCTGATCACCTTCGACTTGACACTGCGTCTCTTCGAAGCTTGATTCCTCCGCTCCTGCAGTTGCTTGATCTGCCACTAGTTCCGTGTTCTTGAGGATCGCTAGCCTGAAATACACTAATTCATTCGACGGACCAAAAAGATTACAAATGCTTCCTAAAAAATAGACGCTGTGCCCACTTTAATTTTCTCCGGGACAATTTTATAGTATAAGCTAAGATGTTTGTTTACTTCTTGGTAGGTGGCCCAATGATATGAAATCTAAGCTTTGGTGTTACTTTCAAATACTTCGAGGTAAATGTTTCAGTTTATATGGCTGTTTGATACATTGTACTATCCAGCCTCATATTAGAAACGAGTTTGGTTTAATTATTAATTAGTGTTTGCTATTTGTAATTATTAAAAAGCCATTTTTGTCTACGATAATTAATACCTGTAGGGTATGAAAAGTTAAACAAGTTTTTATTGCGATAAAATAAAAAAAAATAAAGGTGCTATAAATTTTAAATTTAAATAATAAAATGTTTTGAAAAGAAGTTCTATTAATATACAAATAATGTAAGGGACTAAATAATTCTCGCAAGAAATAACGTCTTCTCAACAAACATCCAGTCGAACAGATTGCAAAATAGACGCAACTATGCGAATGTTTAAAGCTCGTTATAATTCAATTCTAGTTTATATTTTACTACACTGAAAAATTAAAGTTCCATCTTAAATGCATATAATATTAAAAATCTCTCCATAAAAAGCGGATTTATTTATTAATCAATATTCTTAATAAATATTCAATTGCACCAAACTGAAAACGAACACTTTCTTGATGCGAACATAACCAGTGGAAAGCCGCTAAAATCAATATTTCGAGTGGAAAATTGTGCCATCCATACTAAAAAAATGTGAAACTAACCGCATGCAAATATCAAAATATATTTGAAAATTGTTTCATAAACGTAGGAGATACAGGAGAATCAATCATCCCAATCGTGTATAAAATTTTTTCACGTTATTTTGCTCGACTGAATTACCCCAAAAATCTTTTTTATGGGTGTTGTTCATGATTTCAAATACATAAGTGAAGAGGGTACAAATTACGAGGGTACATTATTCACGATAGGGTTGAATATCACGAAGGAGCATCTTGAGCCTCGAATTAAAAAAAAAGTTTAGCACCAATTTACAATCAGCACCTCTCTAATAAAACAAAAGAATATTGCAAATGATTCCTACTTTTTTTTATACTGTGATCAATATTTCGGGTGTAGAACTGTCCCCTCCAATTTTTGTAGAAATTTTGGGACCAAATTGGAAAAAATTCCGATCAAACGAAAAATTATTTAGAAAATCGGTCGGTAAATGGAAGAGCTGTGTGATAACCAAAACTTTTGGGGAGAGGGATCAATTTGACCACACTGCAAGCAAACCTTTTAAACGAAGGGGTAGCTGTGAATTTTTATTGTTTGTAGGGAGCAACTTATATGATTCGATTTGAAAAACAAAAAGTATATGGGGCCAACTGCATGCAAATTCTTTCAAGCCCAGAAAAACATAAAATTTAATCCAGTCGGTTAAAAATAAACCCCTGATATAACATGTATGTATGTAACTAGTTTGAGACATTTATTTTTATGAATTTTTATTTAGTGTTTTTAAATTAAATAAAAAAGGGGGAGGAGTTTCCACGACTGCCTTAAATAACTCTATGAACAGTAAAAAAAATATAACGTATTTTATTGCTGTTATGAACCCGTTTAATTTTCCCTTTTTTTCTTGTGAAACAAAATGATCAAATCTTGAACTGTTATTTGAAATATTAATGTTATGATCTCAAATGTTATTGAAATTTAAGAGTATTTTAACATTTCAAACTCATTTAACTTTGACTGTTAAAAGCGTAATGTTAAGTAATTTTATTTAAATGTCTTAACAGAATATGGTTACAAATGGATTTTTCCCACACTAATAACTCTTAAAGGGGATTAAGTAAGAGATTGGTCGTGTTTGTCCAACTGCAAATATGTGTACCCGCTTAAGCCGTGTTAATCCATACTTCTTTCATTGTTCTTTATATATTTCAACCGTAAATGAGAATATTCATTCATGCTATCAACCAATGTTAGTTCAGGGTAAATTTATCTCTTACAAATGTTTGTTTTTGTTTGATCGTTAAAGACTTGACGTTAACAAACCTTTGTTGTCTGCTAAAAAATTCAACTGAGAGGTTAATCAGTAACAATTTTAATAAAACAAGTAAGACAAGGACAGTTTAATACAGTTTTTGTTGGGGAAAGAGAGATGACTTGGTGATTAAATTTTAAAGAGCAGATACAAAATAAGAGTTGTTTTTTTAAAATTCATTTGAGCATTACAGAAATTTTAACATTTCTGCTTATGACGGTGTGTGCCTGTGTTTGCTGGTATTTAAACTAAAGTAAAAACGTTAGGGTATTTTGTACATCACTAGCAATGAGTAAGATAACATAGAAGTTTTTTAGGAATATCAAATCAAAGAAGCAAATTGATTTATGATTTTTTTTAATACAAAAACAACAACAAAAATGCTAAAAAATAGCGGACTATTTCATAAAAAATAGACTTGAAATAAAATATACATAAAGCAAAAAAAAAAAAAGTAAGAGTGAAAAAACTATTAAATAAAGAAAAAAAGTGAACAGTTAAAAAATAAAAAGCAACAACTTTTAACTGCCTTAACAACAATCAGCCTTATCAAACCTGGAATACTCTGCTCACTAAACGGATTTACTTTTCTCTACAAACTCTTAAGGTAAGTAACCAAAGAACAATTTCCGCCGGCTTGTGAAAAAAAAAAAACAAAAATCATAATTTTTATGATATGCTAGAAAACCCTTAAAAAATGAACAAGAAAAAACAAATAATAATTCTCCGAAATTTGAAGAATTAAAAAAAAAATTTGCACACAATTTTTAAGGTTTTGCAAAAAGAAAATTGTGACAAATCACCAATTTTATGACTTTTCATTGTAACAGTCAAGGTTTTTTTTAACATTTTCACAAAAACAATGGTCTACCTGGTTAGACACGGTCATAAAAAAGTGCATTCTTAATTACATAATGCAAGAAATAAACAGTGTTAGTTTTTTCCTGTAAAGTCATAAATAACCTTTTTAGGACTTGATAAAATTTGCTTTGCTTTTTTAAAATATAGACTAAAACTAAAAAAAAACAAATCCCTTATTTAATTTTTCGAGGCCCAGAAGCCAACAGTTATTTAGCGCTAAGCAATTTGGCCTTTTCATAATTTTTTAAAAGTGAAAGAGTTTTTTTGATTGTTGAAATTAAAAAACATATATTCGAGTTTTGGTTTAACAATTAAGTTTTAATTGAAAGTAAGTTAGTTGTCAATCAATATTCGAGAATTGTCATATTTTTGTATTTCTTTTTAGATGAATCAAACGTGCAAAGTCTGTGGAGAGCCGGCTGCTGGTTTTCATTTTGGCGCCTTCACCTGTGAGGGCTGTAAGGTAAACATACATATGTACATAATATTCAAGATGCTTAAGAATTTTAAAAATTTTATCGATGCATAAATTTTCGAACATCAGCAATTTTGGATTTTTTTTTTACAAAACTACACATTATGGAAAAAATATATATGTAAATGAAAAATTTTTTGAACTGAAAAACAATTTCGATTTCGAAAAGGACTTGTTAATAGAAAAATTTAGCAAGAAATTATCTTTCGGTTTGAAATATATTGAGAACGGAAATTTGTTTAGTTTTAAGATGTGATTATGAATACATATATGTATGTATTTATTTGTGAAAAGATAGATGTGATAGCAATTTCCTAAAGCTGCAAATTCTTTTCAAGACACAGAGAAAGTTTATTGTGCTGATAAAGAATGAACAAAGCAAAGAAATTAGTTAAATTCATTAGAAAATGTGTTCGTTTTACAAAAACAAAAAAAAATAATAAGTTCGAAGATATTCAAGTTGCGAAATATATTTGGATTATAAAAACTTAAAATATATTTTTTTTATCGATGAATAAAGAGTTTATCATTTGATAAAACTTTTCAATGGGTGCAAATTTTTGTGAATTTGTTGTAGGTAACTTGGCAAAGCATTCGAGACTACGAATGTTAGAGGTAAATGCTAAATAAAAAACAAAAATTGCATAAAAACTATTTATTTATAATCCAAAGGGTATTTCAAGAAAATTTTAGTTACGAAAAATATCGAGCATAAAAACATTTTATTAAAATAATGTAAAATAAATTTTTGCATCGAAAATTTTAGAAAATATTTTGTTCAAATATGTGAGAATAAATTGGCTTCCGAAAATTCGAATGTTAATTAGATTTTGTCAAAATAATTTTTTATTGATGTACGAGTATGAACATACATACATATGTAATTCGAATAATTCACACATTTTCCTGAATATAAAAACGTTGTCTCATTTTTTACGAAAAATTTCAGTTTCAGCCTTTTGTTTAGGTAGTTTGTATTCATTCCATTTTCAAATAATTTGTATTTAATTTTTTCGGCTTCTCATTTCAGTCATTCTTTGGCCGCTCTTACAATAATCTTTCCTCGATAAGTGAGTGCAAAAATAATGGAAAATGTGTGATTGACAAGAAGAACCGCACTACTTGTAAAGCATGTCGTTTGCGGAAATGTTACACCGTCGGCATGTCTAAGGGTGGCTCACGCTATGGGCGTCGCTCCAATTGGTTCAAAATACACTGCCTTTTGCAAGAACAGCAACAACAGGCCGTAGAAGCTGCCTCCAAAGCCGCCTCTAATGGCTCATTAGTTACAAATCCTAACAATGCCGCTGTCTTTGGGGATATGGCAGCTGCAGTGGCTGCTCAACAACAATTTTCTCAAAGAAACTCACATTTAGCTGCTGGTGGTCCTCACTTGGGTTATCCCTCGTATTTGCCAGAGATGTCTGCTTCTCCCTTTATGTCTGCTGCTGCCTTACCCTTTTTCAGTATGATGAATTCTTTGCCTACCATAGCAACGGGTTCACCGCCCTCAGCCTTTCAAATGCCACCACATTTACTGTTTCCTAGCTATCATCCAGCAGCTGCTGCCGCTGCTGCTGATGCTGCCTATCGATCGGAAATATATAAACACAGACAATCAGTAGACTCTGCTGGTTCAGGAGAATCTCAGTCAAGATTTTCGCCCACTAATCAATCAATTCATTTACTGGCAAATGGAGATCACCATCACCAAATGCAGGAGCAACAATTGCAACATCAACAAGCAAAACAACAACAGAAAACTCCCTCAAACAGACAATCTCCTGAGCTTTGTGTTTCAGCCGATGACGATGAGCAAGATGGTAAATCTCTGAACTCACAACACTCAATTTCTCCTGCATCTTCAATAGATCCAACTCAAGTGCATCAGCATATTGATCCTCATCATCATGAAATACATAGTCCTATTGCTATCAGAGCCTCACCCGCCCAACAGCCCACCTCAGAACCTTCATTTGCTGCCAAAATGCAATCAATATCACCCATTTCAGTGTGTTCCATTAGCCACGATACAATAGTCTTGCCTGAAAGGAAAGATGAACCAATGAACCAGGATTGTCCAATGGACTTGAGCATGAAGGTTTCTAGTAATTCCGTAAATAGTGACAGTGATGTGTTGAGTGAAACCTGTGATGAGCACAATGTACGACGCAAATTTTTCCAATTAGAAACCTCCACTGAAAATTCAGAAAACTCTTCCGACTCAGAGGCCAACAAGAGACAAAAACTTAATGACACTGCCTACAACTCCTTTGGCTCTCATCATACTCAAAGAGGTATTGTATGTGTTTAGTAGGAGAAACAAAATAAAAAAACTTCTTGTAGTACAGCTACAACAACAAAAAATTACCAAAACCACCGCTCTTTTTGCTTAACAGATTAAAAAAAAATGAAAGAGTTAAAAACTGAGCAAATGTTAAATAAAATGAAACAAACCATCCATTCAATTATAGTCAATGCAAGAAATTTAATTTTAAGTTTATTTTTTACTTCTTAAGACAAATTTTCTTGAAATTCCAAATATTATTTTATAAGAAAAGTTAGTTAAAATATTTCTTCCTTAATATATTAAGTTTTAATTTTCCATTTCCTTGTACGTTTTTAATACAAATAATTGTTTGCAATGTTAAAATTTATTTTCATTTTGAAAAGTCGTTTTTTAACAATACTGTATATAGACCAATTTGTATATATATGTAGTTGCCGGCTTATATATATATTCTATTTCAATTTTTAGTTTTTCTATTTTTCTTCTTATTATTTTTTTTTTTTTTAAATCTCCTGTTGACCAGTTTTTGGATAGAAAAATTTCTTTTTAATAAGTTTTTGTAAATATTTTCTTAATTATTTTTAGAAGAAAAATTATTTTATTTTTATTAATTGACTTACAAATTAAAGTGTTGACAAAAAAGTTATAGAAATTTTAAACAAAAAATAAATATAGAATAATATAAAAATAGTAAAATGTGTTTTATTTAAAGAAATAAATAAGAAACTTAATGTTACCGATTTGTCGCCATAGTTATCGTAAAAAAAGTAGGAAATAAATAGTGCTCCACAGCACCCAACTCAGTATCTCTCGAGATATAAGTTTTAAGGCAAGTAGCTATGTACCAAACTTTCTTTCAGAGCTATTTTAGTTGGGTTTAATAACTCAATGACAAACACCGGATTCGAGAAATTTTATCTGGATGCATTAAACAAGCTTTAATTGAAGACAAAATAAATCATCTTGATTCTACCACAATTCTTGCGTGTAGTGAGAGCAGCCAAAAAAAAAACCAATCAAACCTAGAAAATTAGAAAAAAGTTCATGCACAATTTTCTTTAAATTATAAAGAAGAGCATTCATACCTATAAATTATTTGCGCTGTAGCGAAATAAAAAAAAAAAAAAACAATATTTTACAAATTGTTCTACTGTCCTAAGTCTTTTGTTTTAACACTTGATTTTATTGCCACTACAAATTCTATAACTAAAATACATATTATCATACACCAGAGAGCACCGAATTTTATTGTACAAAAGAATGGCTTAGTGCAGCAATCGAAATTACATTTGTTTTTTTAAAACTTTTGTTTATTAGAAAAATGTTGTTGCCTAGTACAAATTAATTATTAATACATTTTGAGTGATAGCTCTATCCGTCTCTTTCACTCCTTGGTAATTGCGGATAAATAAATCAAACAATTGTTGCTTTAAATAATCATATTGTTTTTTCAACACAAGTTATCTATCTGAGGCACATCATGACATTCAGTATTGATAACAACTTATATGCGCTTAAATGAAAATTTAGATCGATATCAAATGCCATTATTTCCCCCGAATTTTTTTGAATATACATATGTATTTTTATTATTACGAATACTCGAATATGTATATTATTTCCGTTTCTTTCTTTTAGCTGTGTGGGTGTAAGTAAATAAACATTATTTCAAATAAAAACTTAAGTCTTTTAAACTAAAATGGTGCCTGTAAAAATTAGACTATGACTATGTGTAACAAGCCACAACCAAGTGAGTCTCTATAAAATAGATGCCAACAAGAAGGTTTTAAAGTAATTTTGATTTAAATGAATAAATATGTGCAGCCCAATAACACCAAATTATATATATTTTTTTATAAATTTACTATTTATTGATTCTTCAATTATAAATTGAAACATGAATACATTATTCCAATCTTAAAACTAAAAATGTTAAATAAAGAAAATTTTTAATTTCAAGGGTTGATTTTTGTTGTTTTACATCTCTCGTGTACGGCTGAAGGTAAGAGTATCCCTCTTTCTCAACCGGGTGTGGCCTCTATAATTTAGAATATTGCGTGCAAGTGGATTTGGGTGCAACTCTAGTTTTTCAATATAATTTTTCACGTGTTTTCAAAATACTGTCTTCACCAACGGAAAATCAAGATCTTTATGAATTCGCTGATTTCGGATATACCAGGGGGCTGTAGTAATTGTACGTAGAATTTTGTTTTGTCGCCTTTGAATTTTTTTCTGCATTTGATGCAGATGGATTCCATAGGACCATATTGGTTTCAGGATCGCATTGTATAATAGAAGTTTACAGTCTAGGCTTAGTATAGAATTTCTTCCAATAAGTCAATTCATTTGGGCTACTTTTAATTTCATTTGGATCAACTTTGCGTCTATGTGCGATTTCTATGTTAAACGACGATCAAGATGCACGCCTAGATATTTTACTGCAGTAGCAAATGATATAATCTTAAATATACCATCTTGATTTTGGTGTGTTACTACCATGAGTTTTGATACATATTAAGTGATCTTAGGGATATTAAGCTGTTCTGCCAAATATGTATTCACTGACTTAGTTAATTAAGAAATTCTGCTGACTAAACTTTTGCCACTTAATTTTGCTAGGGAAAAATTTGATGATCTACTAAACATAACAATATTAAACTCAGTGTTCTTAAATTAGTCGATAGTATATGTAAAGAATATTAATTTTCAACGAGATGAAGTAGCAACCCAGCAAAAACAACTGCTTCGGTCGAAGCAGGTTTGCAAGGGAGAGATGCTTGTTGTTGTTTTACCTCCTGCTGCCAAAAGCGCTTCGAGCATGCATGATTTTTGTTCGCGATGTCCCACTTTGGAGCTCTTGTTTTTTACATAAAAGAGTGCTTTTTTCTAGTCATCTAAAATGCGCTAAAATCATGTTTGAATTATCTAAATTATGCCTTCGTGTTACTGCGTCATCTACTAAAATATATATTTCATCAGTAGGCAAATATACAAGTGTAAATAAGAGAGAGAGACAGAGAGCATCTAAATGAAATTTTATCTTCCATTCGCTGTTTACTTTATTATTCATGTCAACTATATTAAAATAGCCCACCAACTTCAACGTGCTTAAAAATAAGTTGTCTTCAAAACTGCGCATCTCGAAAGCATAAAATTTTGTTACAGCTTCCAGAAACAAAATAATTTTTTGCTGTAAAACAACTACTGGAGTAACTGGAGAAAACGAATCAATCACATGCAGCAGAAATTGTTTTTTAATATTTTAACCATCAACGAATTGAATCCTTTTGTACCAAACGATTTTTAAACCATGTTTTTTTGTATCCTTCGCAAACAGTTTTGAAATAAACACATAGAAAAGGAACTAAAATTACAAAAAAAAAAAAATAACATGTTTTCTAGTCGTTTAGACAATTTTTCTATAGTGATATAACCAACACATATAATTATTACTTTACAATTCGCATTTACCTTTAACCACTAAAAACTTTATTAATTATCTTTACGATGCTGTTTATTTCCCATATCGCCTCAAGTAAACATATTTTTAGTTTTATTACATGATAAAAATTTACTTTCCACTTTTATTTCGTAGGTATCTAAATTATCTTTGATATTTTTAAATGTAGAAATTATAGTAATAAAAAACATGTGGAAATGGTTAGAGATGTATGTTGTTACTAAACGTAGAAGATATACAAAATTTTTTTCAATTTACAGTAATATTTCGTGCAATTTTTGTGCACAATTTTTCATGCATTTTTGCTAAAAGAATGTCCAGGATAAGAAATTAAGGGGAAAATATGATACAGAATAAATTTCTATATCCTGAATTTTGTTTTTTTATTGATACATTTTATACTTAAATTTCCAGATAAATTATAAGATAAATCACATCTGCTTAATATATATTTGTCTAAATGGAAGAAAAACAAATAATGATGATTACAAGGATATTTTTTTATATCCTAGAAGTAAAATATATATTCTTGGAACAAAGACTAAGCTCAGAAGGCGGATTTTTGGTATGGGTACCAAATCCTACAATGATTCTAATGATTTGGCATTTGAAACAACAAAGAATTACTAGAGCATCGTAAGAAAATAAATAATAAAACTTATTTGGATCCTTATCATTGATTTAGCAACTCGACCGTGCTTCATTTTACAGCGCCTGTCCTGATACTAGATTCTTGAGCAAAATTTTAAAATTTACATAATTATCTTTGGTTTATATAAGACCGGTCAATGACAAACTGAATGTCGGAAGTGATTTCAAATAATGATGACTAAACTGTGTTATTTAACTTTTATTTCTTAATTGATATATGAAAGAACTTGCAGTTATATTTATCGAAATGAAATGACAATTTAAAAAAAAAAAGAAATACAAATCACGTTCTGTATTGCTCATTATTGTCCGAATAAAATCTTCATAACTCCTTCAACATCTGATATATTCGATCAAAAAATACAAAATTAAGTTCTATGTCATACTCGGTCGATGTAAAACATATAAACATATTTTCTTAATCTTATCTACGGACTGTAGGTGTGTTATGTTCAATTTAAAAAGTGATCAACTGCTTGAATTTTGGATTTATATCAACAACATTACAACTACATCGACGTTTACATAGACAAACTACTAATTTACTTATTTCTGCCGTTGAAGAATATTTAATTAAATGGTGAACTTGCTGGTAATTTATATCAAAAACAAAAATACATAGACAGGCCTAAAAATATATGTTAACTTAAATACAATCTTGCCTACCAGGCACACACATACATACATACATACCATTAAAACAGACACCATTAAAACGTACAAAAAAATAATAGGATAAAAAACGCAGAATAAAACTACTCAACAAATCAAAAGGTAGGCCCAGCTTAATAACTATCTAAGCACATACGAGTACATACATACATTAACATTTAAATACATACAAAAGGCGCAAACACACACACACACAAGATGATATTTATATAAAAAAAACTGTTGCTACTGCTTTGGGGTAAAATGCCGATGTTTTAATTCTTGCTGTTGCCGCCGCTGCTGCTGCTGCTGATGTTGCTGCTCGTTTAAATGCTGATAATTAAGCGATTAAAATTCCAGCCAACAACACGAATGACTTTTATATGTGTTAATATTAAGTTTATTATTTAAAGCAGCACGTGTTTGTTTTAGGCAAAACTATTTTTTTCTGTTGTAGTTGTTATTTAATTTTTTTTTGTGTTTGCTCAAATGTTTTATGTGTCTGAGTTTAGGGGAAATAAAAACAACAAAACTTTACTAATAAAGCATATAAAAATATTTAAGCTTTTGTTTTATACAGTTATAGAAATATCTTAAATAAACATTACCAAACATAAATAGGTATATAATTGTTGAGCTTCATTTTGACTACATTTTTACGTTGTTGTTTAGCTAAATAATAAATGATTTTTACTTATTGTATTACAATTGTTTAAATATTTAGCTTAGGCCTACTTCATGTCAAGATTATTAATTACGACAAAGAAAACTATTAAACAGAAGTAGCACTTAAAAACATACTTAAGAAAAAATGCTGCATATAAAAAAGTGTTAAAAAAATTACACCAAAATATATTTCTCTGGATAATTAATAAATAACACAGTCGAGGCTATAGAAATATGAACACCCCTGCACTTCTGCATAGGCTTTTCTTAAAAGAAATTTGCCATAGATTTGGCATGAAATTGTGTTCTGATAACTCAAATTAACATAATATTGCAATAATTCCTTACTATTAAATTATTTAAATTATATTATTCGATTTAAAGGTAATACGAAGGTAGTGGAGTAAATACAATTATTTGGTCATTGAAGTAGGATTTCGCCTTAAAAACTGGGTTTTATGCGCGTTAAATATTTACTAACAGATCGATTATATTTTTCATATCTTTCCATTAAATGAAAAAAATTTCATAAATAGTTTCAAAATATATCCTCTTCTTGCATCTTGTTCAGAAAAACTAGAAAAAAAAAACTCTAAGTATGCGTTGTAGTCCAAAATAAGCAAAAAAAAATTATATTTTAATTTTAAATCTATAAGAAAATGTACAGTAAATCAAAGGAATGCGAACCATATTTCTATAATTTGGAAAAATTGGGAAATCGCTAAAGAAAAATGTTTATACACATTTGAAAAAATATACTAAACTCAAACATAATATTTGTGACTCTTTTATGTAAAAGTCGATTTGAGAACATAAAAATTTTAAAAATATGAAAGAGAAAAACATCAAAAACTACTACAAAAACTAGTCAAAAATTCTCCAGTGTATGCGATGTGGTAGCAAATAGGAAAAATTATGCTGCAGAGGATAAAATAAGCAAAAATATACACCAAAAAATTTTTTGTCAAAATGCTTACAAAATTCTAAAATGAATAAATATTTTGTATGGCTCTGCCATAATCACACAGGAAAAGACATACTATTGCAAATTTTCAGTTCCTCTAATAACAATTGGAAGACAATATTGACTGTCATAATTACAAGATCCATTGACTGTGTGCGATTGTTGCTCGACTTGTTAGTACTAACAATAAAAAGTTGTTATACTAAATGAACTTTTATTGTGATTTTTTTTATAAAAGCAAAATCACTTCACTTTTTCAGGTCTTAATTTTGTACATGTGTCACATTATTTGTGCTGCATTCCAAAAATTATTTGATTTCATATAAAAGTAATTCAAATTTCTTTCAACGTCGTTGCATTAAAAACTTTATTATAAACGGAAATAATAAAATTATTATTATTAAATTTCTGTTAACAAATATTTCCACACCATATAAAGTGTGCTGCTAAAATAAAATACATACAACAGCAGTGCTTAATTACCCAGGAGAACCAAAAAGCTGTTAACAAAAGTTTGTATAAATTAAAAATTCTGTTATAATTAATTATATGTTCAATAAACAAATTAAATCGAGAAATTTTAAATGATCCTTGATCAAGCAAAATTAAACAACTATGAAAAAGAGTTATTGGAGTAATTGGGACCAATTAATCGAAAAGAAGATGAAAGAAATAGCCTAATATCGTATACATTTTAAATATATTTTTAAATGCTTTCTTACAGACATGATAATTACAAAGTAAAGATCTTTTTTAGATTATATCCATCTATCTATCTATATATCTATCTATCTATATATCTATCTTTTTATTTATTTATCTATATAATTAACTAGATATACCCGGTGCGCTTCGCTAACCCCTCGTTTAATATAAAATTCCTATTGTGAAAATTTAATGACGATCGGTCCAGTAGTTAACACTATATTACGATTTTTAATTTTTCTAAAAAGGGGCGTGGTGACACCCGCTTTTCTCCTGGTACGTATTCCAAATTATGCCAATACAATATGTACCAAATATCATCAACGTAGGTCAAAAAATACCCAAAATATGGCGATTTAAATTTTTGGGTTATATGGGCGGTTCAACACCTCTTTGTGCAATCAAAACTTCATATAGCCTATGTCACTCGCCTGAATATTCTGAAGATTCCCCGAAAATTTCATCAAAATCGTCCCAGCCGTTTTGGAGCCTATTCATTTCAAACAAACAAGCAAGCAACAAATCAAATCTTTCCTTTTTATAATATTATTATACTTAGATAGACAATTGCTTTTTTTGTGCTGCCCTTCATGACCCTATTTTACAAACGAAGACTTACAAAATTTTTACCAAATTAAAGACATTCCTAGCGGGAAAAGGTAATTACTAGTAAACGAGCATGTATAATTTTTCATTCCAGAATTCATGATTTTTAACACAGAACATGTCCTATGAAAGTAATGAATTCGTTTAATCTGGCATATAAATCCTTTAATTCATTTCTTTTTAACATTCCTTCATCGTAAGAAGTAATAATTTCGTTTTTCTTACTCGCAGCTTTTAATTCCTAATTTAATGCTGTTTGGGCATATGGCGCAGCCACATGTATCGGTGGACTTTCACATATTAAATTATAGTTCTTCCATTTTTTAAGTCCAACATTTCTCTACTTATAACTAAATACTAATTTATCATGATATTAATATATATACACACACATATATGGAACTTTAATTTTAAAATGCTGGCTTAAAAATATATATTTGTGTTTGTTTTTAAAGAAGGTTATTATCTTGACGCAAAGATAAATTGTTTTCTTTCAATAAAAATTATTAAAAATTAATATATTTTTCTACATATTATGTAGTATTTTACACTTTATATATATATTTTTCTTTGTAAAATGTATGTGCAAATTATTCGAAAAATATTCGCTTGCATTTGGCGTATACAAATACGAATATCTTTAAACAGGCGAATAATCGTATACGAATACGACTATCCGTAATATCACTAATACTTATTGCCCCAAGAACTTAAATATGTTTTGATATACATACTCTATATTAAAATAACAACAATAATATAACAGTTTATTTATTTTTATTTAAAATTAATTGCTTTTGCTTTTATAAATATTGTGTTTCGTGTTTTAGCTATTTCCAACCCACTGTTATTTAAAACAATATGGCGCGTATATTTGTCATTTTCGAATCACATTTTTTAACGCCTTTTATTATAGTTTTTTTTGTTGTTTGTGTTTGTGTGTGTGTTTTTTTTTTTTTTTTTTGTTATTTTTAGTTCAGTAGAGCTTCAAAGCCACCAATAAATAACCAAGCATTCGTTCTTTGTTGAAAAATCACATACAAAATTTGTATAAAACTTTTTGAATTTATTTACCACTATTTTTACGAATTTTTTTATTGTTGCTTTATATGTGGACATACATACATATTTTCATGACAATTGTAAAGCGATACTCCTGTTAATATGTCACTGCTGTCTGTCGTCTGTCTCTTCATATTTTTCATCATATATTGTTTTACCTTAAATAAGAAATAGTTTTTGTTCTTGTTGTAATTGATGTTAAAATATGTTGCTGTCAATGGCAACAAAATTAAAATGATGATTATTTGATGGAAAATTTTGATAAAGATTAATTTGATAGATGAAAACAAAATTGGGACACTGGTCATCCGAAACTTTTGCTATTGGGTGGTCTAGGAAATTATATTTAATTTAATTTTTTAACTTGTTTTAATAATCCATATTCCAGTTTTATTTAATTTTAGGTGAGTAGATAGATAAATAAAATAGCCTTTGGTTCAAGACTATATTAAAAAGTTCTTTTTATAAAATACTAGCTTATCCCGGTGTACTTCGCTACCCCCCTCGTTATAAAATAAAATTAAAAGTATTTATATTAAAATTGTGTAAATTTTGTTCAGCTCTACCGGAATTTGGCAATTTGTGGGCACATTTATTTTTGTCACTCATTTGGACCAATGGGAAATTAAAGCCAAGGATCCATACTTATAGACTATGTAAGCCCAATTTCTCAATTGTATTTGAGAGTTTTTCTATAAAATTTTAAAGATTAAAATTGTGTAAATTTTGTTTAGCTCTACGTGAATTTGGCTATTTGTGGGCACATTTATGTTTGTCACTCATTTGGACCAATGGGAAATTAAAGCCAAGGATCCATACTTATAGACTATGTAAGTCCGATTTCTCAATTGTATTTGAGAATTTTTCTATAACATTTGTTTGTCACTCATTTGGACCAATGGGAAATTAAAGCCACGGGTCCATACTTATAGACTATGTAAGTCCGATTTCTCAATTGTATTTGAGAATTTTTCTATAAAATTTGTTTGTCACTCATTTGGACCAATGGGAAATTAAAGCCAAGGATCCATACTTATAGACTATGTAAGCCCGATTTCTCAATTGTATTTGAGAATTTTTCTATAAAATTTTAAAGATTAAAATTGTGTAAATTTTGTTTAGCTCTACGTGAATTTGGCTATTTGTGGGCACATTTATGTTTGTCACTCATTTGGACCAATGGGATATTAAAGCCAAGTATCCATACTTATAGACTATGTAAGCCCGATTTCTCAATTGTATTTGAGAATTTTTCTATAAAATTTGTTTGTCACTCATTTGGACCAATGGGAAATTAAAGCCACGGGTCCATACTTATAGACTATGTAAGTCTGATTTCTCAATTGTATTTGAGAATTTTTCTATAAAATTTTAAAGATTAAAATTGTGTAAATTTTGTTTAGCTCTACGTGAATTTGGCTATTTGTGGGCACATTTATGTTTGTCACTCATTTGGACCAATGGGATATTAAAGCCAAGTATCCATACTTATAGACTATGTAAGTCTGATTTCTCAATTGTATTTGAGAATTTTTCTATAACATTTGTTTGTCACTCATTTGGACCAATGGGAAATTAAAGCCAAGGATCCATACTTATAGACTATGTAAGTCCGATTTCTCAATTGTATTTGAGAATTTTTCTATAACATTTGTTTGTCACTCATTTGGACCAATGGGAAATTAAAGCCACGGGTCCATACTTATAGACTATGTAAGTCCGATTTCTCAATTGTATTTGAGAATTTTTCTATAAAATTTGTTTGTCACTCATTTGGACCAATGGGAAATTAAAGCCAAGGATCCATACTTATAGACTATCAAAGCCCGATTTCTCAATTGTATTTGAGAATTTTTCTATAAAATTTTAAAGATTAAAATTGTGTAAATTTTGTTTAGCTCTACGTGAATTTGGCTATTTGTGGGCACATTTATGTTTGTCACTCATTTGGACCAATGGGATATTAAAGCCAAGTATCCATACTTATAGACTATGTAAGTCCGATTTCTCAATTGTATTTGAGAATTTTTCTATAACATTTGTTTGTCACTCATTTGGACCAATGGGAAATTAAAGCCACGGGTCCATACTTAAAGACTATGTAAGTCCGATTTCTCAATTGTATTTGAGAATTTTTCTATAAAATTTTAAAGATTAAAATTGTGTAAATTTTGTTCAGCTCTACAGGAATTTGGCTATTTGTGGGCACATTTATGTTTGTCACTCATTTGGACCAATGGGATATTAAAGCCAAGTATCCATACTTATAGACTATGTAAGTCCGATTTCTCAATTGTATTTGAGAATTTTTCTATAAAATTTGTTTGTCACTCATTTGGACCAATGGGAAATTAAAGCCAAGGATCCATACTTATAGACTATCAAAGCCCGATTTCTCAATTGTATTTGAGAATTTTTCTATAAAATTTTAAAGATTAAAATTGTGTAAATTTTGTTTAGCTCTACGTGAATTTGGCTATTTGTGGGCACATTTATGTTTGTCACTCATTTGGACCAATGGGATATTAAAGCCAAGTATCCATACTTATAGACTATGTAAGTCCGATTTCTCAATTGTATTTGAGAATTTTTCTATAACATTTGTTTGTCACTCATTTGGACCAATGGGAAATTAAAGCCACGGGTCCATACTTAAAGACTATGTAAGTCCGATTTCTCAATTGTATTTGAGAATTTTTCTATAAAATTTTAAAGATTAAAATTGTGTAAATTTTGTTTAGCTCTACGTGAATTTGGCTATTTGTGGGCACATTTATGTTTGTCACTCATTTGGACCAATGGGATATTAAAGCCAAGTATCCATACTTATAGACTATGTAAGTCCGATTTCTCAATTGTATTTGAGAATTTTTCTATAACATTTGTTTGTCACTCATTTGGACCAATGGGAAATTAAAGCCAAGGATCCATACTTATAGACTATGTAAGTCCGATTTCTCAATTGTATTTGAGAATTTTTCTATAACATTTGTTTGTCACTCATTTGGACCAATGGGAAATTAAAGCCAAGGATCCATACTTATAGACTATGTAAGTCCGATTTCTCAATTGTATTTGAGAATTTTTCTATAACATTTGTTTGTCACTCATTTGGACCAATGGGAAATTAAAGCCAAGGTTCCATACTTATAGACTATGTAAGTCCGATTTCTCAATTGTATTTGAGAATTTTTCTATAAAATTTGTTTGTCACTCATTTGGACCAATGGGAAATTAAAGCCAAGAATCCATACTTATAGACTATGTAAGCCCGATTTCTTACTTGTATTTGAGAATTTTTCTATAAAATTTGTTTGTCACTCATTTGGACCAATGGGAAATTAAAGCCAAGGATCCATACTTATAGACTATGTAAGTCCGATTTCTCAATTGTATTTGAGAATTTTTCTATAAAACTTGTTTGTCACTCATTTGGACCAATGGGAAATTAAAGCCAAGGATCCATACTTATAGACTATGTAAGCCCGATTTCTTACTTGTATTTGAGAATTTTTCTATAAAATTTGTTTGTCACTCATTTGGACCAATGGGAAATTAAAGCCAAGGATCCATACTTATAGACTATGTAAGTCCGATTTCTCAATTGTATTTGAGAATTTTTCTATAAAATTTTAAAGATTAAAATTGTGTAAATTTTGTTTAGCTCTACGTGAATTTGGCTATTTGTGGGCTTATTTATGTTTGTCACTCATTTGGACCAATGGGATATTAAAGCCAAGTATCCATACTTATAGACTATGTAAGCCCGATTTCTCAATTGTATTTGAGAATTTTTCTATAAAATTTGTTTGTCACTCATTTGGACCAATAGATAATTAAAGCCACGGGTCCATACTTATAGACTATGTAAGTCTGATTTCTCAATTGTATTTGAGAATTTTTCTATAAAATTTTAAAGATTAAAATTGTGTAAATTTTGTTTAGCTCTACGTGAATTTGGCTATTTGTGGGCACATTTATGTTTGTCACTCATTTGGACCAATGGGATATTAAAGCCAAGTATCCATACTTATAGACTATGTAAGTCTGATTTCTCAATTGTATTTGAGAATTTTTCTATAACATTTGTTTGTCACTCATTTGGACCAATGGGAAATTAAAGCCAAGGATCCATACTTATAGACTATGTAAGTCCGATTTCTCAATTGTATTTGAGAATTTTTCTATAACATTTGTTTGTCACTCATTTGGACCAATGGGAAATTAAAGCCACGGGTCCATACTTATAGACTATGTAAGTCCGATTTCTCAATTGTATTTGAGAATTTTTCTATAAAATTTGTTTGTCACTCATTTGGACCAATGGGAAATTAAAGCCAAGGATCCATACTTATAGACTATGTAAGCCCGATTTCTCAATTGTATTTGAGAATTTTTCTATAAAATTTTAAAGATTAAAATTGTGTAAATTTTGTTTAGCTCTACGTGAATTTGGCTATTTGTGGGCACATTTATGTTTGTCACTCATTTGGACCAATGGGATATTAAAGCCAAGTATCCATACTTATAGACTATGTCAGTCCGATTTCTCAATTGTATTTGAGAATTTTTCTATAACATTTGTTTGTCACTCATTTGGACCAATGGGAAATTAAAGCCACGGGTCCATACTTATAGACTATGTAAGTCCGATTTCTCAATTGTATTTGAGAATTTTTCTATAAAATTTGTTTGTCACTCATTTGGACCAATGGGAAATTAAAGCCAAGGATCCATACTTATAGACTATGTAAGCCCGATTTCTCAATTGTATTTGAGAATTTTTCTATAAAATTTTAAAGATTAAAATTGTGTAAATTTTGTTTAGCTCTACGTGAATTTGGCTATTTGTGGGCACATTTATGTTTGTCACTCATTTGGACCAATGGGATATTAAAGCCAAGTATCCATACTTATAGACTATGTAAGTCCGATTTCTCAATTGTATTTGAGAATTTTTCTATAACATTTGTTTGTCACTCATTTGGACCAATGGGAAATTAAAGCCACGGGTCCATACTTATAGACTATGTAAGTCCGATTTCTCAATTGTATTTGAGAATTTTTCTATAAAATTTGTTTGTCACTCATTTGGACCAATGGGAAATTAAAGCCAAGGATCCATACTTATAGACTATGTAAGCCCGATTTCTCAATTGTATTTGAGAATTTTTCTATAAAATTTTAAAGATTAAAATTGTGTAAATTTTGTTTAGCTCTACGTGAATTTGGCTATTTGTGGGCACATTTATGTTTGTCACTCATTTGGACCAATGGGATATTAAAGCCAAGTATCCATACTTATAGACTATGTAAGTCCGATTTCTCAATTGTATTTGAGAATTTTTCTATAACATTTGTTTGTCACTCATTTGGACCAATGGGAAATTAAAGCCACGGGTCCATACTTATAGACTATGTAAGTCCGATTTCTCAATTGTATTTGAGAATTTTTCTATAAAATTTTAAAGATTAAAATTGTGTAAATTTTGTTCAGCTCTACAGGAATTTGGCTATTTGTGGGCACATTTATGTTTGTCACTCATTTGGACCAATGGGAAATTAAAGCCAAGGATCCATACTAATAGACTATGTAAGTCCGATTTCTCAATTGTATTTGAGAATTTTTCTATAACATTTGTTTGTCACACATTTGGACCAATGGGAAATTAAAGCCAAGGATCCATACTTATAGACTATGTAAGTCCGATTTCTCAATTGTATTTAAGAATTTTTCTATAACATTTGTTTGTCACTCATTTGGACCAATGGGAAATTAAAGCCAAGGATCCATACTTATAGACTATGTAAGTCCGATTTCTCAATTGTATTTAAGAATTTTTCTATAACATTTGTTTGTCACTCATTTGGACCAATGGGAAATTAAAGCCAAGGTTCCATACTTATAGACTATGTAAGTCCGATTTCTCAATTGTATTTGAGAATTTTTCTATAAAATTTGTTTGTCACTCATTTGGACCAATGGGAAATTAAAGCCAAGGATCCATACTTATAGACTATGTAAGCCCGATTTCTTACTTGTATTTGAGAATTTTTCTATAAAATTTGTTTGTCACTCATTTGGACCAATGGGAAATTAAAGCCAAGGATCCATACTTATAGACTATGTAAGTCCGATTTCTCAATTGTATTTGAGAATTTTTCTATAAAACTTGTTTGTCACTCATTTGGACCAATGGGAAATTAAAGCCAAGGATCCATACTTATAGACTATGTAAGCCCGATTTCTTACTTGTATTTGAGAATTTTTCTATAAAATTTGTTTGTCACTCATTTGGACCAATGGGAAATTAAAGCCAAGGATCCATACTTATAGACTATGTAAGCCCGATTTCTTAATTGTATTTGAGAATTTTTCTATAAAATTTGTTTGTCACTCATTTGGACCAATGGGAAATTAAAGCCAAGGATCCATACTTATAGACTATGTAAGTCCGATTTCTCAATTGTATTTGAGAATTTTTCTATAAAATTTTAAAGATTAAAATTGTGTAAATTTTGTTTAGCTCTACGTGAATTTGGCTATTTGTGGGCTTATTTATGTTTGTCACTCATTTGGACCAATGGGATATTAAAGCCAAGTATCCATACTTATAGACTATGTAAGTCCGATTTCTCAATTGTATTTGAGAATTTTTCTATAACATTTGTTTGTCACTCATTTGGACCAATGGGAAATTAAAGCCACGGGTCCATACTTATAGACTATGTAAGTCCGATTTCTCAATTGTATTTGAGAATTTTTCTATAAAATTTGTTTGTCACTCATTTGGACCAATGGGAAATTAAAGCCAAGGATCCATACTTATAGACTATGTAAGCCCGATTTCTTACTTGTATTTGAGAATTTTTCTATAAAATTTGTTTGTCACTCATTTGGACCAATAAGAAATTAAAGCCAAGGATCCATACTTATAGACTATGTAAGCCCGATTTCTTAATTGTATTTGAGAATTTTTCTATAAAATTTTAAAGATTAAAATTGTGTAAATTTTGTTCAGCTCTACGTGAATTTGGCTATTTGTGGGCACATTTATGTTTGTCACTCATTTGGACCAATGGGATATTAAAGCCAAGGATCCATACTTATAGACTATGTAAGCCCGATTTCTTAATTGTATTTGAGAATTTTTCTATAAAATTTGTTTGTCACTCATTTGGACCAATGGGAAATTAAAGCCAAGGATCCATACTTATAGACTATGTTAGCCCGATTTCTCAATTGTATTTGAGAAATTTTCTATAAAATTTGTTTGTCACTCATTTGGACCAATATGAAATTAAAGCCAAGGATCCATACTTATAGACTATGTAAGCCCGATTTCTCAATTGTATTTGAGAATTTTTCTATAAAATTTGTTTGTCACTCATTTGGACCAATGGGAAATTAAAGCCAAGGATCCATACTTATAGACTATGTAAGTCCGATTTCTCAATTGTATTTGAGAATTTTTCTATAAAATTTGTTTGTCACTCATTTGGACCAACGGGAAATTAAAGCCAAGGATCCATACTTATAGACTATGTAAGCCCGATTTCTCAATTGTATTTGAGAATTTTTCTATAAAATTTGTTTTCACTCATTTGGACCAATGGGAAATTAAAGCCAAGGATCCATACTTATAGACTATGTAAGCCCGATTTCTTAATTGTATTTGAGAATTTTTCTATAAAATTTTAAAGATTAAAATTGTGTAAATTTTGTTCAGCTCTACGTGAATTTGGCTATTTGTGGGCACATTTATGTTTGTCACTCATTTGGACCAATGGGAAATTAAAGCCAAGGATCCATACTTATAGACTATGTAAGTCAAATTTCTCAATTGTATTTGAGAATTTTTCTATAAAATTTGTTTGTCACTCATTTGGACCAATGGGAAATTAAAGCCAAGGATCCATACTTATAGACTATGTAAGTCCGATTTCTCAATTGTATTTGAGAATTTTTCTATAAAATTTGTTTGTCACTCATTTGGACCAATAGGAAATTAAAGCCAAGGATCCATACTTATAGACTATGTAAGTCCGATTTCTCAATTGTATTTGAGAATTTTTCTATAAAATTTTAAAGATTAAAATTGTGTAAGTGCCTGTTCGCCGATATCGAAGAAGTTCTTTCTTTCGAACAATTACATTTGAAACAAAAACAAAATTTTTAAATTTGTTTTGGTTTTAAATGTAATTGCTCGAAAGGAAGAACTTCTTCGATATCGGCGAACAGGCACTAAATTTTGTTCAGCTCTACGTGAATTTGGCTATTTGTGGGCACATTTATGTTTGTCACTCATTTGGACCAATGGGAAATTAAAGCGAAGGATCCATACTTATAGACTATGTAAGCCCGATTTCTTACTTGTATTTGAGAATTTTTCTATAAAATTTGTTTGTCACTCATTTGGACCAATGGGAAATTAAAGCCAAGGATCCATACTTATAGACTATGTAAGTCCGATTTCTCAATTGTATTTGAGAATTTTTCTATAAAACTTGTTTGTCACTCATTTGGACCAATGGGAAATTAAAGCCAAGGATCCATACTTATAGACTATGTAAGCCCGATTTCTTACTTGTATTTGAGAATTTTTCTATAAAATTTGTTTGTCACTCATTTGGACCAATGGGAAATTAAAGCCAAGGTTCCATACTTATAGACTATGTAAGTCCGATTTCTCAATTGTATTTGAGAATTTTTCTATAAAATTTGTTTGTCACTCATTTGGACCAATGGGAAATTAAAGCCAAGGATCCATACTTATAGACTATGTAAGCCCGATTTCTTAATTGTATTTGAGAATTTTTCTATAAAATTTGTTTGTCACTCATTTGGACCAATGGGAAATTAAAGCCAAGGATCCATACTTATAGACTATGTAAGTCCGATTTCTCAATTGTATTTGAGAATTTTTCTATAAAATTTTAAAGATTAAAATTGTGTAAATTTTGTTTAGCTCTACGTGAATTTGGCTATTTGTGGGCTTATTTATGTTTGTCACTCATTTGGACCAATGGGATATTAAAGCCAAGTATCCATACTTATAGACTATGTAAGTCCGATTTCTCAATTGTATTTGAGAATTTTTCTATAACATTTGTTTGTCACTCATTTGGACCAATGGGAAATTAAAGCCACGGGTCCATACTTATAGACTATGTAAGTCCGATTTCTCAATTGTATTTGAGAATTTTTCTATAAAATTTGTTTGTCACTCATTTGGACCAATGGGAAATTAAAGCCAAGGATCCATACTTATAGACTATGTAAGCCCGATTTCTTACTTGTATTTGAGAATTTTTCTATAAAATTTGTTTGTCACTCATTTGGACCAATAAGAAATTAAAGCCAAGGATCCATACTTATAGACTATGTAAGCCCGATTTCTTACTTGTATTTGAGAATTTTTCTATAAAATTTGTTTGTCACTCATTTGGACCAATGGGAAATTAAAGCCAAGGTTCCATACTTATAGACTATGTAAGTCCGATTTCTCAATTGTATTTGAGAATTTTTCTATAAAATTTGTTTGTCACTCATTTGGACCAATAGGAAATTAAAGCCAAGGATCCATACTTATAGACTATGTAAGCCCGATTTCTCAATTGTATTTGAGAATTTTTCTATAAAATTTTAAAGATTAAAATTGTGTAAATTTTGTTTAGCTCTACGTGAATTTGGCTATTTGTGGGCACATTTATGTTTGTCACTCATTTGGACCAATGGGATATTAAAGCCAAGTATCCATACTTATAGACTATGTAAGTCCGATTTCTCAATTGTATTTGAGAATTTTTCTATAACATTTGTTTGTCACTCATTTGGACCAATGGGAAATTAAAGCCACGGGTCCATACTTATAGACTATGTAAGTCCGATTTCTCAATTGTATTTGAGAATTTTTCTATAAAATTTTAAAGATTAAAATTGTGTAAATTTTGTTCAGCTCTACAGGAATTTGGCTATTTGTGGGCACATTTATGTTTGTCACTCATTTGGACCAATGGGAAATTAAAGCCAAGGATCCATACTTATAGACTATGTAAGTCTGATTTCTCAATTGTATTTGAGAATTTTTCTATAACATTTGTTTGTCACACATTTGGACCAATGGGAAATTAAAGCCAAGGATCCATACTTATAGACTATGTAAGTCCGATTTCTCAATTGTAGTTGAGAATTTTTCTATAACATTTGTTTGTCACTCATTTGGACCAATGGGAAATTAAAGCCAAGGTTCCATACTTATAGACTATGTAAGTCCGATTTCTCAATTGTATTTGAGAATTTTTCTATAAAATTTGTTTGTCACTCATTTGGACCAATGGGAAATTAAAGCCAAGGATCCATACTTATAGACTATGTAAGTCCGATTTCTCAATTGTATTTGAGAATTTTTCTATAAAACTTGTTTGTCACTCATTTGGACCAATGGGAAATTAAAGCCAAGGATCCATACTTATAGACTATGTAAGCCCGATTTCTTACTTGTATTTGAGAATTTTTCTATAAAATTTGTTTGTCACTCATTTGGACCAATGGGAAATTAAAGCCAAGGATCCATACTTATAGACTATGTAAGCCCGATTTCTTAATTGTATTTGAGAATTTTTCTATAAAATTTGTTTGTCACTCATTTGGACCAATGGGAAATTAAAGCCAAGGATCCATACTTATAGACTATGTAAGTCCGATTTCTCAATTGTATTTGAGAATTTTTCTATAAAATTTTAAAGATTAAAATTGTGTAAATTTTGTTTAGCTCTACGTGAATTTGGCTATTTGTGGGCTTATTTATGTTTGTCGCTCATTTGGACCAATGGGATATTAAAGCCAAGTATCCATACTTATAGACTATGTAAGTCCGATTTCTCAATTGTATTTGAGAATTTTTCTATAACATTTGTTTGTCACTCATTTGGACCAATGGGAAATTAAAGCCACGGGTCCATACTTATAGACTATGTAAGTCCGATTTCTCAATTGTATTTGAGAATTTTTCTATAAAATTTGTTTGTCACTCATTTGGACCAATGGGAAATTAAAGCCAAGGATCCATACTTATAGACTATGTAAGCCCGATTTCTTACTTGTATTTGAGAATTTTTCTATAAAATTTGTTTGTCACTCATTTGGACCAATAAGAAATTAAAGCCAAGGATCCATACTTATAGACTATGTAAGCCCGATTTCTTAATTGTATTTGAGAATTTTTCTATAAAATTTTAAAGATTAAAATTGTGTAAATTTTGTTCAGCTCTACGTGAATTTGGCTATTTGTGGGCACATTTATGTTTGTCACTCATTTGGACCAATGGGATATTAAAGCCAAGGATCCATACTTATAGACTATGTAAGCCCGATTTCTTAATTGTATTTGAGAATTTTTCTATAAAATTTGTTTGTCACTCATTTGGACCAATGGGAAATTAAAGCCAAGGATCCATACTTATAGACTATGTTAGCCCGATTTCTCAATTGTATTTGAGAAATTTTCTATAAAATTTGTTTGTCACTCATTTGGACCAATATGAAATTAAAGCCAAGGATCCATACTTATAGACTATGTAAGCCCGATTTCTCAATTGTATTTGAGAATTTTTCTATAAAATTTGTTTGTCACTCATTTGGACCAATGGGAAATTAAAGCCAAGGATCCATACTTATAGACTATGTAAGTCCGATTTCTCAATTGTATTTGAGAATTTTTCTATAAAATTTGTTTGTCACTCATTTGGACCAACGGGAAATTAAAGCCAAGGATCCATACTTATAGACTATGTAAGCCCGATTTCTCAATTGTATTTGAGAATTTTTCTATAAAATTTGTTTTCACTCATTTGGACCAATGGGAAATTAAAGCCAAGGATCCATACTTATAGACTATGTAAGCCCGATTTCTTAATTGTATTTGAGAATTTTTCTATAAAATTTTAAAGATTAAAATTGTGTAAATTTTGTTCAGCTCTACGTGAATTTGGCTATTTGTGGGCACATTTATGTTTGTCACTCATTTGGACCAATGGGAAATTAAAGCCAAGGATCCATACTTATAGACTATGTAAGTCAAATTTCTCAATTGTATTTGAGAATTTTTCTATAAAATTTGTTTGTCACTCATTTGGACCAATGGGAAATTAAAGCCAAGGATCCATACTTATAGACTATGTAAGTCCGATTTCTCAATTGTATTTGAGAATTTTTCTATAAAATTTGTTTGTCACTCATTTGGACCAATAGGAAATTAAAGCCAAGGATCCATACTTATAGACTATGTAAGTCCGATTTCTCAATTGTATTTGAGAATTTTTCTATAAAATTTTAAAGATTAAAATTGTGTAAGTGCCTGTTCGCCGATATCGAAGAAGTTCTTTCTTTCGAACAATTACATTTGAAACAAAAACAAAATTTTTAAATTTGTTTTGGTTTTAAATGTAATTGCTCGAAAGAAAGAACTTCTTCGATATCGGCGAACAGGCACTAAATTTTGTTCAGCTCTACGTGAATTTGGCTATTTGTGGGCACATTTATGTTTGTCACTCATTTGGACCAATGGGAAATTAAAGCCAAGGATCCATACTTATAGACTATGTAAGTCTGATTTCTCAATTGTATTTGAGAATTTTTCTATAACATTTGTTTGTCACTCATTTGGACCAATGGGAAATTAAAGCCAAGGATCCATACTTATAGACTATGTAAGTCCGATTTCTCAATTGTATTTGAGAATTTTTCTATAACATTTGTTTGTCACTCATTTGGACCAATGGGAAATTAAAGCCAAGGATACATACTTATAGACTATGTAAGTCCGATTTCTCAATTGTATTTGAGAATTTTTCTATAAAATTTGTTTGTCACTCATTTGGACCAATAAGAAATTAAAGCCAAGGATCCATACTTATAGACTATGTAAGTCCGATTTCTCAATTGTATTTGAGAATTTTTCTATAAAATTTGTTTGTCACTCATTTGGACCAATGGGAAATTAAAGCCAAGGATCCATACTTATAGACTATGTAAGTCCGATTTCTCAATTGTATTTGAGAATTTTTCTATAAAACTTGTTTGTCACTCATTTGGACCAATGGGAAATTAAAGCCAAGGATCCATACTTATAGACTATGTAAGCCCGATTTCTTAATTGTATTTGAGAATTTTTCTATAAAATTTGTTTTCACTCATTTGGACCAATGGGAAATTAAAGCCAAGGATCCATACTTATAGACTATGTAAGCCCGATTTCTTAATTGTATTTGAGAATTTTTCTATAAAATTTGTTTGTCACTCATTTGGACCAATGGGAAATTAAAGCCAAGGATCCATACTTATAGACTATGTAAGTCCGATTTCTCAATTGTATTTGAGAATTTTTCTATAAAATTTTAAAGATTAAAATTGTGTAAATTTTGTTTAGCTCTACGTGAATTTGGCTATTTGTGGGCTTATTTATGTTTGTCGCTCATTTGGACCAATGGGATATTAAAGCCAAGTATCCATACTTATAGACTATGTAAGTCCGATTTCTCAATTGTATTTGAGAATTTTTCTATAACATTTGTTTGTCACTCATTTGGACCAATGGGAAATTAAAGCCACGGGTCCATACTTATAGACTATGTAAGTCCGATTTCTCAATTGTATTTGAGAATTTTTCTATAAAATTTGTTTGTCACTCATTTGGACCAATGGGAAATTAAAGCCAAGGATCCATACTTATAGACTATGTAAGCCCGATTTCTTACTTGTATTTGAGAATTTTTCTATAAAATTTGTTTGTCACTCATTTGGACCAATAAGAAATTAAAGCCAAGGATCCATACTTATAGACTATGTAAGCCCGATTTCTTAATTGTATTTGAGAATTTTTCTATAAAATTTTAAAGATTAAAATTGTGTAAATTTTGTTCAGCTCTACGTGAATTTGGCTATTTGTGGGCACATTTATGTTTGTCACTCATTTGGACCAATGGGATATTAAAGCCAAGGATCCATACTTATAGACTATGTAAGCCCGATTTCTTAATTGTATTTGAGAATTTTTCTATAAAATTTGTTTGTCACTCATTTGGACCAATAAGAAATTAAAGCCAAGGATCCATACTTATAGACTATGTAAGCCCGATTTCTTAATTGTATTTGAGAATTTTTCTATAAAATTTTAAAGATTAAAATTGTGTAAATTTTGTTCAGCTCTACGTGAATTTGGCTATTTGTGGGCACATTTATGTTTGTCACTCATTTGGACCAATGGGATATTAAAGCCAAGGATCCATACTTATAGACTATGTAAGCCCGATTTCTTAATTGTATTTGAGAATTTTTCTATAAAATTTGTTTGTCACTCATTTGGACCAATGGGAAATTAAAGCCAAGGATCCATACTTATAGACTATGTAAGCCCGATTTCTTAATTGTATTTGAGAATTTTTCTATAACATTTGTTTGTCACTCATTTGGACCAATGGGAAATTAAAGCCACGGGTCCATACTTATAGACTATGTAAGTCCGATTTCTCAATTGTATTTGAGAATTTTTCTATAAAATTTGTTTGTCACTCATTTGGACCAATGGGAAATTAAAGCCAAGGATCCATACTTATAGACTATGTAAGCCCGATTTCTTACTTGTATTTGAGAATTTTTCTATAAAATTTGTTTGTCACTCATTTGGACCAATAAGAAATTAAAGCCAAGGATCCATACTTATAGACTATGTAAGCCCGATTTCTTAATTGTATTTGAGAATTTTTCTATAAAATTTTAAAGATTAAAATTGTGTAAATTTTGTTCAGCTCTACGTGAATTTGGCTATTTGTGGGCACATTTATGTTTGTCACTCATTTGGACCAATGGGATATTAAAGCCAAGGATCCATACTTATAGACTATGTAAGCCCGATTTCTTAATTGTATTTGAGAATTTTTCTATAAAATTTGTTTGTCACTCATTTGGACCAATGGGAAATTAAAGCCAAGGATCCATACTTATAGACTATGTTAGCCCGATTTCTCAATTGTATTTGAGAAATTTTCTATAAAATTTGTTTGTCACTCATTTGGACCAATATGAAATTAAAGCCAAGGATCCATACTTATAGACTATGTAAGCCCGATTTCTCAATTGTATTTGAGAATTTTTCTATAAAATTTGTTTGTCACTCATTTGGACCAATGGGAAATTAAAGCCAAGGATCCATACTTATAGACTATGTAAGTCCGATTTCTCAATTGTATTTGAGAATTTTTCTATAAAATTTGTTTGTCACTCATTTGGACCAACGGGAAATTAAAGCCAAGGATCCATACTTATAGACTATGTAAGCCCGATTTCTCAATTGTATTTGAGAATTTTTCTATAAAATTTGTTTTCACTCATTTGGACCAATGGGAAATTAAAGCCAAGGATCCATACTTATAGACTATGTAAGCCCGATTTCTTAATTGTATTTGAGAATTTTTCTATAAAATTTTAAAGATTAAAATTGTGTAAATTTTGTTCAGCTCTACGTGAATTTGGCTATTTGTGGGCACATTTATGTTTGTCACTCATTTGGACCAATGGGAAATTAAAGCCAAGGATCCATACTTATAGACTATGTAAGTCAAATTTCTCAATTGTATTTGAGAATTTTTCTATAAAATTTGTTTGTCACTCATTTGGACCAATGGGAAATTAAAGCCAAGGATCCATACTTATAGACTATGTAAGTCCGATTTCTCAATTGTATTTGAGAATTTTTCTATAAAATTTGTTTGTCACTCATTTGGACCAATAGGAAATTAAAGCCAAGGATCCATACTTATAGACTATGTAAGTCCGATTTCTCAATTGTATTTGAGAATTTTTCTATAAAATTTTAAAGATTAAAATTGTGTAAATTTTGTTCAGCTCTACGTGAATTTGGCTATTTGTGGGCACATTTATGTTTGTCACTCATTTGGACCAATGGGAAATTAAAGCCAAGGATCCATACTTATAGACTATGTAAGTCTGATTTCTCAATTGTATTTGAGAATTTTTCTATAACATTTGTTTGTCACTCATTTGGACCAATGGGAAATTAAAGCCAAGGATCCATACTTATAGACTATGTAAGTCCGATTTCTCAATTGTATTTGAGAATTTTTCTATAACATTTGTTTGTCACTCATTTGGACCAATGGGAAATTAAAGCCAAGGATACATACTTATAGACTATGTAAGTCCGATTTCTCAATTGTATTTGAGAATTTTTCTATAAAATTTGTTTGTCACTCATTTGGACCAATAAGAAATTAAAGCCAAGGATCCATACTTATAGACTATGTAAGTCCGATTTCTCAATTGTATTTGAGAATTTTTCTATAAAATTTGTTTGTCACTCATTTGGACCAACGGGAAATTAAAGCCAAGGATCCATACTTATAGACTATGTAAGCCCGATTTCTCAATTGTATTTGAGAATTTTTCTATAAAATTTGTTTTCACTCATTTGGACCAATGGGAAATTAAAGCCAAGGATCCATACTTATAGACTATGTAAGCCCGATTTCTTAATTGTATTTGAGAATTTTTCTATAAAATTTTAAAGATTAAAATTGTGTAAATTTTGTTCAGCTCTACGTGAATTTGGCTATTTGTGGGCACATTTATGTTTGTCACTCATTTGGACCAATGGGAAATTAAAGCCAAGGATCCATACTTATAGACTATGTAAGTCAAATTTCTCAATTGTATTTGAGAATTTTTCTATAAAATTTGTTTGTCACTCATTTGGACCAATGGGAAATTAAAGCCAAGGATCCATACTTATAGACTATGTAAGTCCGATTTCTCAATTGTATTTGAGAATTTTTCTATAAAATTTGTTTGTCACTCATTTGGACCAATAGGAAATTAAAGCCAAGGATCCATACTTATAGACTATGTAAGTCCGATTTCTCAATTGTATTTGAGAATTTTTCTATAAAATTTTAAAGATTAAAATTGTGTAAGTGCCTGTTCGCCGATATCGAAGAAGTTCTTTCTTTCGAACAATTACATTTGAAACAAAAACAAAATTTTTAAATTTGTTTTGGTTTTAAATGTAATTGCTCGAAAGAAAGAACTTCTTCGATATCGGCGAACAGGCACTAAATTTTGTTCAGCTCTACGTGAATTTGGCTATTTGTGGGCACATTTATGTTTGTCACTCATTTGGACCAATGGGAAATTAAAGCCAAGGATCCATACTTATAGACTATGTAAGTCTGATTTCTCAATTGTATTTGAGAATTTTTCTATAACATTTGTTTGTCACTCATTTGGACCAATGGGAAATTAAAGCCAAGGATCCATACTTATAGACTATGTAAGTCCGATTTCTCAATTGTATTTGAGAATTTTTCTATAACATTTGTTTGTCACTCATTTGGACCAATGGGAAATTAAAGCCAAGGATCCATACTTATAGACTATGTAAGCCCGATTTCTCAATTGTATTTGAGAATTTTTCTATAACATTTGTTTGTCACTCATTTGGACCAATGGGAAATTAAAGCCAAGGATCCATACTTATAGACTATGTAAGTCCGATTTCTCAATTGTATTTGAGAATTTTTCTATAAAACTTGTTTGTCACTCATTTGGACCAATGGGAAATTAAAGCCAAGGATCAATACTTATAGACTATGTAATTCCGATTTCTCAATTGTATTTGAGAATTTTTCTATAACATTTGTTTGTCACTCATTTGGACCAATGGGAAATTAAAGCCAAGGATCCATACTTATAGACTATGTAAGTCCGATTTCTCAATTGTATTTGAGAATTTTTCTATAACATTTGTTTGTCACTCATTTGGACCAATGGGAAATTAAAGCCAAGGATCCATACTTATAGACTATGTAAGCCCGATTTCTCAATTGTATTTGAGAATTTTTCTATAACATTTGTTTGTCACTCATTTGGACCAATGGGAAATTAAAGCCAAGGATCCATACTTATAGACTATGTAAGTCCGATTTCTCAATTGTATTTGAGAATTTTTCTATAAAATTTGTTTGTCACTCATTTGGACCAATGGGAAATTAAAGCCAAGGATCCATACTTATAGACTATGTAAGCCCGATTTCTTACTTGTATTTGAGAATTTTTCTATAAAATTTGTTTGTCACTCATTTGGACCAATGGGAAATTAAAGCCAAGGATCCATACTTATAGACTATGTAAGTCCGATTTCTCAATTGTATTTGAGAATTTTTCTATAAAACTTGTTTGTCACTCATTTGGACCAATGGGAAATTAAAGCCAAGGATCAATACTTATAGACTATGTAAGCCCGATTTCTTACTTGTATTTGAGAATTTTTCTATAAAATTTGTTTGTCACTCATTTGGACCAATGGGAAATTAAAGCCAAGGATCCATACTTATAGACTATGTAAGCCCGATTTCTTAATTGTATTTGAGAATTTTTCTATAAAATTTGTTTGTCACTCATTTGGACCAATGGGAAATTAAAGCCAAGGATCCATACTTATAGACTATGTAAGTCCGATTTCTCAATTGTATTTGAGAATTTTTCTATAAAATTTGTTTGTCACTCATTTGGACCAATGGGAAATTAAAGCCAAGGATCCATACTTATAGACTATGTAAGTCCGATTTCTCAATTGTATTTGAGAATTTTTCTATAAAACTTGTTTGTCACTCATTTGGACCAATGGGAAATTAAAGCCAAGGATCCATACTTATAGACTATGTAAGCCCGATTTCTTACTTGTATTTGAGAATTTTTCTATAAAATTTTAAAGATTAAAATTGTGTAAATTGTGTTCAGCTCTACGGGAATTTGGCTATTTGTGGCACATTTATGTTTGTCACTCATTTGGACCAATGGGAAATTAAAGCCAAGGATCCATACTTATAGACTATGTAAGCCCGATTTCTTAATTGTATTTGAGAATTTTTCTATAAAATTTTAAAGATTAAAATTGTGTAAATTTTGTTCAGCTCTACGTGAATTTGGCTATTTGTGGGCACATTTATGTTTGTCACTCATTTGGACCAATGGGAAATTAAAGCCAAGGATCCATACTTATAGACTATGTTAGTCCGACAAAGTATTCTTTTCGAATAAATGTAGCAAATCGATTGAATTAAATGTGGAAAAAACACACAATGTTGCGATGTCAATGTTTTTTAATAATTGTAAACATTCGCCTGCTGTCTCTGTTTATTTATTAGTAAAAGGCAGGACTGCCAATCTTGCGGCAAAACAATAATAAAAATCCGAAAAAACCCGTGTGCTTCGCTACCCCCATCGTTATAAAATAAAACTGAAAGTATTAATATAGTCATGTATTTATTATTTCGTAAGAATATCCTATTGTGAAAATTAAATGACGATCGGTCCAGTAGTTAAGACTATATTACGATTTTTAATTTTCCTAAAAAGGGGCGTCTTCCCACCCAGTTTTCTCCTGGTACGTATTCCTAATTATGCCAATACCATGTGTACCAAATATCATCGACGTAGGACAAAAAATGCCCAAAATATGGCGATTTAAATTTTTGGATTATATGAGCGGTGCCACGCCCCTTTGTCCAATTAAAACTTTGTATAGTCAAGAATTTATTTTTTCGTAAGAATACCTTATTGTGAAAAGTTAATGACGATCGGTCCAGTAGTTAAGACTATATTACGATATTTAATTTTCCTTAAAAGGGGCGTGCGTAAAACTAGGCGTGGCAAATTTTTCGTTCGATGAAAACTTAAAATGGATTAATACGAACATTTGAAAGAAGAATTAGTAAAATCGATGGAGCCGTTTTCTGATTTTAGTTACATCGAAAACAGTTGAACCATGGCGATCATTATAAAGAAAAAATCGTCCAAATCGGTCCAGCCATTCAGGCGTGATGCCGTGAGCAAGGAAAAAAGGGATTAATTTTTATATATATAGATTGATGGACTCGTACAAAATTTGAAGGCTTTATAGCTAATATAGAACCCTAGATATTTAATATTAATTTTGTATATGAGCTAAATATTCACTTTGTATGGGAGCTGCTACGCCCACTGGTATGATCCCGCCCAATTTTCCCATGACTATTCATAATATAATCAACGTGCACAAATTTCTAAGACTATGGCTATTATAGTACTGTAGATATATGATATTAAATATTTACTTTGTATGGGAGCTGCCACGCCCATTAGCCCGATCCCGCCCATTTTTTTCACAACTCTTCAGATTAGTTTAATATGTACATGTGCAAAGTTTCAGAACTCTTGCTGTCATAGTACTCCAGATATTATATGTTAAAACTTTGTATGAGATCTACCACGCCCACTTGTCCAATCACGCCCATTTTCACTTCAGCTGCTAATATTATTAATTTATGCACTCCTACAAAGTTTGAAGGCTCTAACTATCATATAACTCTAGATATTTGATATTAAATATTTATTTTATATGCTAGCTTCCACGCCCACTTGTCCGATCCCGCCCATTTTTGTCCTGATTATCACATGAGTAACATATGTACTATTAAAATGTTTCAAAACTCTTGCTATCACAATAGTCAAGATATATGATGTTATTTAATTTATGTGGGAGGGGCCATGCCCACTAAATTTGTTATGTGCACCCTCCACACAGACCCCAATCACCCCTGAAAATTTCATTGAAATCGGGCAAGCCGTCTAGGAGGAGTATGCGCACAGGAAGTTTTGCACTTAATTTTATATATATAGATTTATATATTATTGATTTATTAATTTTTAAGGTTACTTACACAAACGCTGGTTTAGAATTTCTTTTATTTATGTCCATCTGTATGTCTAACTCAAGTAAGTATTTATACAATTAATGGATGTTGTACAACGAACAATTTAACATATTCAAATGTAAATATATGACAGGCAACATATAAATAAATATTGTGGCTCTGGCGTAACAGAGACCACAACCACAAAATGAACTCCTAATGTACTATTTCCAAAATAGCTGGTCACAAAATGAAAACATTCTTAGAACATAAATATGATTTCATCAACAGCTGATATTGCTACCGATTGTTGTGATTTCAGAGTATAAATTACACTCCTTTTTGGTGCAGGAAGGTAGGACGGAAAAATTAATTACCATTTTGCAAGATGAAGTAGATTTAAGTGATCCAGAAGGAAATAGTGCAAAAGTGAACTGTCCATTAATGTGTTTAAAAAAATAAAAAAATTGATATATTAATATATTTATTACTTTATCACCATATAAATTCTAAGCTCAGTGATAACTTAAGATTTCGGTATGGATTTTATAACAATTCTATACATATTTTCCTCCAATTTTATCATATGTCACCCTAATGCACGGTCGCAAAGACAATCCACCATTTTGTTACGTTGAAAAATTTATCATTTCAACAATTCCAGTTACTATTAAAAGTGCGATAATAAGCGGAAAAATTTACTTGCTTACTTGTTATACTTATCTTGTATATCTAGAAAATATTTTAAGCCAGGTTGTTAAAAACGTTTCTTCAAAGATATTTTGAACAAATTGTTTATAAAATAAACATTTATTGGAGTACGTGACAGGGTTTTGATTAAAATTGTTTTCGCTGCTGCTGCTGGTTTAATGCCAGAGAAGTAGTATTTCTTTTTTTTTTTTTAATTAATCAACGCCTACTTTTGCACTTTTTTATTCAATTTGGCCAAAGACATAAGTTACCGAAACAAAGCAGTTCAAATAATTCAAAAAATGCTTCGAATATGTCTATAAAATAATATAAGGTGTACTAATGGACTATAGCGTAGTTCAAAACTAATAAAAAAATTAATTCGTTTTTTAAAGCAAATAACCAAAGATACAGTGGGTAGGAAGTACGAAAAATATTACAATGGGTTATTTATTGAAAAAAAAGAAGTAATCAAATAATGGAAATTCTTAAAAACTGAACATCACTTAAAATATGCAGTGAAAATAAAAAAGTAAACTCGAGGCCAGCACGCAAAAATTACAAGGATACGGACTGCACTAAAATACTAAACTAAAATTTTGGAAATTTTACTTAATTTGAGTTGAATTTGCCGTTTCAATGCCGTTTTTACAGAAACTTAGTAAGAAATTCAGTGATCTTGGGAAATACAAATTTCGTTTTTAACAGAAAATTTTACTAAGAACTAGAAAAATATTTAGTAAAAACAAGTTCAGTGCTTATCCCAAAATTAGTAAAAGTTTCGTCTTGTGTGCCACACCTACCTTCTTGCTGCCCATTTTTCATTTCCTTGATTTATTTTCTGAACCGCCCCATCTGCCACAAAGAAGCTTTTAATGTTATCAGAGCGCTGGAACATCCGGAATGCTTATGTACAACATGTATTTGGTATATCTGGAATGAGGGGTATTGAAAACATTTTTAAAATATTTGTATGTCATGAACTAATAATAATTTAAAAAATTATTTTCTTTAAATTTTGAAAATTTTTTCAATATGAGAAAAAAATATAAAAATATAATAAAAAGAATAAAAATTTCCTTGCAGTAGAATATTTTTGAAGTGACATTATGAATACATATTTGTATATTTTTCATTATAAAAAAAATATTATTGATTAAAAAAATTCTACATGTTTACACATTAACAAAAATTATAATTAAAAATAGAAATTATTTTCTACAAAATTTTTCTACATGTCTTTTTTGAATGTGTGTTCGTTTCTGAATAAAAACTATTTAAAGGAAAGAAAAGTATTTTTATTTATACAAAAATTGAATATGTAAGTTCCAAAAATTTTATTAACCCTGCTGTTAGGTTGAAAAAAACTTACGAATCTTAGGATGGGACCATTTTGGTCCACTTTGTTTTTTTTTCATAAGCAGCTTAACATAAAACTCTTGTTCTTACTGCAAAAATATTGTATATGTATATTAAAAGCCTTTTTTAACCCTGCTGTTAGGTTGAAAAAAACTTACGAATCTTATGATGGAACAATTTGGGCCACTTTGCATCTAAATGCATTCTATGCAATAGATTTATGTGCAAATCAAATCGAAAAACAATTTGTCGATCTTGCTGCGAATATAGTTATAAGCCATAATTGTTTTTTCTTACTTTTACTAATATAAAAAACGCAATAAATTGTATGAACCAAAATGGTCCATAACCTAAGATTTATATTAGATTTATATTAGACAGCTAAAAACTAATTAAGAATGTAAAACTATAAAAAAACACCTGAGCTTACGGTTCAAGTTGATACGATAAATCATTCCAAAATTCTAACAAAAACTAAAAAAAATTTGACCAAAATGGTCCAAACCTAACAGCAGGGTTAATGTCTTGGTATTGAAAGTGATCTTCCTAGATAGCTAACTTGAAACTGTTCCTAGAAGAATTAAGCATTTATTTAATAAAATCTTTATATTATTAAATAAATTTTTAGAAAAAAATGTTCCTATATTTTACATTAATGTCTTTTTCAAACTTAAACTTCAAATACTCGTACATGACACTGATTTTTCGGTTAACCAACACCAAAAACCTTTGACTAATGAACGTAATTTGTCAATCAAAAAATCTTGGCCCTCTCAAATGACCCACAAATCAAAACATACAATTTAAAATAATTTATTAAAGTGTCACAAATTAAACTCATTTATTTCCAATAAAACAAGTACAAACTCACATAAACACGCATTTAATATACAAAAAAAAAAAAAAAACCCAAAAGCATAACATAAGCCCACAGAGATAAACTGTAATAAAAATTAGTAATCTAATACAACATTAAATGGTGTAACAAATGAGTGTACGAACCGAGGCGCCAAGATCTAAACAATAGAAAGAAAGAAAAAAAAAATCACACATAAAAATTAACTAAAATACCAAACAATGAGATAAAAAATATAACTAAAACACTAGATAATGAAAACGAACAATAACATTATAAACCGATATACAACAAAATTAACAAACAAACAAACAGACGAACCAACGTACTTTAAAGCCAAAAAATGAATGAAAAAAAAAAAAAAAAAAAAAATATCTTAACAAAATACACATCAAGCTCAAATTACATTTAGTGTCATTTGGCGCCATCAGATTTTTTTGTAATCAAAATATTATCAAAACAAAAAAATAAATGAAACAAAACTTTTAAAAACCATTTAGTCAAAAATATAGAAACAAGCATTTACATGCGTATTAAGACCTTCAATCACATCGTAAGATCTAACGACATCAGAGACAACAACAACAAACAAAAAACTGTTACATTAACGCAAATGTTTGGTCAGGTATTTTATGAATAAAGCAGCCAAAATATTATTTTGACTTGTTTTTGTTGCTTTTCTACAATTATGATTTGTCTTATGAAAATATTAACAATTCTTAACATTAAATTCGAAAAATATATAAAATATTATTATGATTTATGAATTTTATAAATATCTAGGAAATAGCAAATAAGTTGCAGGTATGAAAAAACTCGTTCTTAAGAATATATTTTCTGAAATATATATTTTTGTAAAAGTCTACTTTCAAAACATAGCGATACTCGTATATACGAATAGTTAGGAATATAAAAAATAACTACTTTGATTTTTTTCTGTAATAACAGGAGGTAACTATTTAGTTTATTTTAGAAATTAAATATCCGGAAATTTTTCAATGGACTGGATCGATTTGTCTGATTTTATCTATTTGTTTTGAAATTATGAGATGGTTTCTATGAAAAAATATTAGAAAATTTTGCAAAAATTTAGTTACTCCATGTCAGAAGAGTTATAATAATTTAAATCCTAAAATTTTGTGTTTGGTACTTTTAAAATAATTCAAATAGTCGAGCAAAGAACAGCCGATATAGTAGTGGAGAACATCATACTCTCTACAAAAAAAAAAAAAAAAAATTTTATGATCCTAATCTGGAGTAGTCTAATAGTTAGAGTCTCTAAATTAGCTTCAGACTACTCTTAAAATATTGTGCAAATCAGGTCGAAAACTTTTAGGTTAAAAGTGGGGAGAACGGTATTTCTAAATAAACAAAATATATTTTTTTTAGTTATTCCACTACTAGCGATCTGAAATAGTGAGACTCTTTAAATTTAGAGTTTATTGATGGGATAGAAAATATAATTTTGTTTGTACGCTTACAATTTTCAGAAGAAAGTTTATGTTTTTTGTATTTTAATTTGTTACCTTTTATATAACTAGTGTATATATGTAGTTATTAGCAAATTGGTTCCGTGCGAAGCCGGTCCAATCATTTAATCTATAATACACATAATACGTATGCTGAAATTTGGTGTAACTATATTTCTTATTTTAGTGATCAACTGTCCACCACACATATAAACAAACATATTTTTATAAAACAAATTGTTAATATTTCAAACAGCAAAAGAAATTTTTAACATCCAACATTATTTATACATACACGCAATGAAAAACCATGGTTGATGGAATCATAATCGCAAACTATCATTTCATGTTCAGATAAATGATTGGGTCTACTATATTTTGCAGCTTTCATCCAAGGAACATAATATGGTCCTCACAAATCTCCCTCTGGCAATCCCATTGTATGAACATAGTATGCTCTGCAAATGCTGAGAAATTTGAGCGCATTATACGAATAGTAACCATGAAAATGTTTTTTTCCTGCTCTTATGTAAACAATTTGACATTTTGCTTAGAAAAAAAAATGCACACACGAATACTTATTAAATAAAATTAAATCAAATTATATTTTGATTTGAAAATAATTATCAAATAAACTTTTCTGGACAAATTAAATTAAATAAAATTCAAAATAATTAACTTATTTATTTGAAGTTGCGTAGTATTTTTTTTTTTCGTCATGCTGCAATGAAACATACATTCGTATATTTAATTCACTCCATATATTAGTATGTACTCACGTATGTATGTACCTTAAACCACTGATGTAGAAGATTTCAGATGCACTTTTATTTTGATGTAAAATTAAATAACTTTCATCATATAATTATAATTTTAGCATTAATTTTTTCACTTCACATCTCCTCGCCTTATTAAATTCTATAAACGACTGAAGTTACATGCGATTGACAGCTTTTTTGTTTCTTTTCAGAACAGAATCAATGTATGGTCTTAATAACCTTTAATTTTAAATAAACTTTTATTATTCTCATTTGCAAAAGATACATTAAATTTTTATGGGACGAAACCCAGAATGATTATTTTATTGTTGCTTCCAATATTTTACTAATGGAAGAATGTTTGATGCAACCACATTTGCTTCAAAGAATAATTATTTGGTTGTGGCAGATATACTTAGTTGACATGAACATTTTGTAATCATTACTTTTCTCTGCGTGTACGATCCTTCATTTTATCGTGCGCTGTGCATGAAAGTGGGAAGATGGTAGAAAGTATAATCTGTAGAAGACTGGAATCTTGTTTTAAATTTAACCGTGGTTTATCCGATGATCTGGTTTCAGGAAAGTCAGATAAACAATATATGCAATTAAAGTTGTGTAGAAACTGCTGATCGGCGTATACAAGGGAAGAATATGAGAAGTGGATCTAATTAGTATTGCGTAGTTGAAACCCTTGACGTAAAGAATGCATTAAACTGTAAATATTGATCGTGTTCATGCCACTGATAAAACTGCTAGATGTTGAAAGATTATTGGTGGGGTTTCTCAATGATCGGTACTTGGCACACTGTTCTGGATCGTCATGCTCTGATGAAGTATTGAAATTATATCTACCTGATAAGGTAAAAATAGTTGGATTCGCAGATAAAATAGCGTTATCATGTGAAGTAACTCTTTATTTAGAGGCGAAAACCATTGAAAACGCAGATTGTAAGGTCGTGGCTGAGATTAATAGGTCTAGGATCTGATTAGTAGGCGAAATATTTGGGAAAAATGTTGCCATGTATATCATAGAATCCAAAGAATGTCTAAAATTACTTGTAGTTATGTTTGATACTCTTCTGTCTTTTCATGGCCACTTGCATTATATAGATTATAGTGTAGATTAAACCTCTAATTTTTATTAATAACTCGTGAAAATTATTTAGGAAAAGTGGCCAGGAAACTACGTCCACTAATGGGTTAAGCTCTTTTTATTTTGCTCGAATAAATTGTTTTATTTTAATTAATAAATTATAAAAAGTTTGAATTCATCAGCACAAAAAACTGATGTACATCAATTTACTAGTGAAGTCTCTTTGATATTCAAATTTAATAAAGAGATGTTTTATATAAAAATTGCAACCATATTCAATGGAACTAACAAAAATAAATTAATGATAAACATGATGATTGTATGGCGATTTCTGACAGCAACGTTGTTTTATTCAGCTGTGTATGTTAAAATTCAAATTGATGATGAACTTTCCTTCGCTTCTTGAAATATTGAAAATTCTAAGGCCTTTATGAAATATTTCATTACAGCGATGTAAATATGTATAAAACGAACGTAAGGTTATGTTTATTTCTTTTGTTTTTGTTAGATTGTATGTTCAATAGTACATAATAAAGTACTCTTTTATTTTTAATTGAAAATGGACTCACAGCACAGCAAAATGAAATACCAGCAGAGGCTAGAGATGTGGTTGCTTTGATAACTTCACGAATATTTTTACGAATGAATAAACGAGAACAGCAGGAATGGTTGGATGAATTAGCGGTGTATATGACACATGTAGATGACGAACACATTGAGTCAATTGATTTCGTGCAACCCTTTCAATTCAATTTAGATGAAGATTTTGAATACTTACCCAATTAACAAGAAGCCTCAGATATGGAAGCATAAATCAGTATCGAATATGGAGCATGGAAAATGATGATTAAGAAGACATTGACTTTGAAACCATACAACCTGCAGAAGATAATGCTGATTTATTTACAGCAAAAGATGGCACAAAATGGTATAATAAACCTTCAGTATCAGCATATAACATCGTTCGTAAACCCATAAAAAACTTAAAAATGCACTTCTATCATAGAAATCTTCAAGATCGGCTGTGCAAAAGTTACAGGCAATGAAATAGATGCGATCTTTGGTTTTTTGGTTGCCTTAGGTGTGAAGAAATACAGCTATCAACTGATTATGACAGGTCAAAGATTTCACGCTATAAATCGTTTTATTCGTTTCATTATACACTTGTAATACTTAAAGTAATTGTAATTGTAAATTTGTAGAATTATATATTTCTTGAAGGCCCCTAATGGAAGAGAGTATTGCTTTCGTAATTACAGATTTGTTTTTAAGTCAAATGATTAAAACCAATTAAAATCAGATTAATCGTTTCTATAAATGAAGTGAAATTTAATTAAAAATTGTTAAGAATTATTGAGAAAAGTTGGAGGAGATAAAGTGCATGTAGCTGAAGTCTTTTGATTTTATATGTAGAAAGTAAAAACATAAAACGTTGATTATGATAATTTTGCTTGATATATTAATAAATTACTATTTTCTTAACATAAACAGAGAAATTTGCCTTTGTATTTTAAAAATTTTTAATATTATTACAAATTATTACCTTAATCCGTTAAAAAAGGTATAAAATATATAAACAAACTTATTTGAAGAAACAAATTTCTATGCCGTTTTATATTGTTTTTATTCATACACATCACTTTTAATATGTTAATAAAATGTTTACTGAAACATATTAACAATAAAATATCACCAAACATTTGATAATAAAAACAAAAAACAAATTAAATTATATATGAGCTATAAAAATCTTAATATCGTCAGTGGCGTGCCCTAAAAAAAAACACTATATATAACAGAGACATGTGTGTACAACACTAAAACGCAGACACAAAACGTAACACAGTTTGCATACTTAACTACAAATTGGCTGCACTACTTCCCGTAAAGTGCATGATAATGAAACCAAATAAACCAAACCATATCAAAGCCTAAAGGCAAAGCTAAATCTAAACAACAAATGTATATGGTAAGTGACAACACCTTATACGCCTGAAACAAAACACAAGTGAAACAACTGGCGTCAGACCAACCAAAAACTCTTTGACAGGCAAAAAGACCTGTAAAAACATTTTATGAATTTTTAAATGACTCGATAAAAACCACAAATCTTAAGCAACTTTTGATTGAAGTTTTTAAAAACTAATAAAAAAATCATAACAAAGAATTTATGTTGTTGTAAGTTGTTCAAATTTTCGATCTAAATTACAGCAACATTTAATAGAACCCATAAAAAAAATAAGAGGTGATACGCTAAAAGTTCACGAAAATAATACTACTTGCAGAATCTTGTAAAAATTTAAATTTTTTTTTTTTTAAATTTCCATTAATATTTTGGAAAATAACATTTCTAATTAAAAATTATCTGTGAGAAACTCAGCAAATTTCAATAAAGATAGTTTTCTATAAATGAAATTATTCAGAATCTAAGAAATTTTCTACGGCGTAAAATATGTTCTGCAAAAAATTTTTTATTAAGATCTTAATATTTTTTTGCAAGGAAAAATAAAAAACTTTCTATAAAAAATTTGCAAATGATTATTCGTCATAAAGTGAGGAAATTTGCTTTATTTGGCTTAAGTTAAAAAATTAAAAACATAAATTTTTTTTTTTTTTTTAAATTTGTAAATCTGAAAAATTACCTCTAACGAAAACTTCTTAGTTAGTTTTATTTTTAGCTTACTGATGTTCTCTCAGACAATTTAAAGATCGTCTTCGTATGTAATTTTGTTGGTCAGAAAAGAATTATTATGAACCAGAGTTTAAATTAAAGTATTTAATGAAAAGAAATCTTGTTTTAAACAAATGTTGTCACAACATCCGGTTTGATTTAAATATTATTTTAAGACTTTAAATTAAAAGCAGTGATACAAACAAACATGTGTCTATTCAGGAAAAAAAAAACTGTAGAAAAAGAATAAAACAGAAGAAAAGAAGACAGTGAGAGACAGACGAGTAGACAAGAAGTGCGTAAACATTTCATTTGTTAAGTTCGATGCATGATAATGATGATGATGGACTCAATATCGTAAACTGAATTGCAATGCTTGAAAAATTAGTATTCTAAGTCACTTTTACGATTCTTTTTGTTCTTATTTTATATTTAAAAAAATACAAATGTCTTGCATATGCTACTGCAGCCAGTTTTATTATATTAAAGACATTAACATTCTGTTTTTGTTTAAAAGAAAATTTGTGATTTCTTTCTTTTAATTTTTTATTTAGTTTTTCCTTGCCAGTTTTTCATTCATAATTTTTTTTCTATTTTATTCTTTGTGTATTGACAATATGTTTTTTTTTTTATTATTATTCTTTTTAACAATCATGATGGTCATAAATTTCTAATGTTTAATATCAGGAAAATATAACCTTTTTATAGAAAAAATAAACAACCTGTTGTCATTTCCATATGTGATTCTAGGTTTTTATATTAAAGGAAGTTAAGCAAATGATTATTAAATATTAGCCCTTTTTTAGTGATCATCCATCTTATGAATGAAATATGTAAGTGAAAGGGAAATAGTAGCAGCATTTAACTTCCGTAAAAAGGTATTAGTTTTTTGTTAGAACATGTGTAACAAATAAGTCATATAGGGAAATACGAGTATTTTAGAGATAAACTTATTACAGTTAAAGTTCTCATCATTAGGGCATGAAAACTGTCTTTCTACGCAACATTTTTGTCATCAATAATGAAAATGATAAATGGTGTAAAACGAAAGACTTAAGATGAGAACTTTTTGTAAAACTTGAGATATAAAAAAATTGAATATAACTCTTTCCGGCGCACAATATGATTTCTACAAATATTAAAGAAGATTTTGAGTTTCTTTTATTTACAAAATTAAAAAAAATTTATTTATTTTGGATCCATTGCAAATCACCAAATGTCTGATTTTTTTACCACCGCCCTCATATGACAGCATTATTTATAAAAGTCGTTAAAGGAAGGTTTCGCTTTACTTGAACAACGTGGAAAACCACAAGTATAGAACATCCATTGAGTTCTTATCTGGTTTCCCGTTTTGCTGCAGTTCTCATGGGTGCATAGTGTGGTTTTTACCGACCCGTTTGACGAGACTCGCGTGCTTGCATCTACAAAGCTGTGCCGGTTCTTTTAAAAATCAATTTATTAATATCTAATCCGTATCGTTTCTTGCCATCCCTATTATCCCGTTTTTAATTGCTTTTCAGATTTAATATCGATTAGTTCGCAGTGACCCGAAACTATTTTTTAACTTATATTCAGTTGCAAGATGAGTTTCCAGGAAGTAAAAAAAATGATCAAAATATACATCAATTTTAAATCTCCACTAATTTAATTTTATCACATATTTTTGGTGTTACTATTTTAAAGAATGATTTTCAATATCTTGTTTATCAAAAATTAAAGAAGTACGAAGGCTTAACGCAGGATATTTTTAAAAAAAATTTAGTGACTAACAGAAAACAGTTTCAACACTTTCAACCAATTTCAAATACCAATTTTCTCAATAGTCATCATATAAACTAAAACTAAAAATATTAGAAGTCTCGTTATATGCAGCAGTATTGACAAAACCATGATGAATAAAACAAAAGACTTAGGGCCTGTTTCACAATGACGACAAGTCGATGTCGTTCTCTTATTTATATTCAAAACAAAAACAAAATATTTAAATCATTGTGAAACAGGCCCTTAAGCTAAGAACTTTTAGCATAACTTGTGATATGAGAAATTGCACATAAAAAAGATTTAAAACATACAACTTTTTAAAGATTTTTTATTTCTTATCAACTTATCACTAACATTGAAGAAAATAAATATATATATATATATATATATATATATATATATTTATTCAGTAACAAAATCGTTTTAATTTTAACGACCATTTCCTTTTGTGTTATTGGTTTATAAATAAGCTTTATTGTCAATATTTAACATAAATGGTATGTCCGCATTATGTTCTGATTTTATCATGTTTACTTCTTGTCAATTCAATGCAAGCAGTTAATATCAAGCAAATAAAATTGGCAAAAAGTCTTAAATTAATACATCGTTTTTGAATGTTTTCAAAGTTTAAAACAGGTGTAAAATATAAAACAATCAATGCAATCGAACATGTTTAAAAGAAAACAAAACAAAACAATACAAAGTGTTGTATGAAAAAAAAAAACTTTTTAAAAAATTAAAGGCATTAACAGATCGCTTTAGTTTAAATTGTTCAGAGGCAATAAGTAGGGAAAACGTTACCCGTAAGAATCAGTAAGTTGTTAGTGAACATGAAAAAATTTGCGTACAAGCAGTTGCAAATAGTTTTAGTGTTTTAAAATGCTGTGCAGTACAACTTGTTTCTTTTAACTAAAGAAAAAACATTGACCATAAATTTTTGAAATTATTTCACCTTAACAAGAGTGACATTGTTTGAGGAATTTGTGTTAATTTCGTGCAGTCAATATCTTAATTTAAAGAGATATTCTTTAAAGATGTTGCTAAGTTAGCAGAACACACGATATAAAAGTTGAAGGAGCCAAAACTTAATTAAAACAACAGAGTAACGAAGATTAGACAAAACAATTTGTAGGTGAGAAGGTTTGCTTGTTCTATATACTGAATTTCTTTTACTAACCCTTATCCTGTATTCATGGGTAGAAATTGTCCAAAATCTTTTCAATGTTAATTTTTTTTTTTTTTTTTGTTTTAACAATAATAACAATAATTTTTTTGCTGAATATTATTTAAATATAAAATACAAAACTTGTAGATGTGTTCACAATGCCTGTGTTAAAAAAATTAGAGACGAGCTTACTATAAACTTGCGTCAATTCGAGATTTTTGACGCGGTTCATTCAAATAATATATCCATATAAACCAGGAAAAGAAGGCATAAAAAAGTGAACATAATGCGAGGCAAAAAGCTACCATGCATGGTCGTTGTAACTTCATATGTTCTGCTTTACAGAAACTGTAAGATTTAAAAGCAAATAGTATAAATATAAATAAATTCAGCAAAGTAGTTATTTGTTAACCGCTTTTTTTAAATCCTCTTTATGTGAGCTTTCTCAGAATAAAGTTCTTGAGCTGAAAAAAAAATTCGTTAAATGTATTAAGCATTTGAGCCAAACAAGTCCAGTTCACAAAAATATGGCAGCGCTGAGTAATGTCGCATAACATTTGAATGCGCCAATATGCATTTTGGGCCCCAAAAGCAGCACTCTCGTCATCTGTTTCACTTCAAACAACACCCTCATAATTATGGATGGAGTGTAAGGCAACACAGAGCATTGTACCAATTTCGCCATCTTTAAGTTTTACAGACAAATAGCCGCTAAACGCTTAAAATATATCCCTAAAATTGATCATTGGACAGATCTAAATGGTTTTTTTTTTAAAGTTTAATGTTAAATTAGAAATGGTTGTAAGTAAGCTTTTGTTAAAAAAAATATTTTTAATTCTTCAAAGCTACTTTTGAATATGTACAGAAACGAAGTCTTGATTTATTTAGGCTTACAAAAAGGAAGTCAGATCGAGAGAGGAAGCATTTAATCAATATCTGACGTTGCAAAAAAAACGGATATATGGAATGAGAAAAATATTCATGCGCGCGAGGAAACATAACATTTCGGACATTCGTTAAAAAAATTAGGAATAATAATACTTTCTCATACCCGACTAATCCAACCTAATGGCTGAATTACTTGCAAGTAATCCCATCTTTCCTTAATGTTTGTTTACATGAAAAGTTGAATTAATTGCTTCGTTTTCTAACTAAACCATCGTTACGAATCATATATGAGACAGCTTGTTTGCTTTTCCTTTGTACAAATTTGCAACAAGCTGGTGAATTAACTCAGAGTTGGAAAGTTGATAATGCAATGTCACTAGCAAAAAGGACATCTAACCTGATAACATATGTTGGGCTGTAAAAGTGGTCTTAACCATGAATTTTAATGATTGAGTCTTTAAAAAAAAACTTCCTTAAGCCCTTCTCACGCCATCGTCTTTTGTATAACAAATTTTTCTAATCACGACACAACGAATTGTAATAATTAGAGCATTTCCCTCATTTTTAGTTTAATTTTCGATGAATAAGGTCCAAATTTACAGTCTGCAGTTAACTGATAATAGTGGTTTAACCAAAGAGTTTTCCTCGAAATATCATGAGTTAAGCTATCATTATTAGTTAACTAAAGACTGTAAATTTGGACCTTTGAAAACTACAAGAATGGTTGCAAAAACTTGTCTATGGTTGTGATAAGCAAACTATGGATGTGACGAACGAATAATGTTAATTTTAATCTCGCATTTTACTGCTATCGATTTTGCAATCAACAACAAAAGGGGAAATAAATACTCAAACAACAGAAACAGTACGATATTCTGTCGCTAAAGTACACATCGAAATGCCATTAAACTGTTTGCCACAAATAATAGAAAAATATAAATATTTTTACATTTCTTTTGTTTATAAATTATTATTGATGATATTTTTTTTATTAACTACGATGGTTTAATGGAGTTATAGTTCACGTATTTTGTTAAACACGCTTTTAAACTTTTTTTCTTTTATTAATTTGTAATGTAACACACCCTAATATAACGGCATTTTGGCATGCTTCCAATATTAAAGAAATAAATAATAATGGGTATGAAAATCATAAAAATTATTTAAAACAAAATAAAATTATTATTTAAATATGTACGTACGAGTGCATATGCCTAGAAGAGAAATGTTCACAATTAAAACAAGCAAACGAACAGCAATAAAAACTCAAACTGAATAAAATCATAAAAACCCAAAAGTCCAACGTGTAAAAGAATTTGCACTTGGCACCAGTGTAGCCAGGTGTGGGGATTTCTCCCAAATTGGGGATTTTAGCTGGTTTTTGGTGACAGATTATCGTGGGGAGGGGATTTGGGGATTTTTCATTTTCATTATACTTATTATCAATTTTGCTTTATTTTACCATTTTCTTTCATACATATATTTACATTCATATATGTTTATGTATCTTGGCGTTTTTCTTCGCCATATTTCGATTATTTCAAGGCGATGGTATTGAGGATGTTGGTTTTTATAAAAATTTGTTTAAAATTTTTAAAACCATAATTTATTGAATTCGATATTGGATGTACTAATTGACGATAAGGAAAGTGATTTGGTTGTTGCTGAAATTGATGTTGGCATAGAATGGTCAAAGGAATTAGAAGCAAAAGGAGTTCAAACAAATTTTTGTAGATTATTTAACTGTACTAGCAAAAGAAATGCTTAAAATATTCACTGAGAGTATGGAAAATTTTGAGTTATTTATAAATTTACAACTCGAAAGCATAGAAAAAAGAATAAATTTGTTTCCGTGTATGGAATTTTAAAATATTCTATGGATTCAAAAGTTCCATTGAGCACATAAGAATGCATTAACTTAAATAAATGTATGTAATAAAATTAATAAAAAAAATTTTTTTATGACGCTTAATATACATACATAAATTTATTGGGGACAAAATTGGGGATTTCCACATTTAAAGTGGGGATTTTTGGGGACAACACTCTTTAATTTGGGGACATTAGACAATATTTACCTGGCTACACTGCTTGGCACAAGATCTCAAATACTTTTCATACACTGAACTTTTGAAATTATTGCCGTTTTCAAGCCGGCAACTGCGAGGAAAATGAAACGCGTATATGACACGCCTTTAGCACGAGTTCAAATTGTATAGCTTTTGGTTAAATATCATTTTTTTATCGTTCTTCTCTTTCTCTCTCTCTTTCACTGTCTGTACACACTCATTACACCAGCCCGCAAAAAAGTCAAGTAACTATTTTAGAATCTTTAATCATTCATACTTAAACTCTACACTTGTTTGTATTGCTGCAACAAAAGTTCTTAGAAAAGTATCGTTTAAAACAAAAGAAGGTACAAATTAATTTAAAGCACACGTCATTATGAACATCCCTGAATATTGATCAGTTTGTTATGACCAACAGGCCAACGAATGCCTGAATGGTGGTTAAATAAAAAGCAAGAAAATATGTTGGCACATGTATAAAAGTTTACGAATACTTTTGCCAACTAATAAAGGAAATCGATAACGTTTCTTGCTATTTCTTTTATTCTCATTCTTTTCTTTTTAAATAAATAATAAATATATTTATTTTGATCAACTATACATAGGTACTAATTTATAATAAGAAAATATGTAAGTATATAATAATAAATACTACAGAAATCGGGCTATTACAAGTATTTTGAGCTTCTTTTTTTATAAGTATTTTTCTTCCAAGTCAGAACCAACATCTGCACGTTTAAATAATAAAAGTATTTTAGCACTTGTTGTTAAATACAAATTCAATGAATTTTATAAGTACATACATAGTAAGCTACAAAATGATATGGTTATTTTCCAAAAAAAATCATAAAGTAAGAGCATAAGAGCATGGCTGTGATCACAGTCAACAAAAATATAGCAAACACGGTCGCACAAAAAGTTGAGAGTTGCCTAAGTTTTGGCTTCGCGTTGCGTTAAAAGTGCTTTATGTAACATGTTTCATATAAGTACCTACATTTTATCTTAGATGTCAAAGCGAATCTACAACGCAACGCGAAGCAAAAGTTTTATCTGACATGGCCTTTAACCCTTCCAGCCGAATAAAAGAGCAATAGAGAAGAAAAATACCAAAATAGGAAAAAATACGAAAATAGAAGGAATTAACGACAAAAATTAATGGACAATACAGAAAGTTGCCACATGGAAAATAACCTTAAAAAATATATAAAATGAATATAAAAACTAGTAAATCCCGAAAATAACGCAAAAAGTTGAAGAAATAATAAAAATAATCAAAAAATAAATTAACAATTATGATTAAAGAAAACGCTAAAGTAAGAAAAAACCACAAAGTTGCAAATGATCATCAAATCTAATGAATAGCCAGAACGAACGAATACAAAATATCAGCTAAAGTCAAAAATCACTGTGTAAAAAAATTAATATTAAAACGGATTATACGTGTATCGCCAAATTAAAAACAAATGGCATGAATGAACAAGAATTCATACATACCCAACAAAAAACTATAAATAAATTGTGGCAAAGAATAAAAACCAACAAGGGTATTGTTTTGTTTACCTGAAATAAAGTTTCCGATATTGGGAAATCGCGAAAGCGAATAATACAGGATTAATAAAGGATCATAAGCAGTTTATAAAAAAAAAATATTCTGATAAAATTTTTTAATAAAAATTTTTATTATTTAGTAATTTTAATTAGTTTAGATGAAATATTTCGGCTTTTATTTCAAACATTTTGAGAAGAGCATTTCGGCAAAACATTTTCATTTTCCTGAATAACTTTGTCAAGTGTGGCGTTTTTTAAATTTTTCCTACAAAATTCGCTTAAAGGTATTTTAAATATAATGTGTAGTCATTGCCATTTTTAAGATACTCAGTGATATGTTTAGGTACTTGTCGTGTAGTGTTGGTTTCTCTAATACCGATCATTAATTAGAGAACTTGATAAAAAAATTTATTATTTTTTAATTTTTATTTTCTTTTCACAGCTCTGAATGCGCAAAATTATTACAACATTCTCATTATCACCGATCACAGGAGAGATAAACGTATTTGAAATATTATCCAGTGTACACATGGTATATTATGCGTCGCAATCGATGAAGAGTGAAAACAATTTTAAACAAAATATCTTCAATGTAGAAGCTGATTTAGTCTGAATCAAAAATATTTGCTGATTTGCTCGTACAGTACGAGTATTTTAAAATATATCGAAGGTACCACATACGAAAAGTACCGTAATTTTAGGCCTTGAAAGTATAACTAATTTTTTATGTTAAAGTAAAATTTACCTGTCCCTTTCACATAAAGTTTCGGAACTAGAACCGGTTGCTTGTACTTTGGAACCAGTCACCTGACGTGTCTTGTGAAAGGTTATCTTCTTTTTAGGATATATTTAAAAATAATTTAAATTTAATTGCGTAAAAAAACAAAATTTAATCTTCAGATAAAGTACGCCCTATCACCACGCAACCTTATCACTTTGTCTCGCATTGTAGAATATTTTTAAGTGTATAACAGTATTGCTTCTTCATTTAAAATATATGTATCTTTTTGTTTAATACTTAATGTATTAGCAAGTAAGCCGTAGCATTACTAAAAAAAAATCGTCAATAGGCTTGGTTGTCGGTGGCAAAAAAAAGACAAGAATACAGAGAAATAAAATAATACAAAAAATAAACTTGACGTTTGAGGAAAGAAATGTTAACACGTTTTCTACGGTATTCAAATGTGACTATGATTCACAGATTTCATTGAAAAACTAGCAACAATAAAATTGGAATGCATGTTGATTATAAAAAAAAGAGCATATAAATTTTTGATGCTACGCAAGTTATCAGGGCTGGGAGTATTGGCAAACAATTATTATTAAATAAGAAAACGTAAATTAAATTGAATGGTTTAAATTGGCATGGCATACAAAATTTATTCAATAAAATATATTTTAATAAAATAAAATACTATTTTTTTATTAATACTCGTATGACATAATTTTGCTTTAAATGATAAAACTTAATTTCAGCACCACTAAAAACTTCAACTTATTTTCAATTTTTATGATATTAAACTCAATCACGTTTGTTTTATATTGAAAATTTTTTTTTTCTTTTATTTTGATTTTGGCATAATTCAGCGTTATTATAAAAGCAAAAATTGAAATAAAGATGCTTTCTACACTAAAATAAAAATATATATATATAAACCATACGTGTATACTTAAAATTTTATACTAAAATAAAAAAAAAAAGTATTTGTGGAAGTAAAAAAAAAAGTTTTGCATGCTTCAGTTTCTGTCTTCTGATTTTCTGGCACAAAAACGTGCCAACGTGCTTTTATGATGCTTCAGTAATACTTGTGTTCACTAAATGTCAATTCAATGAGTGCTTATATAGTTTACAAATACAAAAAGCATAAAGATGCTACCAAAAACAACTGCATCAAATACCATTTCGTATTTAATATATGGATGTTTGGTGAATGCATCATCATCACCATCATCATGATGTTCGTCATCCGCTTGCAAAGAATATAAAATGAAAATGTATGAGCAGATCTTTTAGTACGAGTTTGTTTGTTTGCATTTAAAATATGAGAGTATGAATGAATATGTTTGCTTTTATTTTTGGAGTAATGGATCATCATGGAAACTAGAAGTTTGGTTGTTCTGTAGCGTTGCTAGTATAACTTGCTCTTAACGATTTACTAAGCAAGTGCAAGATCATATTGGCAGAAAAAAAAATCAATATATATTACAGGGAAACCGCAATGAATGACTACAGAGATTTTTTAACGAAAAAGTCTAGACTGACGGGATTGATTACTTGAAATAAAAATCTGGAGATTCACTTTTCGTCGTAGATTAAACTCGCACCCATTCGTTTAAAACTGCATCAGCAACCAGTTCTTTTTAACCACTGTATGTTAAGCTCAGTGTCTCTATTTTGCGAAAACTATAATGAGATGACCAGAAAAGAGGTATAAAAATTTAATTTCTGACAAAAGAAATTGGATGGATACAATTTTTATTCACATGTTTTTAGAAAGAAAAAAATGTTTTTGCAATGAAGATACTAGAGAAGACGGAAATAAATGGTCGGAGTCCATACAAAACGATATTAGAAGATTAATTTTTGCAATATAAAAACTTCTTAGGATCCTTAGCGAGAACCTACCAACACAATGCTATTAAGGAAATGATTTGTGACCAAGGCATAGAACTTATTGATCTGAAGCGTATTAAAAAAGAAAGCGCTGATGGAAAATATATGATGGTGAGATAAAAAACAAATACCTTAAGATCAATATCTTTAAATTAATAAAGGTTTTTTCGAATGAGTAGATAATTATTTTTTTATTCAAGTGATATAAAAGAACTTCGTATTTTTTTTATAAAGTTTCATTAAAAAAACTAAAAAAAATCCCAATATCGATTACGTTACGTTTCGAGACCTCAGAGTTTTCCTTCCAAAAGCCCTATTTTTGGATCTGAAACTGAATCGTATACGGTATCTTTAAAATCTGGTGCCACTGTTAGCGCTTATATGCCACTAATACTATTTTCATGTATATATTATTCATCATGATCATCATGCAGCATTTGTGCCAGGAAGTATGCAAGTAGTGCAACTGTTTTTCTTAGCATGATGATATGCAGTAAATATGCTTTAGTGTTGCTTTTTTTTTTGCATTTTCTTTTCGCTGCATTTATTATTTCGTTTTTTTTTTTAATTTTTGTAATGTTCGATTTGGCTGCTATTAAGCTTAGGAGTGTTTGCTGTATAAGTGACATTGACAGTGACATCGTGCAGCTTTTTTGGTGGTGCTTTTCTTTGCTTGTATGTATATGTATGTTCATCTCAAAACGAATCTAAAAGAGTCTAGTTAAAAGATAAAATTTTAACATCTGTTTGAGCAAAACGTTGATAATGATGAGCATGCTGACGATGAATGAAAAACGGTTTCACAGTAAAATCTAAACACTTTAGAGCTGCTGAAGTAGCTTTTTAATTGTCAAATGCATTAAATGATTGAGTAAACAGGCCAAGTTATATGTTTTAGACAAATATTGGTTTTTAAGAATATGATGAGATGAAGAAAAGTAAAATAAATCGATTTCCCCTTTTTTTATAATTTTACTTTCCAAGAATTTTAAAACGACAATCAATATTTAATAAATTAAACCCTTTAGGTCAGAATTTACAATGAAACCTAGTTTATTAGTTAATAGCCAATTAAATATTATTTGGATTTTTCCTAAGAACTCAAACACTAACAAGGTGTTCTTTTTATTCTTCGTAAAAAATAGCCTGACATTTGTGTTTAAAGAAAAACTGATCTTAATCTTAAAAGTTTTTTTTAGATTATTTTACCATTTCAAGATTAAAAATTAAACTATATCACTTATTAAATGTTCATAGTTTTTTTTTCACATTGAGATATGAGTACAAAAAATAGAAAACATCTGTAAACCAAATATCATTTTCTTTTTAAATAAGGGCTTAGACATGTGTAATTGCTCCAGCACACAGCAGGTTAGTGAAATATCTCACAGCATCTTTGAAAGATCGAAAATTAGTGTGATCATGAAATATCTCTAGTGTCATGTAAAATGAGGTAAAGATAATAAAGGTCTTTTTAAAAGAAAACCCTAAAGGAACTAGTTGGCATTTCAGGCAGAAAATATAGAAAATACAACAAGACTGTTGATTATCTTTTGTCATTAAAAAAAATAGCATAAAATTGATATCATGTAGTTACGAAATGTAATAAAATTATTAATAAAGAAAGAAACATTGTAGCCACAAATTAGTTATCAGGTTTGTTAAAAAAAACTCTTTGTGAGGTCTTGTGGTTTCATAGCTAATTAAAAGAAAAAAATAACTGAAATATTTTAAAATAATAAACTAAAAATAAAAGAAAAAAAAAAACAGTCATATGGTTCATAAAAATTTATGACAAATAAAATTGTGAAAGCCAAAACTGGTAGCAAATAATAATATTTGATGGTTTTCAGTTTTAATTAGTTGAACTAACAGAATATTTCAATTTTATTTTAAAGTTGTTACTTAAAAAAACTGAAATAGAAGAGGTTTCTTCAACAACTGGGTAATAGGCTGGCTAAAGAAAACAGTGATGAAAAGAAAGGAATTCATTTAATTTTTTACTGCTTTTCTTAAACGTATATTATTTTGGGATATATAACAATAGTTGGACATAGTAAAGCATTTACTTAAAATAATCTGATAAATTAATCCCAAGATTTTCTACGTTTTAAAAAATCTGGTTTCCAAAGTTATTCCGAATTTGAACTTTACGGCAAAAGTTAAAAGGGACCCGACGCGCCAATTAATATAAGTTCTTCATTAGAAAATCACAAGATCGTAATAAGTAATTAACAATTTGAAGTGCCAAAACAAGCGTAAATTCAAGCAACTTTCGAAAGCAATAAAAACATCAAACACTTACATCTCTTGAAAATTTCTGCCACAGGGCAAAAGTAAGCAAAAATCACTTTAAAACAAATTGGGGATAATTTGCGAAATATACAAGGACGGGTCAATAAGTCCATGACTGTTTAACTTTCCCACCTCTTAATTGAAATGACAACACTGCTCCTGTCAACAAGCAGCTCTCACTTAACTCCAGTCAAAATTGTGTGTCATTTAATTTTTATTGATAGCAAACTACTGCTCATTTTGTGAATCAAAATTGAAAAAGTGAATTTCGTGTGCTCAATAAGCATTTTGTTTTGCGGAAGAAACCCATCACTCAAAGCAACGCTAACTTTTATAATGCTACCACTATTAAAGTTCATATAATTTCAGTTATTTGTTAGTTTACTTTTTAAACTAGTCTTCCTTTTGTTTTATTACAATTAATGCAAAAATATGATGAGAAAAAAATTTCATTATATTAATAAATTTTTAATAGTCGTGACACAAAAAATAAGAATAACTGCAACGTCTTTGATTTAAAACTCAAAAGTCATTTGAACTAAATGCACAAACAATTAAAATCAATATTTTAACTCATCAAAATTTCATATAAATGATAATTTCATTTTAAATTCCATAACAGTTTATAACAAATTCCAGTTGACTGACACACAGAAAAGCTTTATAATAAAATCGAAAAACACACAACCACTTGTGGCCAAGATTACTTTTAACTTAAACAGACTTTGTTGCTTTAACAGATAATCAAAAAACAACGGGTGGCTCATTTAATTGAAAAAAAAAAAATATTTAAAAAATCATAAAAAAAATGTAAGAGCAAAAATATCAGAGAAGTGGAAAAGGTATTGAATTGCATTTTGATTGGATGATGATGATAAATGCCATAATTTAATATTTTATGTCAAATAAATGCTTTACAATTCTTCAAAATGAATGCGGACAAAAAGGGCAAAAACTAACATGAAATTAAATGTTGTGAAATTTAAAATAAATATCATGCTATAAATTGAAATTGGGAGAGGGATTTATGTAACAGGACTTAATATATATTCTCTACCTAATAACTGATAAATAAATAAAAAACTAACGAAGTTAGCCGATTAAACAAGTTGCAATAATTGTGTAATAATTTAAAAAAAATATGAAACAGATTTTTAAAGAATTGAAATAAAATTAAATTTGAATTAAAAACGCAAACTTGACACATTATTTTTTAGTTAAGGTGAATTTACATGGTAATACAAAGTAATAACACTTTGTAGAATCAAAATATTATGAAATTCTCTTTTTGTATAAGAAGAGAGAACAAAAGTCTGTTGCAGGTATTTTTTATGTTTACATGGATAATATTAATACAATCAAAAGTCTGCGCTACGAAATAGCTGGTGGTTACAGTCTAAAATATTTACAAAAGCAACATGAATTTGTTTTAGTTGTTTTTGTAATTATTGTATTGTAGAAATGATGCCACCTTCAAAATATACTCTTAAAGATGTCAATGTTTACTTAAAAAGACACCTCTGATAAAATAAATATACGCAAGTTTCTAAAATGGTTTAGAAAATAAACATTTACCGAACGCTTGTAAGATTTTTATCCGTATTCTCTCTTCTCATAACAATTTGCGTTTACATGATAAGATTTTTTTCAATTTTTGGCATACTGATGATACATGTATTACCATGTAAAGAGGCCTTTACTGATATTTCTAGGTATCAAATTCTATAAGAAAACATTAACAAAATTAAAAAGATAGGCTTCAATTCGTTAAACGTACATTTCGCGAGGCAAAAAACAAAAGACTCAGAACACAAACCTTATGAAATTGAAAATATAAGGGCACATCTACGGTGATAATTTTCATATGTATGTATATCAGAGAAAGCCGTTATGGCTCTTTAGATTTTTATATTTATTGGCCAAGGACATTTCATATACTCGTAAATGCAAAAATATTTTTAAATATATATTTTATTTTTTTACGACCAGCACTTAAATAATACGTTGTGCCTGAACTTAGCGATACGACTATGGTAGAGCATTCTTGAAGTGAGTCTGCTGTTACGTATACGCATTAAATTTCTTAAACTGCATGAAGCTATAAACACACAGACCACAGCGAGCAGCAGGCAGCAATGTTTTAAAAAATAAAATACACGAGCTTATATGAAGTTGGTTATTTTAACGACAGCAAGGCAGGTATTTGTCTATGCTACTTTTGCTGTTGCTGCCAAATTAGACTAATTTCTATTTTCATAAGCAGACATAAGCTGATACAAAGCTGCCAATATAATATAAATGTTACGACAATGAGAACTTAAAATATTTTGTGTTATTTAAACGAAAATAGCATAACAAAATTAAAATAAATAAATAAATTAATGTGCTTTTATATTTCTACTCTATATTATAACGTTTTGAGCTGGTAATTTCATTTTTATTCTTGTGAAATATTTATGTCGCAGCTCTAAAATATGTAGTAAAACAAATATTTAAAAATAATATCGAAACTTCAAATTAATTTGTCAGCTCCTGTCGTTCTCAAAATAATTCAGTAGCTAACTACATGGCAGCAATTGAAGCCAACTGCATTTGAAGTCTGTTGTTGTGAAGTCTGCTGTGGTCTATGTGTTTATAGCTTGAGCAGTCATTTTATTAATTGTTAAACTTCAGCGACGATTCTGCTAACCGACAAACAGAACAGTTCTTAGTGACAAGTACCATGGCTGCGTCACTTTAACAGTCCAAAATTTATAAATTAAAATATATTAATTAATTTAATGCCACACTAATCTACACCATTTTTCAATGTAATTCAGAACAATACCGATGATATTGAGAAAATTCCAAATGAAATTGGGAATTTCAATTTGAAATTCAGAAAATTCCAAACGAAATTGAGAATTTTTATTTGAAATTCAGAAAATTCTAAATGAAATTCGGAAAATTCCAAATGAAATTGGGAATTTCAATTTGAAATTCAGAAAATTCCAAATTAAATTGAGAAAGTTTTGTATGAAATTGAAGAAGTTCTGTAAAATATTGAGCATTTGGTTTGTTTTAAATAAATAACAAATAGGTAATACAGACTCCACAGTTTTAATCAAAAACAATTGAAACATATTACATAAACTCCAATTGGCCCCAACATAAATTAAAAAGGTGCAATTAGTACGTCAGACGTTGTTCAAATGAATAGTCATAGAGGTTCATTTAACGCCCATACAATAAATAAATGGGTGAAGGGACTTTTTAAGAAATTTAAGGATTTGTGGAATTAGTTATCTGAACTCGTCTTGGTATGCAGATACATTTTTGTAATTTTGTTAAATAAAATTTTTCCAATTTTATATATTTTTTAATTTCATTTAGAATCTAAAAATCACAATTTAAATTGGAATTTCCTGAATTTAAAATTCAAATTCTTAATTTCATTTGGGATTTTCCGAATTTCATTATAAAATGATTTCAGCCAATACCGCCCCCCAATATATCAAAATATGAAATTTTTGGAAGGATCAAGAGTAGATATATTTTCATACAGGAGGACTTTTTCAGGAAACTGCAGAATTATTAAAAAATAAATATTTTTTAAATCAATGTTGAGTTAAACGTTTCAACACTTAAAAAATTACTTTTCCAAATATTTTCACAATTCTCTCCCATCCTCATTGTTTTAAAGTTCAGGGCAAGCGTGTTTTAAAAGTCTTTTACTTTTTGTTTTACGTACGAGTAGTTTGTATTTTTTAAATAAACACTACAATTTGACCTTTAAGATCAAGTGTAGCACAAATTGCAATGAACCTTTGTTTTGCTTGTCTGCATACATCCCCACCAGCTCCTTCTTCGTCTTACTTTACAAAAAAACAAAGCACACAAAGTTTCAAGTTTTTTTGCATTACTGCTGACTAAAAAATCAATGCGTTTTATTTTCACTGCGTGAATGGTTTAGTTATATTTTAGTTTAGTGGGAAAAACAAATACAAGACTGTTTTTGTTGGTTGTACCAAAAGAATGTGATTGACTTTGGCCATACAGTGTGGCAGAAACAAAACACATATTGGACATTGTGGTAAATTGAAGATCAACTTTTCATGACTTTAATCAGAGCACTTTAATCGACACGAACATTTTGTATTTTATTTTTCATATTATGTATTTTGTTTCTTCTTCTTATTTCTCCTGGTATGACTCCACACGCAGTTTTTTGTAGATTTTGTATTTTTGTGTACAAAAAAAAAAAAAAGAAAAAAAAGGAAACACAAACTCCCAAGGGTTTGAATGTTTGGGCTGTTCAATGTTTGTTTTTCGTAAGACAGATATTATGAACCAAATGGCCGGACAGACGGACAGACAGTGAAATGGACAGACATTTTAAAATTGTGTTGCATGGTTGAGTGTTATGCTTTTTATTTTGCGTTTAACTTGTTTTTTTATGTACGAGTATGTATGTGTTTTTGCTGATAGTGTATAATTTAGAAGGGTGTGCTTAAATGTAGTTTAAATTAAGGTGGACTATCGTGTGGCCAAGATCACTAATTAGATGAGTTTTTAAGCGCCGGTGTTTAAAGGTTTTCTGTTTTTTTTTCAGGTGTTTTCTGTTTTGTTTATTTGTTATTGTGTCTTATTTTTTTATTTCTTTTCCTTCACATGATGATCTTTTTAGAAAAAAAACCACAAACGTTTTGTATAGTTTTCTTTTCAGCAAGTTTAACTGTTTCCTGATTGAAAATAAATTTGTTTATTGTAAAAACAAAAGCAACATTCATCTATAAAATATAAAAATATCATATAATAAATTTACATGGCCTAAAAACGTGTTTCTTTCTTTTATTTATTTTGACTGAAGCTTTAAAAATTGTATATCTTCTTTAAAGCCAACTCCGAGCTTTTAAGCCAAACAACTGAAAATCTCTTAACTAGACGCACTCGTTTAACCCTTCAATTAAAATTCTCCCATCAAAACTTTAACTAAAAATATTTTGTTCTCTAATTTAATACTAGACATCAATAATATTTTTATTAAACCAATAAACCTTTAAAACATAAAAACAACTAAGACTAAAAAATAAATAAAAACCAACCAATACATTAAAAGATAACAAAATATCACTCTATAATAAAATATGAGTAACTATCACACAAAAGGCCAAGCACACGCACGCAGCAACTGTAGCCTATACGTTTACAAACTCGTACAAATGTACAAAATAAGATGAACTTTAGAAAAATGAAACATGCAATGCAATCTGAAATGATGTTGAAAATGTAAAACACTTGTTAAATAAATTCAAATACTCAGTCATACATTTAGTCACCTAGAAAAAAAAATAACAAGGCCTTCAATCTCACATAAAAGGAAATCTCAAGTTAAGTTAATTGAACTAAACCGAACTATTAAATAAACCAAAACCACTATCTCACGTAGATGAAAACTTTTAGTGTTCTTTGGCATTATATGGCACAATAATAAAATCTCATAAAAAAAAATATCTATAGCAAAAAGCCAATAAATGCAATAAAGTGATATTAAAACTTAAAAAAAGAAACGATATACTTCTCGTAATCTGCTATGCAGTGAATGCAAAGAGTTTTAATAATTTTTCTAGCAACTTAGAAATATATATGAATATATATCTTGAAAGGCAAATAGTAGCAGAAGGGACAATATAAAGAGTGCAAGAGGGCTTATAATAATTATTTATACAAAAAGAAAAAGACATGGGACAGGAGAAGAACAACATCTAATTAGTTAATCAAAATACAACTAATTTCTGATGACTTGGAGGAGCAGGGAACAAAAGAGGGATTTCATAGCAACGCCCTTCCGTAGAATGGGAATGGGCAGTTCAAGCGATGTTTATCTTTCGCTTTCATAGAAACTGCTTAAGGGGTCAATTTCTTGAACTTATCTTCAGCTAAGTTATTCTCAGCCTGTTAGAAGTTATTATTTCAGCTTTATTTAATACTTTAATTAATTTTTCAATAAAAATTATTGAAATAGAAAAAATATTACAATATCTTGTCACTGTAGCACATATTGGGAAATAGGGATGATCTATCGGTGGAAAAGTCATACCTTATACACTAATAACACTGGTAAACACCAGTGTTATGTCACATTAACTTAGTATTCATTTTTGTTTATGCCGGCACACAATAAATAAAATTATATAAAGTTTTGTTCCAGTCACGTCTTTTTTTTTTTTTTTTTTTGTGGCAGCTAAATGTCCAATTCTGACCTCAATTCACGTTTTTGCTTGAATAACTTAATTTCAGCAACTGTATAACAGCGAATTTTTATACCTTAAATAAAAAATTCCAGAAATTCAGCTAAATGAAAATTATAGAGCAAATATTTGCAGGTCCACATATACGGAAATTGCTAAAGGATAAGAATTTTGAACAGAAATTTAATGATTAGGAAAAACTTACCGGGTAAAGCAAACCATTAACTGTAAATTTATAAAAACTTATAAAGTTTTGGGGTGCCAAATGTCCTTAAAAATACATATACTGGGCTCTCATCTGCGAATTTGGGTGGTGTGATTGATGATTTCCAAGGAAATTTCCTTAATGAAGAATCACTACGAAGGGAAATGAAGTCCAGCGGTGCGAGCAGATTTTGAAATTTAAAAGATAATTAATCACGAAAATTATAATTAAATTTTTTAAATTAAAAAATTATTTGTTAAATTTATTTGTCTACTTTATACAAAAATTAATGTTGCAAGGATATCTGCTGTTCCAAGTTTTTGCCTTAATAAACTAATGCTTGATAGACCTATTTTGTGCAAAAATATTAGCACTCTTGTTTTTAAAATATCATCGAACTGAATACAGTATAATTTTATCGCGAACGGTGTCGTAGTCGCAAATCTTTCTATCGAATAATGCTTTTATATACTGTATTGAGTTTCCGTTTACAAGCGGAGTCAAATCTGGCAAATAATTCACATCCATACATAAGAATTGGCATTAAGAAGGTCTTAGCAAGAAGCGTTCTTATTCTGATTGTTCTGCAAGATTGCGACGGCCCTGGGGTTCTCAGCAAAGAATATGTACAAACGGAAGCATATGATTGGACCAGGATAAATTTTTATTAAAAATGACACCAAGATTGCCGAATCTACCTTTTCCAAACAAATGTTGTTAAGATAAATATTTGGTAACATTTCATTAGTTAAAAGTTTTTGAATAACCAGGTATTTAGATTTATTGCTGTTGATACTCAGACCATTAGCCAAATAGATTGTTCAATACCTGATGAAACACACACCATATAAATCTGAACATCTTCAGCGTTCATTCTTACTTTACATTGCAGAAGTTGGTGAGGCAGATCTTTAAATACAATTAAAAAAAGCAAGGGTCCAATAATTGAATCTTGAGGTACACCTCTACTAATTTGCAGAAAATTGGGCTTACATTTTTCACTTTGCACAACTGCGACCTGTTTGATATGTATGTTGAATCATTCATTAAGCTCGTCCGGATCAAGACAACAGGCTTCATTACTTTCGTATTTACCTATACCTATTTCCTTGATAGTTTTCCATGTCTTTTTTTAATCTATAGCTGTGGAGAATTTCTCTGTGTAAAATTTGCTTTTCTGTTGTTTAATAATTTTGTGTACATCTTTCCTTTAGAGAGAATACGCATTTTTTAGGTCCATAGTTTTAAATCCTTTCCAATGCGAGTAGGAAAGGCCTCTATCCATAATCATCTGGCGAATTCGAAGTGTAAACCACGGTGTCTTCGTTTGACGTATTATTTTTGTTCTTATATTAAAAAAATATGTGAGAGCTTTGTAAAATATAGATGTTATCACTTTACAGCTTCTTTATTTAAGGCTGATTTGGCTGCAAGCAAACTATGAATTAGGAGCAGGGTTCAAACTCCGGTTGTATTAAGTGTTTTTGGTCTGTTTAAGTGCAGAAGGCATAGTACTGGTCACTAAGAACTTTTGCGATTAATACAGTTCCCACGTATTTACACAACATCACTCTCCTTCGTCAGTTTTCAGAATCGCCGGCGAAGTAAAACAATTAATAAAATTACTGCTCACACAGCGTTGCGTTACTGCTCTAATGAAGCAATTCGCGCCATAGCAGAGTTGTAAGATAGGTAAGCCTTTCTCAACATGTTACTTACTTACGCTCTTTTCCCTTAAGCTTTCCTAACTAGTTTTAGCACAATGCCATGTTCATTCCCTGATTACTATTCCTACAAAAAAAAAAAAAAATACGTATAATAAGAAACTACATTAATTTAACTGTGATAATTTATTCACTTTACGGTGTGCTAATCTTCTTGATTACTAGATTTTAACAACAAATCTTGTAGGACTTGAGGAAGAATATTAATATCTTTATACGATGTATCTGCATATATTGATGATATACTGGGAACTGAAGTAAAAAGTTAATTAATATAAAATTCGCGAAAAATTTTTATGGCTTGAAATTCTTTATAAATTTCTTGCTTCCCCACAAATGGTTTCAAATGAGATTTTATTATTTTTACATCGTGAAAAAATCTTTATATAGCCTGGAAGGAATGTTTCACCAAGAAAAAAAATAAAGACCATTAATTTATTTCAAAAGTAAGCTTCTACAGCAGCAGCTCAAGCACAAGCCATTGTTGTCAGAAATGTTCTTAAATTTTGCAGTAGATTTTCGTCAATTCCTGTTGCTGTTGCTGCAATAATAAGATATGAAACATAATGTCTAGCGGTATTGCCATCATTATTGGTTCTAAAACCTGGCTTAATTATATCAAACAATTTCTGCACCAATCAGTTCATAAAATTTTTTTTACTCTCTTTCCTGAAGGGCAATTGGAATTGAAAATCAAATCCTTTGAAACCAATATTTCTGACATACTCCAGTGTAGTTCTTTTTTATCTGTACAGAGATTTGGAAAAGGTATCGAAACATTTTTTTTTTTTAATTTTTTTTTCTGAAATAGCAAATAAATACAGAACACCTTTTATTTTAATATACGCTAATGACATTTTTTTTAATTCACTTAATTTTTTATTTATTTATTGTGATATTGAGTTGCAATTAAATATTCTTAATACAAACGAATGAAATTAACAGTTTTAACTTATACAAAGTAAAAAGTTTTCTATAACTTTAAATTAAAAAAAACTTCAGAAAAAAATCTATGGGTAAAATAATATTTTTGTAAAAAAATTAACGTCACAAATATTGATTAAAAAATTTTAGTGCATGATTATATTCTGCTACTTTCGTCACCAATCCTGTCATTTCACCATCTAGAATAAAACCTAAAACGCCTTATATAAAAAAAAAAAAATTATAAAAAGTCTTCCAAACATTTTATACAAACAGTGAAATGCTTTGCAATAACAAGAAAAAAATTATTGGAATAAGAAGAATAAAAAAAAAAAAACACATTCAGATGAATAAATGTTTAGACATTTGGATGGACAATCAGTTGGTTTATGTTGCCACAGCTAATGTAAGTGCAACTACAATTCGAACATCCAAACAGTGCAACAAAACTAATATTATCAACCTTTTGTATATGACTTTAGTGTTAACTTTTTTTCTTGTTTTGCTTTACGTGGCATTTGATGCACCGCCGAACAGTGGTTAGAGTACGTTTTATAAAAGTATTTTTTAACTACAAATTAATATTTGTAAAGAGAACATTAAAAAATTTAGGAATACGCACATTTTAATGGAATTTTTTAAAATAACATGAACATTTATTATTCGATTACGATTTTAAATTAGTACTCAAACACAAGGTAATCGGCTGAGAAGCTAAGAAAGAAATAAAGATTAGAGGTTTCTGATGGGCTTAAGGCCAAAGCCCCGGAGTATTTTTTGCAGACAAGCTCAGTGATTCGCGGGTTATGTTTGTTAAAAGACATCCGCACAAAAACATAAATGTGAAAATAAGGCCAAGTTCCTATCCAAAAAATTTCGGGCGTAAAAAGTACTGAGATCAAAATAAGGACCAAGTTCTTGATAGGTACAATACCATCTCATTTCTAGGCAACCTGTAAGCTTGTCAATATTTTTACAAGACTTCTTTGCCATATTAGAAAGGCAAAAAAATTGTGCCAAGCTTACAGCTAATCAGGGCCTACCTGTGTACGAAATTTCAGCTTTCTAGCTATACTGGAAGTGCCCCATACAAAGAAGAGGTACCCTAGTCCCCGCGGGTAGAAAAGGCCCGTTTAAAAATCATTTTTGTTAATTGCTCGTAAGGACCTACTTGTGTACCAAATTTAAGCTTTCTATCTATACTGGAAGTGTCCTATATAAAGAAGGCACACCCAGGTCCCCCTGGAGGAAAGTGCCCGTTTTCAGATTTTTCTGGTTAATTTCTCACCAAGACCTACCTTTGTACCTAGTTTCAGCTCTCTAGCTATATTGAAAGTGTCCAATAATATTGATGAGTCAGTGAGTCAGTGAATATGTACTAAAATATGGACTTTTTACACCTTAATATATCGGGAAGCTTTTATGGTAGATTTTTCAAATTTAATCTGTTAGGTCACCTCTGTAGGGAGACCTTTTGTTTCGAGTTTCATTATATTATAATCAAGAGGAGCAAAGTTATGAGGGGGGTAAAAACAGCTCGAATGGTTTCGTGTGACCGGAACTTGGCCTGGCGCACTACAGTCTGCCTAGATATATGACAAACTTCAAGTCAAATGGGCTGACAGTTTATAAAATTTGTTCCATGTAGTTCTCTCGTCGGTTTGCAATGCCTGAAATGGATTCGATGAAATTTAAAAGAAAAATCTCTTTACATCGTAGAAGCTGAGTTGACTGTAAACCAACTTAAGTGTCGAATAAATTTATTTAATACCCGAGAAGTCCATCTCGAATGTTTTATCGTGCAAAAAAGTCACTATGGTTGAGAAGATTAAAAATGTGCATCCATATCAATAGCTATTTATTTCAAAGTACATGACATATAACGTCTAACCGTCGATTGATTTTAAGGATTTTAACTGCTTTATTATAATCTCTTCTTTAAATGATTGACGTAACTAAAAAAACAAATTACTCTTCAATAAACCATGTGCATACTGGTTTTTAAACCGAACAAAGCATTATTTCTTTATATGTAATCAAAAATTAATATTAAATTTTGCATTTAAATTCATAATTGTACTATTAAACCACTGTGCACATCATTGTCTTATATCTGTGTTTAATGGTCATTGATGTTTGGTAATGATGATGCTGTTAATACTTACTAGTGGTGGGGGTAAGTAAGTGTGCTTGATTTTTCTTCTATTTATGTAGATATTGCCGTAGTTTTTTTTTTATTTTATCAAAATCCATATAGATCTCTTTACTGCCAAATGGTCTAAAAGTGCCATTAACCACGTAAACATTAATTTAACATGAAAATAAACAAATATTAAAACAAAATGAACAAAACAAAGTATTTAAACACAGTAAAGTTCAAATAAAAAAAAGGAGATCTGTATACAACAACATTTGAGCAAGCACTTACGTTATATTATCAGGATTATGAGAAAGAATATTCTATCTAATATAAAATATGTATAGTCTAGAAAATTTTTTATCTAAAGTGAAAAACTTTATAATGAAGAAATATTTTAACCCAAAATCGGTACGTGATTCTTATATTGCTTACATATATAGTTTTTTTCATCTTTAATTAATATTTTTAATTGACTGATTTGAAAAAATTAATGGCATTATTAAAAAAGGTATTATAAAACTATTTCCCTTAAGGGAAATAAAAAGGAGTCATTAGTTTTTGTCTGACAGCAAATTCATACGTCGTGAAACTATAAAATATAGTTTTTTTTTAAACAAGAGCGTGGTTTTATATTTCTTCGAGTGGATTTCGCAGAACCCCAAATTTCCTTTTATAAATTTCGATGTTAATATCACCTACATCTGTTCTGATACAAAGTTATTCATAAGTTAGTATCCACTAATACTGGTCATCCCTAAATGGGATGCAGGGACATTCAAACATTCACCCCTGTTAAGGTGCACGGACATGGGGTACAACAACGCTGACTTGCTTGGGAGAGAAGGTGCCTCACTGTTAGAGTCAGTCATCGACACCATCTGTTGTGTCCCACTTTCTTCAGCGTTGTTGCCCAGTATAGATGGTTAAGGCAGCGTACTTGTAGGACTTCAAGGCTTATCTGGCCTATACTTCAGCCAATTCTTACTAGGAGCCCCTGCAAATATGGCAACCATACACAGTTAATGGGACTAACGTCCCATGAATTTTGTAGACGTTACTTAAAGGAGGCGGATGAGGAATAAATCTCCTACCTTTTCTGTTTCTATCCTTTTCAGGAGGACCAGCAAATGGTAATTATGGGGCGAGGGAGGTTAAAATCTTCAAAATGAAGTTCTTCATCAGGAGAAGTAGATGGTTTCAAGTCTATCCATCCCCCTTACGGTAATTTACAACAGCCATTCTTCTACATACACTTTCCATTCTCCTCCTTAATTCGTTCTTATATTCTATCTCTAACTTTTTTTCCCTGCAGGTATCACAAATTGACCTAACCGGGACCTTACCTGTTTTGCGAGGCCAAAATGTCATTAGGATTCTTCGGAGACAGCCATTTACGAAGACCTTCAGTTTATTTAATTTCACGCCCATCAAGAAGTATGAGGAGAATTCAGCCTCTGAATACATGTATTCTTGTTTTGACGCTGTGTTTGTTTGAGGTCTATATCCTGTAAAGTTGTGTGAGTGAGCCGATTGCTTTTTTGTTACGGATTTCTACGTCTTTGGCAAATCTTCCACTCTCCGTGATCATACTTACCAAGTATTGAAAAGTTTTTACACGTTGCATTTGATTTTGTAGGAGGTTTAGTGGATCAGTTGATGTGGGGTTCATTCACATCTTTTTGGGTTTAGTTACGTTTATTCTGAGATTCTAAATAAATTTCGTTTAGGTTTCCTTGCATATAGCTGACTCACATTTATCATCTGCGTAACCCCACAATTCTAGTCGGGTTTCTTGTTTAAGATGATTCCATATAATTTCTCTGGCTTTATTATGATAGGAAATTGCCAATATGATAGAAAGCAGCCCTGTCTTACGCCTCATGTGGTGTTGAAAGGTTCTGTGTAGGTTGTTTTTTTTTATCAATCACTGTAATTTCTTACTGGTTTTATTGTGAAATCAAAAGTTAGTGCAATAAGTGGTACACAGCACAATGACATTAGTTTTCTCGTCAATAATTTCAGTAAGTTACTGGTTTATTTGCACCAACAATATTTTTTGGGGGTGATAAGCAATATATTGAAAGAAATGAGGAAGGAAAGTTAAAAAAGAAAATTGTAGAATGAAGAAGTTATAGAACATTCTGCAAAAGGGTGGCAAGTTGTCCCATGTATTTCCTAATTAGTACAAGAGGACAAAATTATCAAGTAAGTGTATTTTATTTTGTCCATATATACATGCAGGTGAATTTTATATGAGGCGTGTAAAAATGAATCTATGTTTATATGTTTGCATATTAGTTTTTTTGCTTCGTTTTTTTACGTTGGAGGGGAAACGGAAACCTCTGTACAAAGTAAGTAATAATAGTCACATACTAACTGCGCAACTAAAACAATGAACACATCAATTCGCAGTTATGTATATATTAATATTAACTTTAGACGGGGTTACCTTTTGCCACCAATTTAAAAAACTATCTTATTTAAGTTTGGCGGGTCATCAGAAGATTATACGTTTCTAAAAAAATTTAACGCAATCGGTCTTACAGTTGGGCTTCCTTCCTATAAGGATGCTACAATTTAAAATAGAGATCAAAACCAATCAATGTTTGTTTTGGATAAGCGTTAAATAGCTGCAAGTATCACGAGCCAAAATGCTTTTAGATAAATGCTAATAGATCTAATATTGACTAAATGTTATGTGTTTTATTAATATTTCATCGATCCATTTTAATTTGTAATGAAAGATAATCTCGAATTAAATTTGTATTGTTTTTGCAAGATGTTATACATATTTTTTTTTTTAATTTTACGAAAAAAAAACTCACTGAACCTGTGACTTTAACTTATATTTGCTTACCTTTTTCTGATTCTAAAAAAGTTTTCTTTGTAAACCCATTTATTTTTATATGTAGTTTTTTTTTTAATAAGCCGGCAGTGATCTTTTCTACTTGTTAAGTGTTAAATAACTATTCAAACAACGAACTAGTTTGCATACATTTGAACCTTCATTTCATTAGTTTGGGCCCAAACTAATAACAGTGCACTTCTGTCCATTAAGAAGTGTTAAATACTCCATTATTACCATTAAACTATTTTCGTGTTGTTCATTAAACAAGAATCTATTTCTTTTTTTATACCGACTTGCTCTATACTTGGTTATAATAAGAGTATTTTTATCAAAAGTGTTGTTGGTCGGTCGGCGTTATGTTTGAATTTCAAAAGAAATTCATTTTCTATCCCAACATTAGTTCTAATGTTTGTTTCGAATACTTTTTTTTCTTTTTTTTTTTTAGAAAGACCGACTTTTCCCAATATTTGCTCAATATAATTTAAAGGAAAATCACATTAAAAAACAGTCAACAAAACATAAACGTATTTGAGCTACAATAAAAAAAGGATTGTTTGAAAAATGAGAACAGAATTGAAATTTTCATTACTTGTAAGTAAATAGAAGTCGCACCTGTTAAAAGGATTTGATAGTAATTAAACTGTTGTTTTGTTTAAAAGAAAAAAAAAGAATAAATGTTTTTATATAAGAAATTAATTGAAAAGAATGTGAAGCGAAATGAGGTTAAATAAAATTGTAAAAGTTTGTTGCTTAAGTCTTTTGTTTTGCTTGTTTCCCAAAACAATTAAACTTATAAATATATCCGTAATCACTTGTCTGTTTTTGTCCGTTTTATAATTGCAAGTAACCCAATTCTAAATTTAAATTAAATCATTATACATATAATAATGCCCAGTATTCCCATAACTCCTTCGCAAGGGAAATAACATTTTATAACTCTGTTTGTTAGATGAAGTCAGATAATTACCAGAAGTTGCAATTAAATAATGTTTAATTTGTATTTGAGTTACGGTTAAATGTTAAATACTCAAGTTTATCTTTTACTTTTTATCTGCTTTAGATTTCAATGGAATTTAAACTAAAACCACAAACTTAATTGTCTTGCAATTAAAGTTTGAACTAAAACAAACATTGGACATTAATTTTGAAACAAAAAAAAAAAGATTTTGGTTTAATTTTCTTAAAACAAGAAAGTTTTATAATTTAATCTTTTTCCCATGTCAAATAATTTGTTCAGGTTTTTTTTTATCTAAACTGATTTAAGTTTGTTTTTCATTTTGTCTTTAACATTTTTAAATTTTCTTTTGTATGTTAAATTTTTTGGTTGGGAAAGCTTAAAAAAGCTTAACAATTAAAACGTGATTCATGTTAGTGAATTGATTCCAATTTGCTTAAAAAATTGAATTCTCTCCTTTAACGTTTAAGTAAGTATCTTATGCTAAACCAGGATTCAAGTTCCTATAATTTTTTATCCATTAGCCATATTATGCGTGAGTTAACGTTAATAAAAAATAAATAAAACTGGCAGTTATATGCATACGAAACTAAACTATGATTTGAATAAAAACGTGTATGTTCAAAATACAAATTGTTTTTTAAGTTCTCCTTTGTTTACTGCCCATGTTCTTTTTTCACAATAATGCGTGCTTGCCGACTTTTAAGGCTTTTCAAGGCTTCAAAAACATATAAGCGAAATTTTAGCAAATATTTTTTGTCAACAAATTCTATAGATTTTAAAATATGCATTAGAACTCTGAACAGCTTAAACATAAAAACAATAAATAAATCAGAGAATTCGAAATATATTCCATTTGGAAGTTATTTCACAAGATAAGAAGTAAAATATTTCAAATTAATAAAGTCTAGCGCCAAGTTATAATGATGGTTCTTATAAGTATGTAAAAGCACCAAGATTAACACAAAATCTCTATAGAATTCGAACATACAACAATAATCAAAAATCACTTCGATATCATGAAAGAATTTTATTAAAAATATGTTGTAGATTATTGGGAAAATATCATGTTAAACTAATTATTTTTTGACGGGGCAAAGAGTTTTTGGGTTTCATTAAGTGAACTGCAACAAATATAATGAGAAAATTTATTGATTGGCTTCACAACATTCTAACAGCTCAGAGAATGGCGGATATATGACATAGTTCACATTCCTAAAGCAATAGATTTCCTACATAGTGATGTAAGTAAGTGGCGTCAACAGCAGATGAAAGAAAGTGCTAGATATTTATGTACTCTTCAAGTTAAGTGGTTTTATTTAAATGTGTTTTAGCTATGACTCTCTTTTATTTGTTAGAAAATTCGTCGACGAAATAAAAAAAATTCATAAAATTAATGTACAAAAAAATTAAGAAAACCTAGTGGGTCTATTGAACACCAGAGACACTGCAACACTTTTTTCCAATTAACAAACAGCACAAAATCAGACTTATAATTTAGCTGGGAATGGAAATGTTCACTACATCGAAGCAAATTTCGATTAAACCGACGAGCAGAAATGTAGTCAGATCCAGAGAGGAAGCGTTTAGTATCTGGCGTAACAATAAAAACGCCGATACTAATTCGCTGCGCAAAAAAGTAAGATATGCATTTGCCAGAGTACAAAGGTGCGAAAAAGCTCTGTGCGTGCAGCACCTTCGCATTAAAGTTCTTGATGCCCCATGGGGTTGCAAGGGTTTTTAGACGTTAGTACGTCCATTGGTACACCTGATCTGCACTTTGTACCATGCTGGTGAATTTCCAAAGTGTTGCAAGGTTGCCAATGTAAAGCCGATCCCTAAAACGGGGGAGGCGAACAACCCTGAAAATTACCACCCAATTGCAATTTGTTCTGCGCTTTCCAAAGTAATGGAAAGTATGTTGAATTTCCATCTTGTGAAATATTTGGAGCTCAACAGTTTACTTAACGACCGCCAGTATGGCTTTGGTAGGGGCCGCCCAGAATAGCATACATCAGTGTGGCGAAAGTAAAGTGGTGCCTCTAGATATTTTGTCAAAACTAATTGCTTTTGGTGTCGGTGATGGCTTCACTCGATTTGCATCGAGCTTTCTCAGAGATCGCACTATACGAGATGTTGTAGATGGGCTCTCATCAAACGAGTTCAAGATCAATTAAGGGGTACCACAAGGCTCCGTTCTTTCCCATACTCTTTTTTATATTTTTCTTAATGAACTTCTATGTCAAACTGCCAACCATATCTACTCTTTTGCAGAGCCCAGCTTTCATTCGTATTTATTCAGTAACAGGCCAAACCCGTCGGAGATCCGGGCAATGCAAGAAAATATGACTGATACACTAAATCGCTATTAATGCACGAAAGACCCAATGTACACAGACGTATAAGCGGATAAGCTGCTCCGTCTGTAAATATGGATGGTATAGAAATGGAGGAATCATAAGCTTTTGATGTTCTTCTTTTGTTCGATGGAATGATCACATTTTTCATGCCTAAAAAGTTCATTATAGTGTTTCGGTTTTTTAAGACGGTGTAGGACATACTTCACTCCATCTGATCTCCTTAATATCTATATAACCTTTTGGGCGAGGGATCTTATCGGTGACAGTAGAGAAGCCAACTCTATTGACTCACTGGAGATTCGACGCAATGTTCGGTGTATTTCACTGTTCTATCACCAATACAACGGAATATGTTCTAATTAAATCAGGGAACTTGTCACTTTTTACGTACAAAAAGCTCTTCATTAAGAGCACATCCCTTTGTGGTTGATATTCCAGTGAACCGAACTGTTCGTATGTGGAATAAACTCCCCGCAGAGGTCTTTCTTGCCACTTTAAGTGTGTTAGGGTTCAAATCGAATGTCAACAAACACTACTCCCTTTAAATTCCTACCTAAAACCTATTTTCCTAGTTCCGGAACAATGCTTTGCGTACGTAGGGGTCATCCCCTAAGTGCTGGTCCTTTTAAAAAAAAATAAAGCCACTGTCTACACATTCAACATACATCTTGTCTACTCAATCCCTTTCCGTAGTAAATAGTTCTTGAACAATGCAATACATAATGCCTTTCATAAAGTCTATTCTTAGTACTTTGCCCAGTTAACAGAGATACATATTTATCTTCTAGCCCACTGCTAATCCTTTAGGTTTCAACGAAACACCATAATGGATATGATTAGTGCTAAGAAAATAATATACAAACTTAGTTTAATTCATATAAAACATTGATTAGTTTTCTACATACCAAATAAATTTTATTCAGACCGATATTAAAAAAGGGAATTAAGTCAATATTTATAATTAGGTTAGGTAAGGTTTGGTTAGCAGGCTGCTTGTAAAAAGGAAGCTTAGATTCCAGCCCATTTGGGTCCTGATTTGGTCCAATTGTGTTGCCCTTAGGGGAGAATGGTTGTAGAGAAAAGGAGATCTGTATAATTATTAAACAAGACAATTTTTTTTAAAATAAACGTGTGTTTCCTCTATATATGAGTATTAAGAGTAACGATTCTTAGAGATTAATTATCGTAAGCAGATTTTACCTCCGCCATTTCCATACAGTTGTGATGTTTAAAACTTGCTTTGTTCAATATAAACTGATGCAATAATTTTTTTTTTTTTTTTTAATTAAAGCAAACAGAGCAGCATGATTTTTCAAAAGTCACATAATATAGAATTATTAAATAATCAAATTCACCTTCTAATTTAATAATGCATTTAATTTCTATGTAAGTATATATGTATATTTTTCGACATGTAATGTTCAGTATAGAATATATCAACTGCTTATTATAAAGTAACGCTCTGACAATTTTCTTAAATATAACTTTACTTTTTTTGAGATCTATTGATATTGAAACAGTCATGAGTCAAAATGTTTTGGAATTATTTAGAAAAACTTAAACAAAACTAGTAGGTATTTACTCTTGGGTTCGAATGTAGTACGTAGTTTAAAAACTATTTTGTTTAAAATGAAAATTGGTAAAAAAATTTTATATCAGCAAATGATTTGTATCACTTTCAATTTGTCATCCTGTGTTATGGTAAAACAAACTATTTGCTCTCAAAATCAAAATTTCATTTCCCATAATAGTTATTTCATCATGGAAATATTTATGAATCTAGACAAACAATGCATTTAGCCTCACCAGCCAATCAATGTGTATTTCAAAACGCCAATTTTTAACATCAAGCCCATTTGTTTCGTAGTTGTCAAAAACTTTTTATTGCACCTCACAATTTTCTACTTAAATGAATCATTATGAAAAATCAATTTTTCAAATAACCTTTAAAAATATGACAAAAATTAATTAAATAGCTTTTATTTTGTTTTATTGTTTTAACAAATAAAGTTAATTAATACTCATTTACTCAAATACACAACAACAAAAGAGATAAAAAGCTTGATTGCATTTCAAAGTGGAAGTATTTTTATTTTGTGTTTGTGTGTGTGTGTTTTTACTTGTTTTTTCCACAATTATTGAAGCGCTTGAATACGTCGCCGTTAGACTAAATATATATATTTTTTAAATTGTTTTGTTAACTGATTTCTAACTTCCCCCAATTGACCTTGAAATATATATTTTCTATAACATTGTTGTAGTTATTAAAAGTAAGAATATCTGCTGCTCATATGTTTGAATATAAAGCGACTTTTTTACTAGAATCTTTTTCAAGTTTTATTGTAGTTGTTTAAGTGTTTGAAGCAATTTTCATGTTTATTGTTTGTTTTACTTATTGTATGAGGAGCATTCATTACCATTGTATTGAAGCTTAAGCTTAGCTTTTGAAAAAACAAAAATTATTTTGTTGTTATTTTAGAAGTTTTTATATTGTCGTTGTTAAGATACTATTTAAAATCAAAAGAAAAATCTAATGTTGTATTAGGGAAAACTGAAATTACTTAAAAAAAAAATAAGCACACAACACACAATAAACAATTGCGTTTTCTGTGTCACAGAAAATCACACAATTATAATTAAATGGTTGGTGGAAAATTATATTTTTTTTTAAGAACTTTGAAAAATGAGATTAAAAATATTTAAGATAACTTTAACAACAAATTAATGAAATAAATCTTAAACAATCAGCTTTAATTTGTTAAGGAACTCAATTATTTTTTGATAACTTTCTTAGTTAAAATTGTAGAAAAATTAGAATATCAGCAAGAATACGTACACACAGAGATTTATTGTGCTAACTGAATTTGTAGCCAGTCGAATTTTGGCAGTTCTTTCTTCTATCACAAAATTCCTTTTCAGTCACTAAAAAACAGAGTGACTCAAAGTTAGTGGGTTATAGTTGTTTTTATTATATTTCAGTATTTTTAGGGATTTATTTGGGGATTTGTCGGATTTTTAAAATTGTAATTGTTTTCGTCTCAATATTTTTTCTCAATACTTTTTTTTAGTTCTATTGGTAAGAAACATGTTTTCCCCTAAATGTGACAAAACAATTGTTGCACCAATTTGTGCATTTCAAAAATTTCACACACTTGCTTAAATAAATAGACAAAAAAAACCTCATGTCTTTAAGATAGGCAGATAAAATAAGACATATAAATGAAAACATAAAGATATCACAATATTAAATCGCAGTCATCAACACCCTTGAATTTACAGAACAATCACAACATGACAACATATCAGGAAAATCCTTAACTAAATTTTATTTAGAAGAAAAAATAAATTAAAAACCATTATTTGAGCAACAATAATGCTTCATTTTTTTTACGCTGTACTATAATGTGGGTCACGTTCACCAAGTGTGGCCCTATTTAATAGATTTCTGTTTTACTTTTTTCTTAGTGCACTACTGTTAGTTTATTAAGAAATGTCGAGTTTTAAAAGATTCGTTATTGTTTAATTTTTTTGTAAAGCAGACAAGTGGCGCCACACTTTATAAAACAAAAAACGCATTAAACATATAAAGCAAACAACAAGCCATTGAACATTATTACAATAACATTAAACAAGTGACAGTTTTGTGGTTATTTTTTTTTTCTGTACGGTTGTTCTTTTAGCAGTTTCGAACACACAGAGTTTGTTCTTTATGGCTAAGATTTTAGGAATTCCTTATTAAGCATTCTATAACATGCTGTGAGGAATATTTTATGTCCTGAGCTTGAGTGATTTTTAACAATTTTTATAAGGTTTTAGGAATAAAATCATAAAAAATTTGTTTTATTTTAAATGGCGTTGTTTTGTTTTTTTTATGTTTGTGTCTCAAGTCTTTTGTTTAGTGTGAGAAAATTATTTACTCCTAAAAAAACAAGAGCAGCATGCATTGAATTATTGGCACTGTAAATGATATAATTTTATTAAAAACTTGCACAATATATAAAACAGATTTAAAATTAAGCCTCTTCAAAAGTTTATCATACAAAATTTATTAAAATATTTTGATATATTTAATAGCATTTTCTTCTTTTTGTTTTTTTTTTTTTTTTTGTCAAGAATATTTCGTAACCGTTTGCATCACTCATCCGTGCATCATACTAATTTTCCGCTAACTTTGAAAATTATGCTAACCTTGACAGCAAAACCATACTTGAGTATAATCAATGTACTTAAAGAAACATATTTAGGTGTATGTGTATGTGTATGTATAAGTGGAAAAATAATAATAACAATGCATAAATTGTAAATAAGTTTACAACAAAATTAACCCAGAAATTATAAGTGCTTTTTTTGTTATTGTATTATTACTGTAGATATATGTTTGTTTGTGTTCAACAATGACTGTATGTTTGTTTAAATTTGTCTTTACTTTGAAAAGAATTAGAAAAAACTCCGAAAAAAAATAAAAACCAAATAAATTGTCGTTTGTTTTCAAGTTAACAATTGTATACAACAATTATTACACATTATACATGCAATGTCTTTAAGTTCATTGAACAAACTAAAAATCATACAAACTCACACATGAATTTAAGACTTTAAAGAAACTTTGTAAATGAAGTTTTCAAAGAAATTAATGTATAAAATTTTAATGGAACTAAAAAAAATTACAAATAAAACAATAACCACCCACAATATTATTGTTGTTGTTGGTTAAAAACAAACGTTTTTCTTGTGAGGGAAATTTACATAATTTATTTTTAAGCAAAAGAATAAATTGAAATCAAGATTATTTCAAAGTAAGTAATTTTCAAAGAAGAACTTTAACTTCAGAGTGTCAATATACGAGTGCAGAAAATTTCATACGAATTACAAAAACGCTTACAAGTAATTCATTACGAAGGCTATAAAAAATAATTTATTATCTGATCTTATCACTCAGTTTTATAAAAAAAAAAATATGTCATAATTAAAATTATTTTTACCATTTAAAAAATGTCTTCATCTATAGAAAGAATACAAAATTTAATTTGCAAGGGAAAGTACTGACAATAAGTGTGGCATTGCCCAGTTTTTTCTTCAATAAATTGTATTATCAGAGGATATCAGAGGTTTGGGTGAACAAATTTTAAAAAAGGATATTTATTTCGCATGGGCTTGGAATTGTCCACTTTTCATTGTATTCAATTTTATTTAATTCACAAGGTTTTTAAAATAAAAATGACTTTAAATAGTTTAATTTTACATTTCAAAAATAAATCTTTAAATGAAAATAAATTATAATTGCTTAGTTTGAGAATGACGCCACTCACATTCACTTTCAGTGAAGTTAATTGTTAAAAAAGTTGATTGCGATCAGAAATAAAGTATAGCTGCGGATCAATATTAACCATTTATGGGTGTGGCACTGCCAATTCCGAGCTCAGTGATGCTCGAGGTATATTTAATAAAAGCCGTAGTTAAAATTAATTTCACTCTTTCTGCTTGAAACTTTTGGGATATTTTTTACAGAATAATTGTAACTACGACCACCACAAGAAAGGTAAACAAAAATTAAAGGGTATTCCAAAAGGATCATAAAAGCATATTGATCATAAAATCCAAATAATAAACTTTTTAAATATGCACACTTTACAACTATTCGCCCAGTGTATAATGAAGACTGATGAGGAATGAAAATGCAATATTTATTTATTCATTGATTTATTTATTTATTTCATTTTGTTAATTTAATTATACCAAATTAATTCATGATCTAATTCAACTCACTTGTACAAAGGACGAAGGTGAAGTAATATTGATTGTACATGATGAATAAAATATTATATACATACACACAAACAAAAATATTTATTTAGTCTGATTCAGTATTAAAGAATACCAAAGATTGAATATCTATAAATGAATGCTGGTAGCAGTGATGTTACGAATAATCGCATTTGTATTCGACTGTTCGAATATTCGCCTATTTCAAGATATTCGTATTGGTATTCGTTCTCGCTAAATTCAAGTGAATATTTCTCGAATAAATTGCATTTTCAAAGAAAAAATATTATAAAAGGTGAAAAATTACATAAAATATAGAAAAATATATTAATTTTTAATAAAATTTATTTAAAGAAAACCATTTATCTTTGCCTCAAGTTACTAAGCTTCTTTAAAAACAGACACAAACATATATTTTTCAACCACCATTTTAAAATTAAAGTCTTACGTGTTTATTCATATCATGTTAAATTAGTAAAAAGTTCACAGTGTTGGACTTCAAAAGTGGAAGAACTTAAATTTAATATGAGAAATTCCACCGAGACAGGTGGCTGCGCTATGTGCGCAAACACCACTGAATTACTAATTAAAAGCGCAAACTGATTTTTTCCAATTAAATTTTAAATATTATGTGACTATAAACCTTAAAATAATAATCGTATTCCTATTTGGCGAATATTGTTTCAAATATTTGTATTCGTATTCGTATTCGCGAATACTAAAAATTTATATTCTTAACATCACTGGCTGATACCATTAAATTTAAATTAATTTCAGCTAATGCATCATTTTAACCCTTTATATACCGTACTACAAAAACTGATTATTAGCATATGTTAGTAAGTTCCTTGTGTAAATGTGATACGAAAGAGCGCAAACAATTTTTTTTTTATATAGTGTCCTTCAGAATAAAGATATGTCCTGGGATATTCTCTATTCTCAATATTCTCTTGCCCATTGAACACTGAGCTGCATAAAACACATCGCCTCACTAGTACAAACATATCAATTGGATAATATTTTTTATTTATGTGGGTCAAAGAAAACCAGTTGGATCTATTGTGACTAAAAGGAAAAAAAATTAAATAAAATATTTACAAAATATTGTTCATTACTCACTTGGTTATAATAAAAAACACTTATATTATTTTGTGCAACATATCATAAAAAGAAAAAAACAATTTTGCACTCCGAAAATTTCACAAAGCACATACTGGTCTAACAGAGATTGTTGTCCAATAATTATTATAGAAAATAATCTAACCACCAAATGCACACAAAACAGATGATTATACATAGAAAATACCAAAAACTAACAATGGGAATTTATTTTATAAATATAAATTAAATTTCTATTGGCAAGCATGATTTCAATGGTAGTAAAAGGGTTAAATACAACAAAATATAACCACAGTTAGATAGTGTACTATAGGGTTAGAAATAACTATTTCATATATTTTAATTAAAAGGACTTCTAACGAAAAATAAATACATACATACATTTAAAAATATTCTCGAATAGAAAGAGATCTTTCTAAAAATTTTATTTATCAATTTTGCATCAACATAAGTTGTGTTTTAGTAAGAAGGCAGTAATATTAAAGCAATTATAAAACAAGTTGCTATTGGCAGACCCATTTAACCAGCTTCACAAAAAACTGTAACACACGTGGTATAGAAATTATTATTATTTTTCAATTTTTTTTTTTTTTAAATTTCCTGTTTTTAAACAAAATAAAAAACAAAAATAAATAAATCTCTATTAATTCTGTGAATTTAAGCATGTCATCAGATAAACGTTGCACTTCTCCACAAAATATTCAAATGTTTTTGAAATAAATAAATCAGTTATTTTTAATTATTATTATAATAATGCTCTTGATTTTAAGTTTCTTTTGAATTATTTATTTATTTAAGCGTTGAATAATAATTCAACTTAATTATTTTCATGCGAATAAATATTTATCAGACAATAGTAATGCAAATTGCATGAAAAGAAAAAAATTAAATAAGCAGCTTAATGTTTGATTTCATTGTATTGTATTATTCTGCCACCGTAATGGACTAATTTGTTTTCTCATTTCAAACAATCACATGCTAAGTGATTAGTCAGCAGTTTGTTGAAAGTATGTGACAGGTATTAAAATATTAAATTAAAAGTTAAATTTTTAAAAGAATATTAAATAATTTGAGTTTATGTAGGGTTGTTTTAGAAAAATTATTGAATTATTTACTTGGTTTTTGTGTGTTTTATTACTTGTTTCCCTGTAGATTAATACTTTTTTAATACAAAGTGTTTCTATGAGAACTTGATTCAAACCTACTTATTGGTATATTCTTTTATAAATTTTAAGAAAAATATTCTATTCAAAATTGCAAATAAGTGTAGCGTCACTGAAATAAGAAATTAAAAAAAATGGTGATCTGAAATCATGTTTTTTTTATTATGTTCATGAAGAGTTCTTAAAGTGTTTGTGACTAAAGAAAGATAAACGGTATAAAACACTGTTTAAGTTATATTGGAAAAATAATGGAAACTAGTCATAACTGTTGATATATTAATTTCTTTATATCTGTTGTCACATGCTTTAAAAACACAATCCAACCCACAATAACAAAAAAAGTTTAAGTAAATTTTTTAGCCTTTTTTAATAAAGAATGCTTTATGTAGTAGACAAGAAGCAGACAGACAAGACATTCTGATGTTTAAGAAAAACTAGTTGCCAAATGCAGAACTACTCGTATCCTTAAAAAACAAAATCGAAATTGAAAACAAGCAACAAAGGGCTAATCAGAAGTAAAAAAGCTCAACGGACATCAAATTTAAAGCAGAAAAAATATTATTTAAATAAAAAAATTTAACTTTAAAATTGTTCGAAGTTCTGTAGCCAAAATAAGTACATAATTTCATAACGATCGAAATTTCAATCAAATTTCGATCCATATCGAATTCCATAAATTGTTCACTAGGTTTTGTTAACAAACATATATTTAATTTAATAACTTTTATCTTAACGTTGAAATCGTTTTAAATCCATCGAACATTTTTGAACAAATTTGCAAAAAAAAAAACCTTAAACATTGTAAATTACAAAAGCTTCAACTTAGTTTTTTTTTATATAAAATAAAAAAAAATAAATATTTCCTGTGGTCCTGCTAATCAAAAAAAAATATATAAAGATCTAATCAATAATTTTCATTTTCATTAAAACCAACATTTTTCTTGTTAAAAATCGCCAATCACGGATTAAAAGAAAATCAATTGCTTGCAAAGCACTAAAAATATTCAAAGCAACAAATGAAATCAAAAATAGAAAAAAAAATCAATTCTACGAAATTTTCCGTATTCTAAGTAAAGTATGTGTCCTAAGTCTTTTGATTTTCCATATCAATTCATAATCATAATTTTATTAATTTATTCTTTGCTTTCTTTAATCAATAAATTGTTCATTCATTGATTCATTCATTCACATCACAGTAATCATGATGACGATGATTAACATACACATCCGTTCTTTGTTATTAATATAATGTCAATATGACAAAACAAATTTCAACAGTAAACCATACACTTTACAGCCTATAATTTTCTTTAGCAGAGTTCTTAACAAATCATACTTCGAAATGTTGAAGGTATGAGCAAAAACCAACAAACATTCATAAATTTATTTAGTATTCCAAGCAGATGATGGCATTTTATCACAAGTAAATAAGAACAGTAGAGAAAGAAAAGCAATAATAATTTCAGTCAAGGAGAGAATACTTGCTTATATAAAGGAACAACAACAACAACAACAAAATAAAACATATTAAACGTTGAATGAAAAGAGACAATATGAAACATGTTACAAATGCAAAGCAAAATGCATGATTTATTTACCAGTAAAAAAAAATATCTAAAAAGAAGAACTTCTACAAGTTTCAACATTGTATTTTGTTGTAGGCCTCTATGATAGTATTCATAAGGGATACACTCGCATTTATTAAATATGTTTTGTACGTTATAAAAATCAAGATATCAATATGATGATTACCACCAAACGTTGTAGTCATAACGGCTACTGAATTTCTTAATAAAGATAAGCTTCGCACACACAACCATACTAGGAATGATGTGTGTATGTATGCCACCAATCATATTTATAATCAAAACTCTACAAAAAAGGACAAATGGCTTGTGATTTTTAAATAAATAATGAGAACGGAAAACTGGACACGCTTTAATTTAAGGGGTTGACAGAGAATATAATGACCACTATCGTTGCAGTTAAAAAAGTAAAAAAAAATAATAGTTACATGGGGGCCTATAAATTTTTTATTACTCGTATAAATTACTTGTGTCTGACAAAAAAAAAAAAAAAAATACGGGTAGCACTCCGGGAGTGCCGACAGAAGTGAAAACGTTTTGTGATTACAACAATACACGTGCTATTGCCAAAAAAATTATGCGTAGGTATAAACAATTATATAAATACATGCAACAAATTTATCCACTTATCAAGGCGTATGCAACAGGTGAGCGTACTAGTACAGCTGACTGAGCTCGCTTTATAGCAAATTTTCATACAAACAGATATAGTTTGAAGAGAGTACATAAAAAATGGTTACAGTTTGGTACTCATACGTATTAAAATGCTTTTAATTTGTTTGTGTGTTTTGATATGAAGCGAGTGCTTTATACCAACAAAATACATGTTGTTTTTGGATTGTTGTACTTGTTGTCGAAATGCGCATACCTGCTAGTTTTGCCATGCCACTTATTGTAAACGCAAATGCAACTGCACCCGAGAAGTTAAAAACCTAAATTTTTTCGCTCAAAATGAAGAAAACACTATGAGCTATTTATGTGTATTAGAGTTGCCAGCTTTCATTTTCAATATGTTGGCAATTAAACATTTTTTTATCGATAATATTGGTAATCAAGAAAGGTACAGAAAATATAATCAAATATAACTGATAACTTTTCAGTAAAAAAACTTTATTATATTGAAAATATGTTTATCAACATAGTTTTTATAAAAGAAATAAATATAATGAAAATAATAGATAACGTACAAAGCACATCATAGAGGATCTCTATAGCTGCATTGAATTATTCAGAAATTAAAGATTTTCATAATGTAAAATTGAAAATTACTTTTTACCTAAAAAGGAAATTAATTGTTGCCTACAAAGCAAATGATTACTAATTGAACAAGTTATTCTAGATTTACATACATATGTATGTATGTACATATGTATTTACATACATATGTATTTACATACATATGAATGTATTTTATTGATACTAAAAGAAAGGGAGAAACAATATTTAATTAGTTTTTGTAATTTTATCTACATAATTGGGGCGTTCAGCAGAAAAACATGCTACTAAATAAACAGTTTAGATGTAGCAGCTTTTGATTTGATTAGTTTTTCTGAACAGTCTGCTCACTTTTTTGTTAAAAATATCAAAAAATTCGAGTTTTCTATAAAAAGTATTGAAATTTATGACGTAAAAATATTTCATAATTTTCATTTGTTAATTTAAATTAATTAAAATTCAAAAATATATTATGAAATTTGATTCTAAAGTCAAACTGAAGTAGAATATTGAAATTTTATGAAATGTACTTTTTCTTTGCTACCAAAAACAGTGAGTTTTCGCGAACATGTTGATCGCTCATCGCTCAGTAATCAAAGCGTTAAGCAGATTATTGAGCAACAGTTGTATAGCAAACTGTGTCTGCTGAACGCGCCCATTATTATATTATGGAAAATATTATCAAAAATAAAATATATTAAGAATCATGAAATAATTATTCTATGTACATATGTATGTATATGCCAGACATCAATCTGATGCATTTTATTCTTACGAGATTTTACTTTCACAAATAGTCGTAATAAAGTTTAAAAATGTAATGAACTCCGTATGTGTCCTAAATTATTGTTCAAAATTTTAAACCAGCTCCTTAAGTGTACTTTGTCATGCCAGATCTATTCTCCCAAAGGTGCGCTATAGCAATTTACAAAATGACATTAAAACAAATTTGAATTATAAGCTAAAAAGGGATGTATTTCCTTTATTTTATATTCTTCTTCTGGTTACAGTAGTTTGTTTTTAATTCATTACTTTTTGCAGCTCTTCAACAGTGTTTAGTCACTCATAAATGTGGCAAACAAATCACGTACATGAAAACACCGCTCACATTTAGAACGTGGTATTGTTAAGCGTTCAACCAAACCAAATCATTTAGCCAACTGTACTGTACGCTATTCTTTTATTTGTTAATAAAGTTGAAAAAAAAAGCAAATGCAATTGTAGTGTCAGAATATAGTTGTGACGGTTATTTGTTTTTTTTTTTATCAACATAGATTTCCTTTTTCGAAATATAAAACTGACTTTAAGTCAAATTTATGAAGACCAGTCAACATTTTTATTGTTTTGTTTTCATTTATTATACATATATTTTTTTTTAATAAATTATGACAATATGAATGTAAAGTATATAAAGCAAGTATGGTTTTATTTTAAACAATAAAAATCAGATAGTGCTCGTTATATGTTTATAAATGGCTGTGACTGAGTTCATGTTGTATGATGAAAGGATATGCATTTCCTTTTTTTTTTTTTTTTGTCGTTTTACGTCATCACAACGAATGTGTTTTCCGGTTTGTTGTGCGTGCCTTCAGAATTGTTTTATATAAAAAAGATATTAAGTTTTCACAAGGGCTGCATTCTTGCCATAGATATTTTTTAATTAAAAAATTTCATTGCAGTTAACTGTTAATCCTTGAACAATATGATTTATGGTTTCATCTTAAAGAAAATATTTTTCATTTTCTCATTCGGTGATAATCAATAGCAGCTAAGAATGCAATTTTAGTCAGAAATGAATGATGGATGTGACCTTGGAACTAAAGAACAGAGTTTTTGCTATCTTGTTTCAATTAGGAGATTAATCTTGTGCAATTAACGAGTTTGTGGGTTCGCATCTATTTCTTTTACTTAGCAAATTATCACCGGTCGCCGGTGTGGTGAAATATATATCATCTGACTCTTCATCTCAGGTAACACAAAGGGACCATTATGACCCAAGTGGGACAGTGCCATATTATTGATCTGGCGCCTTGTACAACATAACAAAATATCTTCGACTTTAATTTCCAACTGAGGACTTTGCCTAATTTTCCAACACTGGTTGCAGTAGATTTTCATCTTTTAACGCCTTAAATTCTATATAAAAATACTTTATGATTCGTAACCGCCAAAAAAAAAAAAAAAAAAAACAGCTAAATCCATTTAAACTAAAAGTGAAAAGTCTAAAAAGCTCAATTTTTTATATTCATCTCCTACATGGACACCACCGATAAACAATCTTGTGACACACTTAATAAAAGTTTTCATACCAAGTGACAGCAAAGAAATGTAACGTAATGAATCCGCATTTATAGCTGCAATAATATTTTAAAAGTTCATATCTCTTTCGTTGCTTTTCCCTAAAAGAAATGAAAGCCCCTCAACCAAACAAAAAACTCAGCACTTAAAACCGCAACAATAAATAAATAGTAGACGTATTATGGCTGCCTTTATGCGATGGTGGTCCATTAGTTTTCGATGATCATTTGTCGCATTTTTTTATGCGCGTTTAATAAAATTGCTTTTAAACTGCCAAATAAAAGCAAATACATTCAAGCAGCTAAAACCGACAACAATAATAACAATTTGTTAAAGCTTTATGGCCATCGCATAATCAAACAAACAAGAAATATGACTTAAACATGCTTAAGTTTTTTTTTTTGCTTTTTACTTTTTGGCCTGCGTAACATTTGAGATGCTGAAACATAAAGATGGCCCGTTAAAAGGATTGTTGTATTCTCGCAAGGAGGAAGGGAATGAAATATTTATACGAACACAAGCATTACTATTATTAATAACAATGAAAAAAGGCTTAAATATAAAATTACGATAGAAAATAAATATCTATTTATGCAAAGTCATTTTAAGGACACCCTATACAAGGGCTCTGCACATTTTAAAAAGATTTGTTTGTTAGTATTCTACGGATATAGAAAATCTATTTGGCCAATAATTTTTTTTTTCAGAAATTATCTTCAATTATTTATTTCAACATATACATTAATAAACTTTATGCAAGTAGTTTTGGAATCGTTAAATTTCCTTTTTGCAAATTTAAGTTGTTTATAGCGTGACTATAAGGTAGTCTTACAAGCAAAGCTGATACTTGTTGTAAACCACTTGTTTTTTATTTCAGTTGTCAAATTTTGATTTGTATTTATTTGTTAAATATAAATTAAAAAATTTTCGTTTATGAAGAAATTGTAAAATTGTAGAAAATTAATATGAGTTTTCATTTGTGCAAATGGGCTGTTATATGTATGTCTAACGATGGCCAATAAAAAAAAACAATTGAATTATTATATTTTTTAATTTTCGCTTCTCTATATATATTTCGCTTCTCGTATATATTTTTCTATTTCCTGCAGCGCAACCTTTTTTATATCGGTGTTAAAGAAAGTGCATTAACGATAGGAAAAGTGGGCGTGACACATTTAACATGTTTATTTTGATACATCTTTGGAACTAATGAAATAAATGGCCTGACCCTTTTTGTAAAGTTATCCGTTATTTTTGAGCGTTCATCTAAAACATAAGCCACAATAAAACAAGTGGGTGTAGCTTCTGTAATATAGAAAAATATTTTTTTTTTATTACCTTTATGGCCCCAGGAAATAAACCCCAAAAAAAATGAATTAATACCCCAAAAAATGGGGGTTTATTTCATATGTAATAAAGCCCCAATTTTTAAAATGAAACAATACCCCAACGAAATGAAATAATACCCCAAACAGAAACGAAATAATACCCCATTTTTTGGGGTACCTTATTTTTATTTTGACCTAGCACCCCAATGCAATGCAGAAAATCTTTACTAAATATCGCCGTGTCGGGAAAAACCATGGTGGAGAAAATCCTTAAGCCCGGCCGGAGGCCGGCTACGCAGAAAAACTTTAGTAATAAAATTCAAATATTTTAAAATATTGGATTATTTTCAAAACATTGAGTTGCTTACTATAGATCCCTTGCATAGCTTTATACTTTACGTTTTTGTTTTTAATTAAAATGAATTAAACCCCCAAATATATTTTTGGGGCTTTATTTCATTATTGATTATTGGGAGATTATTTCATATGAAATAATACCCCAAAACAATTAAAGGAAATAATACCCCAAAGTGTGAAATAAACCCCCAAAAATCGTTGTTGTTGGATTCAGTACATTTTTTTGGGGTATTAATTCATTTTTTTATTGGGGGGTTATTTCCTGGGGGTTATTGCCTGCCGCCCATCTTGTTTTAGCTAATAATTAATAAAAAGGTCTTATAGATTTTTTTATTTTTAAACAGGCAAAATTGCTATTTAATTAAGAAATAAGTTTGTTTTTTAAATTACCTTTCTTCGATAATGCTATGAAACACTTCGAAACATCCCAGCGGCGAACTTTGCATAGCACATCACCTCTCTTCAATGAAGTTTGTCACACTTTGTACTCAATGAATTCTAGCTAACAATGTGTGTGAAGTAGTGTTCAATGTTATTTCTACTTCCCACGAAGTAAGCGAGATTGTGTATAGACAGTCTACTGCCTACTAACAAAGTATGTGAAACAGTAATGAGTTTTTATATTTAGTGAATGAACAATTCACAATCCTGCTTACATTGTGTGCAGGTGGTAGGCGTTTATTCCAGGAATGCGGCAATGCATTAGAAAAAGTATACTGGGTTATAATTGAGATGGTGTGCGTTACCGTCTTACACGTGTGCATCACAGCATTGCTTCTGTAACCGAAATTTTCGCCCCTGGGATGCTTCTCTCTCTATTGATGCTTCGCTATACAAAATTTTGAGAGCGAAGCAACCAGATTCATATTGAATTTTCTTGCGAAGCATAAAAAATTGCTGTCTTCTCTAATTTTTATGGAAAGTTTATCTGAACTACTTGTAAAACTAAATTATTTTGACAAAAAAAAAAAAAAACAACAACAAAAATTTTAATTAAAAGTGAAAAAATGAATTAAAACTATAAAGCTAAAAAAAAAAAACAATGGAAACAAAAAAAAAAAATGTTTGTGCACTTTTTAAAAAATCGTAATAATTTTTACTTACTTTTTTTGACCAAAAAAAATAACTTGTATTTAAAAAGAGAACTGTCAAATCGAAACAAGTACATGAGTCGTTTAAGCACCTAGATGCATAAACATGCTTCAGAAACTCCACCCTAAAACTGTTGACATAATTTCAACCAAACTTCCCATAGTTACTGGCAGTGATCGTCTTAACTTCCAGACCAGCTCACATTATCATTTTTTTCAACGTAGTGTTCTTAAAAGAAGAATTTATCAAATGTAGTATGCATTCTATGAATAAACAACATTTTTATTGTGTCAGCATTTAAAAAAAGCAATGAAATAAAATCTTTTCTATTTCTTACACACATTCACAAACGCACACATATTGTTTAAGGTTAAAGTATAAGGTAACGTCTTTGGTTGGAATCATACAAAAATAGTAACTATAGCTCTTCCCAAAAAGCTCTTAGCTCGCCAAAGTAACCTACTAAGGTCAGTCACAAGAATGACTGAGTGAGTAACTAAAATGATTAACAAAATACGAGTAAAAATAAAAAAAAAATCAGCAACAACAACAACATAAACGAAAATGTTGCAAATAAAATGACAATAATTTTTTATAACATTGTTTGACATCCTTACAAATCGTCTGGCATATGTACAAACTTAGTAAGCAGCTTTTTGTGAAATTATCATCAATGTTTGTTTTGGACATTTTCGTCTTCTTCTTATTCAACATAAAAAATATTGTTGCAGCACGAGTATTATTATTTTGTGGTACGTTTTATGTTCAGCATATTTAGCATAAAGTATGATTATGAATGGAATTGAAGTCAACAAAGAAACATTAATTGTTGGTGGTATATTTTGAAATGTGGTTTAAAGTATTACAAAGTCATATTGTTATTGCTGCCTTTTTGTTGTTGCTGTTGTTTTCTTAAGCAGTATTTTGTTTAGCGGCTGGTGGATGTTGTTGTTTAGGTTTGGCTAATAGTTTAACAAGTTTAAAAATTTGCATTCATTTATCATGAAATAGTATTGTTAATAAAATAGTTCCATATCAGGTGAGCTTTTTTTTTGCTTTACACGAGAAAATGTGAAAATCTTCTACAGTTTCTGACGAGTTGTAAGAAATTCTTGTTACGTATTCTAAGGAATGGAATGACGATCGCAGTCAGATTTCAATAAATTTGAGAAAAATGTGTCTTAGATCGATCTTATTCGATATTTTTCTTATTAATACAAAAAATCTGTTTCCAATTTAGGAACTATTCTGATAAATCATTTTTGGATACAAGTGTCACAAGCACTGGTGAGGGAAGCAAGTTGTCTTCTGAAGGAAACGTTTTTCTACTTTGTATTCATATTTATCATATTCTAAAATAATCACAATTAAAAAAAAATATTTAAATACTAAATAACTCTAGCATATTACTGATTGTTTGTTCTAGCCAATTTATGTTTGTGTTCTTTATTTCAGATTAATTATTACTAAATAGAATAAATTTTAAATTTGTATTCCAATTATAATACCTGCACATACTGCTAAAGATCGACTTAACAACTTGTCATTTATTACATTTGGTTTTACCTGACTGTAATCTCTTACAAACTATTTATTTTATTGAATGATTTAGTTTAACCTTTTGATGCTGCTCTCAGTTTATTGAATTAATTTTATATGAAATTTATAACATTTATTAACTTTGTATGATAACATTTAAAATTTCCCCCGCATTTACTACCGAAGCAATAAAACTGTTCGTATTTGACATTAATGAATATGTGAAACAAAAGATTTACGAGACAAACTTGTTTTTTTTTATTGCCAACAAAAGCAGATCTTATTTTGTTGTACAAGTCGCATTATTAACAATTGTTATAAATATGCATGCTATTGCCTTTATAATGAATATTAATGATTGTTCTAGTTATTTGCTTATATTCCCCCAACACTTCGTTATAAATATTTAATATCATTAAAGCAATTTATAAGAATAATTCAGTTCGAACAGAAAAAATAAATAAAAAATCTAAAATTAATATTAAATTAAATAAAAATTTCCCACTTACTGTATAATTATGACGTAGTCTCATATTCTTGTCTAATAGACTATTCGATATGTATGAGAGATTCTAGTGTTTAGTTCCGCTTACTCAGGCCGTAGTAAGTAAAGATTTAAGAAAAAAAAAAAAAACTACAAATCAATGAAAAATTTTTTACAAATCATCTAATGTTAAAACAACAGAAAAAGTTAATGTTCTTTGTATAACTTAAATTAAAATAACAACAACAAGAGAAAAAGCTATAAATATATTGCAACATTAGAATTTTCTCACGCTGTCAGCTTGAACGTAATTGCACTACCTCCAGCTCCTAAAGACTTGGCTGGGTACAAAGTAGCAGCCGGAAATCGCTGTGGTGTAACTAAATAAAAATAATACTCACTCATACTACGAAAGAGTTAATACATACATACATATACATATGAATATGAATATGAATAATAGTAAAATGAACAAAAATTTTATTTTATTAATGAAAATTTATTCAAATAAAGTTTTTGTTGTTACTTTAAATAAGATTAATATTGAGACAAAATAACAACAACAACATAAAGAGAAAAAACCACAAGCATATGTAAATTCACACTAACGTCATCTATAGCAGACATGGCTGATTAGTCATAATCATGAAGTTTGTTATAAAACAAAATAATATTGAATAAGAAATAAAAAGTGAATTCACACTTAAAACACTGATTTTTTAAAAATATTAAAGTACAAAATATTATCAATATTTTGGGTTTTATCGTTTGGTTTTTTAACAAAGATCTTAATTTAATAACCCACTGATAAAAAATCGAACTTTCCAAATGGGAATGGGATGAGACGAATTGCAAATGAAAGTTTACATTATCCATAACAAAACCTTGAAGGGTGTTTTTAGTACAGTGTGAGATTTTTTATACGAATTTTAATTTGGTGATTTTGGAACGCTGTCTAACAAGGAAATATCATTGAAAATTTGATAAAGTTGGTATCTTACTGTTTTTGAGGTCGAGGGTTTCAGTTCTATTGAAAAAAATTATTATGCATACAATATCATTATTCTGGTAAAATCACCGGGATTAACTGTGTGCTGGCCATACAAAACCACTTAATTTTTTTAAAGATGATTAACAAAATGTTATCAATTATTTGCTATTAATAGTTTTTCTTATATTTCACATTGTCATAAAACTAATTTCTTGTCGATAACATTTGTGCAGTTAAATAAGGCACTTATAAATATTTTTTTCTATGAGAAAATTTGTAAAATTAAAAAATTGCAATAATAATTAAAAAATTTAAGATAACAACACATTTGAACATTGACGTTGGTTGTACACATATCAATTTCTAAAGGCAACGAATTTTATCCGGAGCACTTACGTGGATTTTGAGTGGTGCAGAATGTGTTTAAAAACTAGAAACTAGAATATCCATGGTTTCGATTATATAATACGATAAAATATCTGTAGTAGATCTCATATTTTTAGAAGATTTGCAGTTAAGAAACGCAACAAACAAAATTTTACACAAATCGCAATATTCCGGCAATTTTCCGACCGTGTTAATGCCTGCAATAGGTTTTGAATACGAAGTTAAGGTTAAATAACTCTAAAGGATGATTTTTCGATAAAGAATTTGAAGATGGGGGTCCTTGTATTTTATGCTAAACATCAATATTAATAAATCAGTCATTAATTTTTGCTTTTCCGATCTGTTCAGTGATTCTGTTCTTGGACCCTCTGCCATATTTTCTAAGACTTATTGCTTTGTTTGTTTAAAAATACTTTTAAAATACTCTAGAAAAAATTTAGGAGTTCTTTTTTTTGCCGTATTTGTTTGGTGATATGTTGGATGCTTTAATAAAAAATGGAAACGTTTGTGATTTTGATATTTTAACAGCGAAAATAACAAAGAAATTTGTTCACTAAATAAAAATTAAAAAAAAAAAAAACTTATGAGTAGGGTTTCGAATTACTATTTTCAGCAGTCGATTTCAGTACTAGGTTATGACCCTGGCTTAAAAAAGTTACTGCCGAATAGAATATGCAAACGATTAGTATTAAACCTGTGTAAACGCATGAGCAGTTAAGATAATTTTTTTAACCAGTTGATTATTTGGCCAGTCTTGAAATTTTACAGCTAATTTCAAAAATATATTAACTTCAGATATTAAACAAATAATATATAAAAAATCGCTTGAAAAGTTATAAAAAACCAAAACGAATATAATTATGACATGTTAAATTTCTTTTGTCAAATCGTTTCGTTTTTTTAACATAGTCTCCATATCTCGTAAAAGAATTTAAATTAATCGATCTTTTATTTTTTATACATTCTTTTCGTTTTTTTTTTAAATCAACCTTCTAATATAAAAATCAAAATCTATTCATAACTGATTCATAATAAAAATAATAAAATTAACAGTCTTACACATATTTATTAAAATAATAATTTGCTTAAACTACTTTTTTTTAGCTGTCATATTTAATTTATGAACCTTTTATAAAAATATAAATATATGTATGTATATAAAGAAGAATATTTATTTGTTTATAACTGCGACTTAAGAGTTTCTACAGCGTTTGTAGTTTTTTTTTACATTCTTACAAACTCGGCAGCCAATCACTGACGAAAGCAATTAAAACGGCTCAGCATTCTAATTATAGTTGGTCGAGTAATACTTATTTATACGTATGCATATAAATAAGTTAATTTGTGGTGGTTTTGTTTGTGCACTCGTCTATATTTAAATTAACGTTTTTCAAATTTTATTTAAAGTTAATTATCATAATGCTTGTTACTTCATTCATAGACAGAGATGCAGGAAAAGGTCATCAAGTCGATATGTTGAATTAACAAATATTAACGAACGGCCGAGTAGTTTTAGTGGCATCCATTAAATAATGACAATTATATACAAACACAAAATACGTTAAGTTAAATTATTTGTAAAACGAATGGTTATGTTTTATATTTTTTTTTAATTTTCTTTGATTAATTTCAATATAAGTTTGTAATATTTGTCTTTGAATGATGAAAACTAAATCCGGATTTTGATTTTATTTCATATATAATTGCAATTGAACGAGGGTTGCTAGAAAACTTGGGGTTTTCCTTAAAAAATTTACGCCATAAAATGGGTTGTTTCTTAAGTCTTTTATTTTAAACTAAAAAAATACAGCTTACAATTTAATGCTTATGTCTTAAGTCTTTTGTTTAGATATTTTTTATTGTTATTTTTATTCAGTTCTTAAGCCCCTGTCGTATGTTGTTTTGCTATTTAAAGAAGATGTTTTGCTTAAAGCATGTTTAAGACTCTCCTTTAAAAATTGCATCTCTGACAAAATGTTAACATGTGTAACTTTAATTATATGCTTCATGTAATTAAGCAAACAAAGTTACAGAAATCTACAGAACAGAAAAAATAAACTAATGAAATTACAAAACAAATCGTTAATTTGATTTTGTGGTTATTAAAAAAATATACAAACATATTTAGCTTCAATCTTTATGTTATGAGTTGTTGTGAAGACTTATAATAATGATAATAAATTTCTTTACAATCTTACAACAACAAGTATATTAGAAACTTAACATTGCAACAAATTGAGTTAACAACAAAGCGACACACACAAACACACACAATAAAACACAGAGGCACACTTACACCAAGAGACGCGTTTTTTTTATTATTCATTCTTATAGATATTTAAACATACATTTGTATGATTGTTTGCCTCCGGGGCATGTCATTTGTGATCAGATAAATTGTTGGTAAAACTGTATGTCTATATGTTGAAATGTATTTATAAATTCAGCTAAATGTTATTATTGTTAAATATATTTATTATTTACTTGAGAGTTGATAAATTGGTTTTTTCATACAATTATGCTTAAAATTAATGAATGTGTATGTTGCTCATATATATTAATTTACAAATAAATAAATTCATTGATTTAAACATACTTATGTACTTAAATATACATATGTGTGAATGTATATTGTTTTAGCAGTTATGGGAATTTTTGTTTATTTTGTTAACTTGTCAATAAAAATAGTTTTAAGGAAAATCATAAAACAAATGATTACGAATAACATAAATTAAATAAGAAAAGCACGATTAAGCGAAATAAAATTATTTAAATACAGAAAATATATATTTGTTATTATTTCAGAGATTAGTGTTGACAATGTGCTAAAATATTACTAATATTGATGATTTTGTTTATATTTAATGGCTGGAGAGAAGGAAAAAATGTAAGAGAAGTTATCGGTATAATTAAGTATATTCCGCGATTTAATCTTCGTTTTCTGACAATAAAAATCTTTAATATTTCACTAGGTTCTCCCTTACGCATACTTTGAGGGAAAAGAGGACCGGTTGTGAAGTGGTCATCAACTATTGCCCGTTAGCAGAAAACTTGAAGCAATTCTGGAAAAACTTTGGAGATAATTTTTAAAGTTCAAATTAATATTCATAAAAAAAAGGTGTAATAATTTTGGTTCATTTCTTAAATCTTACGCAGCACTCAAACTTACGCTATACATTGCACCATTGCTTAAGGAAAGGGATAGGGTAGAGAAGATAGGCTTAATTATATTACAATTCTGCTATTGTGCGGTCTCTTTATTTCTGGAACAGTTTTACAGCGCATCTGGTGTTAAATAGACGCATGAAGTTTCTTAATCTGTATTTTTTATTTAAGGTTTTACTTCGCTGAAGTTTCTGTTAAAAGACGAAGGAGGTGTGTACCTTAGCTTGAAACAATAACAATCGCTGTCGGAACAGTTTTTGGTGAAAAGTAGTACTCTGCTTTCCACTCCTTAACAGTAAAACAACAATTAATATATTGCTACACTAATGTACATTAGAGAATTTTAATTAGTGATGTTGTTTGACTTGCTCTGAGCAGGATTTGGACACAGGCCCCAAGTCATTGTTTTCTTAGTGGTCAGCGAGCTAATCACTTTAGCCAACACCACCCTAATTGACATTCAAATGTTATATGAACATGGGAAACTACGTAAGTAGATTAATCTACTGATGAATTGGTATGGCTACCAACGAAATATATATATCTATTGCTAACCCGCAACAAATAAATAAAATTTAATACACAAGGATATTAAATATCAAAATTTTGTAGTATTTCAATGTTTTTTTGAAACAAACTAAATTCAATTGAAACGACTAAAATGTTTTTTTTTTAATTCTTAAAATTTGGTCCTTTTCGAACTTGGAAAATATTATGTCCAAACGCGAAATGACAACCAATGATACTTTCATTTGTTTTCTTGAAAGATAGTAGGAGAAGAACTAAATAATATGTATTTTATCAATACCCTCTATTCATTAGTAAAGGGCTGTTAAGTAAAATTATGGGAGAATAATGGGTTAAAAGTAAAGAGTAAACGATTCCTGGTAATTATTTTGTAAACAAGTACGGGGAGGATTTTTTTTAATACGGATTCCGCACCTGATAGAAAGAAAAAAGAAAGTTAACTATTTATTGCTAAATAATAAATATTGTTTTTTGTTGGTTTAAGTCCAGTTTAGTGCTACAAAATAAAAGGAGAAAAAAGGACAAGAAAAACATGCAAATACAAAACTGAATTTGATTTGAATATCTCTTTTTTTTTTTTTTGGCAAGGCAAACTAAAATATTTACAAAAAAATTCCAGTAGCTCACGTTTAACCACTTCATGGTCTTGTAATATTCTTGCTTTTAAGTTGGTTTCTTTCAGCTTTATGCTTAAATAGTTTTGTTAAAAATAAAGATTTTTTTCTTGATGATTTCTGTTGTCTTAAATACATTACAGTAGCAAATTGTTTTTAATACTAAACAACAATGATACTTTTTTCTTATTTTTTTCAATATAAAAACCATAACAATTGTATTAAAAACCCCCTCCGAAAACAATGACAATCAACTACACAATAATGTCGTGCTCTAAAGACTTGAAAAAGTATAATTTTGTTTGGTTTATAAAGCAAATCAACAATAAAACCAACAAACAAACGAACAAAATTGATTTTTTCTTAAATCTTAAGAAAAAAATATATTTTGAAAAAGAAAAAAAAAATGCTAAATAAAATTTGTACAAATCTTTAAATGTTTTTGGTTGCAGTTGTTTTTCTTAATATAAACCAATGGCTACTCAAATTAAATACCAATTCATTGAGCAGATCAAAAGCAAAATAAAAAAAATGTGCATCTAAGGCTAAAAAAAATAAAGAAGAAGCTATAAAGGATTTTTGTTAACTTGTAGTTGGTTTTTTTGTGTTTTCTTCTCGTAGTATGTTTGTGTGGTTACTTAACAATTTTATACGACAACATTAACATAAAACAAATTATGCCAACGTGACTTTACCATAAAAGCTTAAAAACAAATACTTCGAAAGCAGCACAAACTAAAAAAATGCAAAACTCAAGAAAACAAAAAGAGTTAAGCCCCAAACAAAGATGTTCTATAATGATTATTTCTCACAACTACCACCATCACCACCACCAACACCACGATCACCACAGTCATCAATACAATCGGAAGAAAACATAACAGAAAAAACTTACAATAAAATTTAATTCAACTAGAAATCATTAAGAAATTAACACACAGACAACAAAGGAGGCAAACAACATGAACAACAACAAAAATTAAAACAAAATGTTGTCCTGTCTTCCTAGCAAAGGCTAAGCTAAAAGGTGGATAAAGTCTTTATAAGTTCTCATAACCTACTTTAAGACAATGTTGCAATATCTGATCGATATGCAAGAGCACTACACTTTTAATCATGCACTGTTAACTATAAATGGCACTGGTTTAAAGAGAAATTTTCATATATTTTTTTTTTTTTTGCATGTGAAAATATTACAAGCTTTTTAATATGAAAGTTTTATCATCGATATATTTTGTTCGAAAAACATTTTCCGATAGCAAATTTTTCGTGGTTTTGTGATAAAAGATTTTGTAGAGAGAAATTGTTTATATCTTCTCAATGCTATACAGGTACACATAAGTTCAGTTACCCGCCATAGTTATGCTAATACGATTCAGTTCAATACTCAGTTAAAAATAGGGCACTCAAATTTCTCGCACACTCAACGTTTTTTATTATTTTAAATTTCAACCTGCAACATAATAGAAACTATTCACTAGTTCCATGATTTAGTATATATTTTAATATATTTAATCTTTATAATAAAATCACCTTGTGACATGTTATAAGTTATCACGTACGTCACGATATAGGGAAATTTTTTTTTCTCTCTAATATTTTTAAAGTAACTTTTTGACTTTTGATTTTCTTTTGTTTTACAACATTTTCTCTAATTTCTATGAAATTTGTGTTGCAGCTCTTCTCAACTTCTATATGTATGATGATGTCACAAACACATGTTTCACTGAATGTTGTGCAACCACTTCACTAATCGTGTTACAGTTACAAAAAACTATTGCAAATTTATGTCTAATATGGCAACATGTTTTTAGTTTAAGAAAATATATATATAAAATAATATTATAAAAGAAACCTCATGGGTTAATGGGTGACACAACGTGACTTAATGCGAACAAATGTTTCCAATTTTACTTCATTATAATCATGAAACCATTTTAAAGAATAGTATTATATTATTTATATAAAGTTTATTATTTTTATTTATTTCCAAATCACCTTTATAAATCATAATCCTTTTATAACAGATAACAATCATTTTAACAATATGATGACAACCACAAACACAATATTTAAATTCATATAATATAAATCATATTCACAGTGTCATACCTTAAGACTTTAAAATACGAATTTGATATTTTAAGACGAAAAAAACTTAAAAAATGCATATGTCTGCAATCAATAAATCGATAAAAAAATAAATAAATTAAATTAACAAAAAAAAAAGAGGAGAAAAATGAACCGCAGCAGCTAAGAGCAACTCAATTTTCTTTAAAGGTATAAAATCTTAATACATGATTTATCACACATGATACAAATGAAAAACAAAAAAAAACAGACAACGAAGTAAACTTATAAAAAACTATTAAATGCACACTGGGCATGTATTCTTTAAAAACATATCGACAAATTTCTTTATGAAATTTTTAAACGTATCAAAAATTTACATATGATAGATGTTATTCGTTTTTATCGAAATATTTAACAAAAATGTTTGATGTTATCAAAATATTTCTTTAGAAAAACCTTAAAACCTTGTTGGCGGAAATGCATCATTTGCACTGATATTTCTTAGTTGCATACAGTTTTTGTATAATTTTAAATTGCAGCCAGGCTATAGTGCAAACAGCAGCTATTCAGATAAAATATTTTTGTATATTTTTATTAATTTTTTTTTGTAAAAATATATGTAAAATTTTAAAAAGGCGTTTTAAATATGACACACTACCAAATCTAGACTACGACACAGTACTTGTAAATAAATTTAAAATATAAAATGAAAAATGCACCGAGATCATTTGTGAGTTTATTGTTTGTTTATTTTTTTTTTTTCTCTTAAGTTCGACTATTTTGAATTTATTTGCATTTATTATAAAATTTTGTTAAGAAGTGACAGCAGCCATGCAGCCATGCAGCCAAGCAACAAAATAACGTTTTTAGTATATTAGCACTTTTTTACAAACAAAAATTTTATATCATTCATAGTGGAATAAAGATATTTCTTTGTTGTGGCAAGAGTAGACGAGTTGTAGCAGAGGTTGTCATTGAAAGAAGTGAACGCTTTAAACAAATTAACATTTGTTAACGAGTTTTATATGATACATATTTTTTTATATGAATTTTTAACACTGTTACCTTTTTTTTGTGACAACCATTGGGGGTGTGTTTATTATGGTGATTTTAATTAAATTATCTTTATGTTGTATCGTATGAGCTGTATTTTGGTTGAAAAATTTGCTAGGAGCCGGGTATGGCGGTGTAAAAGGGCTGTATGATAGTGTTAACAAGCGTACCGGTAGGAAATAGCCAAAAGTCAAAGTGAAAGTGAATCAGTAAATAAACTAAAATTTAAATTGTTGATCAATTTTAACAAAAAACAGTTCTAAAAGTTGCTCATGTTCAATTGAAGACCGCATATGTTATATGGTTGAGAACAATTGTGAGGAACGTTAAAATATTTACAAAGCATGTTATAAATATATTCAGTAGTGCAATATTATATGTGATAAATAATTTCCACTGGCACATTTGCACTGGCATGTATACCTTTTTATCTAGAGCATTAAAATGTTAGAAAATATGAATCGTTTATTCATTTTATCTCTATTTAAATTTAATAAAGAAATAAATTACATTAAATAAAACTGAATAACTGGTCGGCACTATATGCACTCTATACTGAGTTATTGAATATAAAGGAGCTATACTCAAAGATAATTATAATAACTTTTTTGCGGATCCATTGTATAGTCTTTCTGCTATCCAAATGTCCTGCAATTACAAAAAATCTTACATGCAAATTATTATCTAAGCATGTTTCCGCAGAATGAGAATTTTTGGTTAATTATAATAATTATGTGTTACCAATCGTTTGTTCAAACTTTTGATTATTCCTTTGTGTAGTTTTTCAAAACCTCAAAACCACAGAGGGTGTTGAATTGCATGAGATCATTTAAAGTGTTTAATATTCGATAAATAAATTAGAATAAAACCACAAATTAATATAGAAAACAATAAATTGTTTAACACTAATAAAAATAAGCATTTTATAAAATAATAAACTATTTTTAAACTGATACGTCATTAGGGAAGCACTAATAGCGACACTTTTCAAACAATAATAATTAATAGCAGAGATTTTTAGTTAAACTATGAAGCAAAAAGTTCTCATAAATGACTCTGGTAGTGGCACTCAGAAAAAAATATATATGTATTACGGCGCTTCGTAAGTGTGCCTGGCCTTAATTTTTGTGGAAATAAATTTTTTCCCAAATTATTTTACACTGTAATAATTACTTTTTACATACAAAAGTTGTTTAACTTTAGAAAACTAAGTGTATCGTTAAATTTTGCTATACATGCCTCAGTATATGAAGGAAAGTATCAGAAAGATTTTGGTAAAATTTAAAATCATTAATATTTAGACTGAAAAATATGCGTTGAATTATAAAACTTTTTACAAACACTGGCTAAGAAATCTCTATATTTAATTTTACTGCTTAAGTCTTTTGTTTTGCATCCGAATAATCAACACATCCCCAAGGCTTGCGTGCCTTAAATAATTTTCTTAGTTTAAAATATTTTCATTTAACGACGAATTAAATAGAGCAATAGTTTTGTTGGCAAAAGGGCAGCGGAAATATTTGTATTTAATTCTTTTTTTAACCAAAATCATATCATTTTGAATGTTTTGTATGCCTAAGATACGTTTTCAGCTTAAAACCGTGGGAGATTTACAGAAAAAAAAAAAAAAAACAGCTAAAACATTTTCTACTTATAACTTGGTCTTAAATTCTCGGTGAGATTTCTGTAAAATGATTTCAGAAATGTCTTTTACCTTGTAGTGTGTGCACTAAATATCACAAATAATAATGATTATGATGAGGTTTATTTATATGGGCAATCTTAAAGACAAAAACTGTCTGTATGGTGTTGACATTTTGTTGGTTTGTTGTGGTCTTTTTGCCTATAAAATAAATATATTAAAGGTTTTTGTGAAAATGTTTGCTTTTAATATGTTTTTGTATTAAGATTGAAATCGTTTAAGTTTATTTTTTTCAATTTTGCTCAATACATGCTGCTACGTTTTTACAAAAACACAAAAAAAAAAATAAGTTTAGCTCTCCATTGGTGGCTGTTAAAGAATTATGACTGTCATCATGTGTTGATGCAACATAAGCGTACATGAGTTTGACATAAACACTATATTTGTTGTTGTTATTGGTATTAAACGTCTCCTTGCCACAACAAAAACACACACGGTGGTAAAACAATGGGGGGGGCAAAATCTTTTCTTCCAAACAAAAATAAAATGCATTTTATAGGAAACTCTTCTTCTTATTTTGCCTTATTGGGCAAAAGAAAAAAGCTAAATGCCCATTTGTTAAATATTTCCCTTTAACAAAAAGTGATTTAGTTTCTGTAGTTGTTGTTTTGGTTTTATAGTTTTTTCAGATTAAAGTGTAAAATTTATGTTATGTTTTGTAACTGTGTTGCTTTCGTGTGTAAATTTGTAAATTGAATTGAGTGCATTGAAAACATTGATAGTAATGTTTGTAACTTAAGTCGTTTGATTTTGAAACATCACCACACATATATACTGCCTGTTACTGCCATTTACTTTCAGTTTGATTAACAAAATATTTGGAAAACCACAGGAGTTTTCATTGATATTTAGCAAAATATGTGCATATTTTTTACATTTTTCCCATAAAAGTTTAATTTTATGGAAGTCTGTATTATTTTAAAGATAAATTAAAATATATCCAGTATAGTTTAATAAAAAAAAATTTAATGTGATGTTATTATATTTAAACTTTCTTATACCTGGTTCTAAGCTGACATTGTTTGACGTGTTTGATGTGTTGGTGAATTAGGTTTTTCATCCTAAAGTAATCTTAATTAAATTTCCGACTTACAGTTGATTTAAAAACTGAGTGCACAACACTTCGTTGAATTTTAAAATTCGTTTCTCAGTCTAAGTGGTTTTTCCCCGATAATGCAAAATATTTACAAAATCAAAAATGAAATTATTCTAAAATTTTACTACAACCATCCATCATCAGCGCCCATGTGTATGGTGCAATTCTTATATAAAATTTTTTTTCATGAAATTTTATTACCGTAAATACTTCGCTACTAAATTGATCACATCAAGTCTCATTTTTATGATTTTTTTTTTGAGTCAAAATTTTTTGGATTGATTTTTAAATGCCACTTTATATTTGAACGTCTATAAAAATTTTATTGTAATTTTGTTAATGAGACATGTAATCACGTTCAACAGAGCTACCTAACAAATAGTGAAAGCATTTACACATGAATACTGACGAGGTTTATTGGCTTCTACCGTCAACAACGTTTGTTGTATTCAGCCGTGTTGTTGAAATTTAAGTGGTGCTTAAATATCAAATTTTTTCTTCGTCTGATTATAATTACTACATTACGACCTTTAGCCTTTATTAAAAAACTATATTTTTATTCTCTATTTCGAAAACGTATCAAGTAGGCTTGTTTCTGGTTATTTCTGTAACACTCCAAGTTCCGCTTTGTTTGAAATAATCATAATTGTATCTGACTTTTTTTTCCATTCGAGAGTCCTTAACCATTAACTTGCGGACGAAACTGCCAAAAAGGGCGCATCGTTGAGAAACTCGATGATATGTCACTTCGTTGGTATTCCTCTATCTCACTGCAACCGATTGATCCAGCAGGAATCATACAATCTTGCTCAAGAAAGGTGTGAACAAGAGCATACCTGTCAAGTCGCCAGGTCCACTTGGCCCCGTTACAGCCTGCACAGAACTCGCGTTCTACTAAGGCTTGCTAAATGTCATACAAGACGACTAGTAACAGAGCTAACGGGGCACTGGTGCTTCGGGACTCATGCCAAAAAAATGGGCCTAAGTTACAATGACTACTGCAGAAGTTGTAACGATGAGAAGGAAGATGAAACAGTTCTTCACCTTATATGTCAATGTCTGGCGAACATGGGGTAACCAACCTATCCTCCTTCTTGCAACAATCAGGATGGTTTGACTCGGCGACAGGGCAATCACAGGAAATTGAATAACCAATTGACTGTGCCCTGTCTGCAGTAGGGTATCACAAAGGGACCGAATTAACGGACCCAAGTGCGTCACGTCTCAGATGTGACGGTCCTCGAAACCTAACCTAACCTAACCATTAACTTCTGGTTTGAAATTTCTTCCCCCTTCCCTGTGACCAAGCTAACCATAGATTTTTCGAATACATGAATACCGAATAAATATTTTTAAACATGTGAGGTTTCTTAAAATGTGTGTGTTCACTTAACACCGGTTGTCAGTTATTTACTCACCATTAGTATTTGTTATTATTATTATTACTATTCAAATTGCTGAAACGTCATTGCTGGCGTTGCTGCTGCCAACACTAAGAAAATTAGCTATAGTCTTAAAAAGAGTATATATATTTTTTTTTAAATCAATTTTCATTATCGTTTTATACAAGAAGTGTAAGCATTCATTGTTAAATATTATTTTTCTTTGGCTTTATTTGAAATGTTGAAGAAGAAATGCCGCCTTTTAACCAAACGCTGGCAACAACTACCGGTCTAAAACAAACTACTGATTCTGGCCACTAGAGATGCATCATTTTTGTTTACACAATTATTAGGACAACAAGAACTCTTTTTAACAAAACACTAAATGGTTGGGTATCAAAATATAAAAAAAGAAAACAACTGCATTGCGTTACTAGTTGAAATACATATAATTTGTACGTGCGTATAAGTGTGTGCCTCAAATGCCGTCAAACAAAATTCTAAAAGGAAAATAAAAGAAGAAAAACATGATGACTTGCCGCATTTACACACACATTTCATAGCATGAGCATTTGTTGTCTTTTGGTACCCCAGAGTGGTTAAAAGTTGAACGAAAACGATATAAAAAGACGATCTTTTATATTTGTTCAACTAACTTTGTAGTCTTTACACTTTTAGCGTTTTGTTATTACTTTGTCTTTGTTTTTCTTAACATCAAGTCTCAATTGTCTTTAACCCACTAAAGATTGATACCAATTTGGTTAGCGGCATAAAACTCTTGATTCTTTGTTTTTTTTTTCTCTATTTTGGAATTGTATGCTTCACATGTCTATTTAAAATACTTTCATTTATATAATTATTATTTTGTTATAAGGCAAATAACAAATGGATGATTTTATTTTGTTTTTAAGTCACGTTGCATGGGTTATTTTATTATTGTATAAAAAAGGATTTCAATATTTGTAAAGTGTTAATGGAAAAATAACAAGTGCATATAGAATAACAGTTTAAAACATCGATTTAAGAATGATCGTATGAGGATCAGCAATGCTTTGTGTATTGAAAAAGCAAAGACACGAACTTGATATCATATAAATTTCATCACAGCAATTGAATATTAGAAGTGCACTTTTTGTATTTAAACTCAAATATCTGCTGTAGGATTAAAATGGTTTACATATTATAGTTTTTTAATGAATGAAGCATGAAGAAATATAAAATTATTTATAAAGTAGAGGATGTCCGCCGGGAAGGTATACTATTTTGCTTAATTTTTGATTAAATAAGAGAGAATGGATCTTATATTAATAAATATTTTATTTAATGTCGGCAATTATGTATGGAGTAAAATATCAGATAAATCTGTTAGCCTCATAAATGCACAGAGCCAAAACTAATATAATCAAGAAGATTTACTCTATGATATGAGATATCTTATTAATTTTGTGCTAATTTATTAGGTATTTATTAGGCACTGTTTTCTCTGTGTGCGAGCACTTTTGTGCACATTTTTCATTACATTCTCACACATTTTCCGCGGTACTTCATTATTTTCATCACGAATATTTTGTTTGAGTTGCTCAAGCGGTTCTGGTTTGTTTGCATACACCTTGCTTTTCAGATATCCCCACAAAAAAGAAGTCCGGAACAGTCAAATCAGGCGACCGTGGAGGCCAATCAACATCTTTCTCAGCTTCACAATAATCTATGATTGATTTTGATAAAATGTTTTAACGATTAAAACACGTTGGTTTATCGAATAATTCTCCATAATAAATTTGCCACGTGTCTATTTCACGATTACCAAAATGTACTGTCAAGACTAATGTTTACCAAAATGGCGGTAAAACAAAGTAGTATACCTTCCCGGCGGTCTGTACTTTTTACAAAATGAAAAAAATTACTTTTTTGTTTGTTTTGGATTTTAAAACCTTAAAGTTGTTAATTTATTAATTTAGTTAATCGAAATGTATGGTTGTATGTTAAGCCTATAGTGACTTTCGAAACATCTTGATGTCAGTTTAACCTTCGACGAAGTCAAAAATGCTCTTTCTTTTCTTTTCAATTATTACGGACTTTTAGAGATATTTTGCAATAAAAAAAAATTTTTTTTTCTAAAAATGGCTACAACAATATACGATATTAAATTATTATTAAATTATTAAAAGTTAACGAGCACAAATTCGGACATGTCACTTTTACGTTGCGCTGTGATACATGCCCGTCCACAAAAATCAATAGCCAGTCTATACCACGGCACTATGACGTGAAATATCTAGATGACAATCTTGATCGCTGTTTAATGTGAAAAATATAAAGCAGATAAAATGAATTGAAAGAAATTCTACACTGAGCATCAAATATAGAATAAAAAAAAAATAAAAGGCGACAAAATAAAATAATCTGTTCAATTTGATATTTCGTTGGTACAGACTGTGTTTTCAAAACACTTGAAAAAATATATAAAAAACACAAATACAGAGAGCATAAAGCAGTGAGTCAAGAAACGAAACTTGCTCCAAAATAAACATACTGACTTGTATCAGTAAGAACGAATAAAGGAAGCTTACAGCAAATGAAGTGTGATCAACGGTATGATCAAGAAGTACCAGAAAGCATAACTAATCTTTTTTAAAATATCTTCTCTACCGCATCACTTAATGCACTGCTCAATTTTTGTTGTGTCGATCAATCTGATTTCCTTCTGGTTAACAGAGAACTGTTATTTACAAGTACAATTTTACAAGTTGTTTCTAATTTTAGTTCCGTTATGTTGATGTCTGAAGTATATATATAACACTTAATTCATTACATTAATGATGCATTAAAGTTATGTATGATCTTGCAAAATACTTAAATAAGTTTATTAAGCATTGGATTTTTTACAAAACTGTTTTTTCCTCGAAATGGAAATAATGTATTTGAAAGCTTTAAACACTATCTTAAAATATTGTTACCAAATTTCAATTGAAAAGAAAAAAAGAGAACAAATATAAGCATTTTGCCAAATAAACAGCTGAAACAAAATGCAATTAAAATCTTTAAAGCATTGAACATTTTCTTTCGCAATTAAATTCTTTTTAAAATTCTTTGCATTAGATGCATTAAATATGCCTTTCTTTTTCACACATTTTTACTTCCTTTTTAGCTTTTAGCATCTAATGGGAAACAAAATATATAAACATATAGACACTTTAGCGCCTTTTAAGATTTAATTATACCATTAAATAAAAATCTTAACTTTGACTTATTTTTATGACTGCAATTAAAATGCTTTAGTTTTTATAGTAATACCAGGACATGCCCCACAAAACTCAAGCGAAGCTGTTAAGTTTATGGACCATTAATGCCAGCGCGATCACACTCTCTCACAATTATTTTATTCTCATGTTTTTTTTTTTCTTTAATATTTTGGCTTGCAAAAGTAGAAGGGTCAGAAAACTGCAAACTGCACAAAACAATTATTGTGCAATTTACGCAACAAACAACAAAGTATTAATTTCTTAACACTTTAAGTTGATGTTGATGAGAAAGATGGAAAAACGTAACACGTATTGCACAAGATGAAAGGAACCAGCAGTATAAAAGCGCGTGTTATATATGCTGTTAATCACTTAAATGTTTGTTGTTACTTAAGGCCAAATAATGACCACCATCATGGCTGGTGCTTTTGAAAAAAATCATCATCAGCCAGCAAATAAACCAGTTGATACAAACACTGCCAGTCAGTACATTTGTTCGTACATCAACTGCAGGAAAATGCTCGTGTTTTCTAGTTGTGATTTGTAAAAATATCAGAAATTATGACAAGAACAGAGTGTTTAGTGGCATCAGGGTGGTGAAAGAGGGGTTTAAAGAGACAAAACCATGAGTGGAAACAGAAAAAAAAAACAAATAAAATGTTAAACATTTTACTAAGTGTTTAATCATTTCCTTGAGCACATTAAGGGCAGTAACGGCAGCCAGTATTTATACATAAATTTTCTTATATGTATGTACAAATGTTGCTGCTATGTTTGCCGTCGTCAGTTTTTTACAATAACAATATTAACTTTGGATTGTAAAATGTTTGCCGAAGAGCTCTGTTCTAATTGCTACACAATGCATCAACAATTACTCCAATGATGATTTGTCATAAAAGTTGCTTCTTGTCGCAGTTTTATGGCATTCAATATTGCAACTTTAGACAGTGGGAATGGATGTAAAAAATAAGGGGAAAATAATATAAAAAATCTCTATATTCTTTGTATGTCCTGTACTAGTGGATTTTTTTAACAACTGCTTCCATCATACAAGGTGTGTATGCGAAAGTTGCTGATTGTTGTTGCTCAATCGTTTGTTTTAACGCATAAAAACTACTTCTTTTTGCCATTTTTTCAGACAACTCAACGGCAACTAACTGTTGCCTTCAAACACACAATCATATATCGAAATCTGAAGAAAGAAGACAGAAAGAGCTTCTTTTCTCCTTGTTTTTACTTGATGTTCGTGTTAATTAAATGTAAATATATGACCAGCTTCAAGTTGGGGCCATCTCTTTGCTTTCTTTTTGAGCATCCTCTGTAAAAATGAAAAAGGTCATGTATGTCATTATATCACTTGAGAACAGCTAGGTCGAATTGTGTGATTTTTTTTTTGTTAGGTTTAAAGTTTTTCGGAGATGGTTTGTATGAAAAACAAATTAAACAATTTGCGGAGGAAATGATACCACCCACCCAAAAAAAAATTGTTATCCTACACCCCTGTAGAGATGTAATAGTTAAAGTCCTCGAACTACAGTTTAAGTTTAAGTTCAGAGTCCGATGATCTTTGTTGAATACATACTTGAGTTCTATCATGTATTTTTTAATTTGTATATGGAATGATGTATGTGTATTGAATCAAATGTCAGAGCCGAATCTTCTGTGATAGATTATTTATTAAATTTTCCAAATCATGAGGATAAAGAATTAATATACTTACTCGTACACTACAAAAATAAAAGACATGTATGTTCTAAATTTTAGTAAAAAAAATTTCTTTAAAAATAGTTTAAATATTTCTACACATAATTATTATAATTTGATTATTATGTAGAAATTTTGTGTTGATTTTATTTTGGTAAATTTTTCATAAATTTGTTAATTTTTTGAGCTAATAAGACCTAAAATTTCCATGTAAATAAAAACTAAATTTTTGTTTACAGTTTTATCCCGACGTTTCGTCGATTATTTGTCGACTTCTTCTGGGGATTCGTAAATTTTGATATTATTAAATTAAAAATTATAAATAATTTTACATTTAACATGTAACATACAACAAAAAACACGAATATAATAATAAAAACACATCCTAGCTTAATATCACAGATTAATGTAGAAATATTTTTTTAAATCAATTAAAATTTTCTTATAATAATTTTTTAAATTATTTTAAGTTCATGAATTACTAATTTAAAAAAATTATAATTGTTACTGCCTGTTTTTAGAAAATGAAAACAAAATAGTAAGTGAGAATTTATATTGAAAACAAAAACAAATTTTCGTATTTTATTGTTGTTTTCAATATAAATTCTCACTCACTATTTTGTTTTCATTTTCTAAAAACAGGTAGTTAATGTAAGAAACTACGAATGTACTACTACTAGAATTCATTTCTACTACCGAAGTTCCTTGGTTCGAGTCACGAAAGAGGTAAGTTTTTTTTTAAAAATGTTTTCATCACCCCTCATATTCCAGATAATACAACTACATTTTGTATATAAACATTGTGAACGTTGCAGCGCTCTGATGATATCAAAAGCTTCGTTGTAGCAGATGGTGGGTTCAGAAGAAGGTAAAACAAGGTAATTAAAAAATGCGCAGCAAAAGGCAGTGGCACACGTGACGGAATTTTAACTAATTTTGGGATAAACACTGATTTACTTTTAGTAAACATGTTTCAAGGTTTTAAGCATATAGTAAAAAAGTACAAATGAAATAACAATCCTACCCCATTTTTTCTAAAGGGTATTAAAAGGCAAAATCTCCAAAAATTTTTAAGATTTTCGAGCAAATTGGTTCAATCGGTAGTGAAGTATTTCACAAATGTATTGGAAGTTGCCCATAGCTATCAAATAATTTATAAAAATTCTTTCAACACAAATTAATGTATTTACGAAATAAAATTAAAAATCCTGTAAAATCAGGTTGACCGCTATCTGGACAAAATAATTAAGAAAAAATTAAACAAAATCTAATCATGCCAAGTTCAGGCCGTAAAAAGTACTGAAATCAAAATACTACTTTTTTTCAAAGAATTCTTTCCCATATTAGAAAAGCAAAAAAATATTGCCAGGCTTATGGGTTGCCTAGAAATAAGATGGAATTGTACCTATCAAGAACTTGGTCCTTATTTTGATCCCAGTACTTTTTACGGCCGAAATTTTTTGGATAGGAACTTGGCCTTATTTTCACATATATGTTTTTGTGCGGATCAATAATGTCTTAACGCCACTGTATTATTTTTCAATTTATGATCTTCTCATCTACTAATGATGATGCTATACCGTGGTAATATTTCTTTTAAAGTGCCAAAGATAACTCTGAGCAAAATATTAAATGAAAACCATAAACAGAGATATGAAGAAAAATCTAAAACAAAAACAGAAAAATATATACGAGTATGTATATTATTTTTGTTATATCAAGGCAAATGCAAGATTAAAATAAAATGACCTTTTTTAATAAAAACATTTTAATTTCATATTAATCGAAGAAGCCACTACTCCACACTTTACTTTATTTAGTGCATAAGAGTAGAACGTGCAAAAACGGCTGTAGAAATAATTATGAAATTCTTTAAATTTTCTGCTTAGTAATAATGACTTTAAATTGAAATGATGTGAATGGCTATTTAAACGTTATTTTTTTTTTTTTTTTGCTTTTGTACCACAATTTACTAACATAAATTGCGTGAGATCTGTTTTGATGTATAGTTATAAATATGAATGTGTGTTTGGTTTTTTTGTTTCTTAACAATATTTATCTCCATATAAAACGTATGTAAAGTGTAATTTTTTGCTGTAAATTCAATTAGTTTACTTGGCATTTTCTGGCTTTAAGGCAATGCGTTCTGTAATATACAGTTTTTTTTTTGCTTTTACTAGTTGTGTGTGATTTTAGCCATATAAAGCCAACCGAGTCTTTCAATATGGCCATAGGTCTAGTAATTAGTTTTTCTTGCCAAAGCGTTATGGCAAAATATGGTTTTACTGATTTATAGTTTTAAAAACATTTCGCTTTGGCTTTATGTGTGTAAAACAATCCATAAACATCATCAACTCATATGTGAGAGGGATATCATATGACATTTATGTATGAATACGCGGATTTTGTTTTGCTTTACTCTGGTGAACGATAAACATACATATTTAAATGTCAAATGTTGGCTAAGACTATTTGCAACAAACATGTTTAGTAAAAATGAAAATGTTATAGAAATAAATTTAATAAAGAAAAATATAATGAACATGAGTAGAGAGTTTTGGTTGTTTGCAATAAAAATAATGATTAGAAAATTTATAAACAGTGATTTTTGCAAAATATATAAAAATAGTGATTTTAAAAATCAGATAAATACACTAAAAATTAGTTTTGAAAGTTAAAGCCGTCAAATTTAATATTTATTTTCCTTTTCTTTGACCAGCACTTATGGATAACTCATACTTATTAAATGCATAATGACAGAACTTGTTGTGTGATGGAGAGGGGGGGGGGGGGGGACAGATGGTGAAATTGGTTTTTATTTTAAAACTCTGCTATTGCTCAATTTGTTAAATTTAGAGCAATATTGAATCACTTGTTTCACTTCATCGATGATTCTGCTAATCAATGAAGGAAAACGCTCTGGTGCACATTAGCTGGGAACAGTTTCAATCGCAACCGGAATAGTTTTTAGTGATCAGTGATATGCATTAATCACTTAAACTGTTCAACAACAATTAAATATAGTTATAATGCCACCCTAATTTATATTGGAGAAATTTATTATATTGATTGTCTTTCGCTGACCAGGGATCGACCTCAGCACTAATTAATAGTTTCTTTTGTGTCAATGCGTTTAGCACTTTAGGCTACACCTCGGAAAATTTAGCATATTTCGAAATTTTGAATTATCAAACAAACAGTAATAATTATTTAAATATATTTTAAAATAACTTTTTAAAATATAAGGCTAAGTTTATTATGTTTCTATACAAATTTAACTGAGCCCCACCAATGATTAAACCGTGTAACAGTATCTGCAGCTTCTCATATTGACATAGAGGAAACGAACTGGTTGCCAGTCCACAGGAAACATTTGCATGAATTATCGTGAGACACGATTTCTTCTATCTGGTGTTATCACAACAAATCAACACCCCTACCAGGTCATATGCACAGTGGCACACTTGATACCTAAAAAGTAAATTCATTTATAGCATTTATTAAGAAAAGTAATACTATGTAATTTTTCCTTCTTTAGTGGTAATTTTTCCTTTTTTAAATGTTGAAAAAAAAAATATACTAAATAAATAAATTTTTCCAGTACAAAAAATATTTTATACAGTATCATCTACATCGTATCATGAACGTCATCGTCATCGTCATCGTCATAATCATCATCATCATCATAATGAGGGTTTTCTCAAATACTATTAAGAGATGTGACTCTTTTGAATAATTATTCACTTCTTTAGAATTTAGTTTTGACGTATCAAAAGAAATACGATCAGACGCCACTAGAAGCCTTTTAAATATTTTCTGGTATGGTTTTTCTCTTAAAACGTTATAAAGTTAAGTCTATAAAAATCAATACAAATATAAAAGCAGTTCGAAAGAATTAAATTCATATAATTCAATTTATATTAAAATTCTTTACAACCGGTAGTTATTAGATTGTTTACATTTTTAGGAAACAAAAAAGCACTAAAATAACTTCCCCTAAGTTCACACAGTTTTAGAATTTTTGGCCAAAAAAATAAAAAATGTATACACAGATTAAAAAACAAACGCTAAAATAATTTCACTTGTCTAAAGTTTATGTTTTCATTTCTAGTTTTTACAATTCAATTTAAAAAACTATTGAAATTTCACACTGAAAAGAAAAAAAAGGTTGCTTCTATAAAGCGCTCATGAAAAATACCAATAACTCTTGATTGGCAACACGTAGCAGTATAATGGAAAATTAAAAAATTTATTGCATTCCTAGTGATGTACAAAATGTTAAAGTGCTTTCTGAATTTTCTTTTTAATTTCATTTCATAAATTTTTAATCGAACTCTATGGTGTTTAGTTCAATTAAATTTTTAATTTAAAATTATAGTACTTTTCATTAGATCCCGTATACCTTTATTGCATATTAATGCTTTTATTTTATTTAGTATTAAGACATCTTTTCATTTACACTTCACTTCTGAAGACATTCCTTCATTACAACTCAGTTATGGTCTTTTTTAAATGCGTGTTTATCTAAATGCAATTTATAAAATAAATTTCCTCCCTGCATACATATACATTTTTTCAATATTTTCAACCATTTATTTTTTGCATGTGTATTGAGGTTTTTTTCTTTTTGTTTAAATTTTCGACTAAATATGGTCTGGCACGCATTTGTTGTAATATGCAAAAATAGCTTATTGAGTGCAAATGTTTATAGATCTTAAGCAAAACCAAACAAAGTTACATGTTATTAAAGTTTTGATTTCGGTATGAAAAACGTGATCATCAGTGAAAAATTTAGAGCTTTCAAATGTAAGATTCCCACGGCAAGTATAGATAAAGAAATCTTAAACTGCTAAAGACAAAAAGTAAATATTACATTTCATTTATTAGAGAATAAGAATGATGCAGCAAGTATGTAAGAACCATGTCTTTGGTTCTGATTAGAAGATGCAAATCAAAAAAATTATTAGTAATATTTGAAGTAATATGTACATGTATGAAGGTGTGTATGTGTTTTTAAGTTCATAATTATTATTGGGGTTGTCAAAAATTAAGTTTGTCTCTTAAGTCTTTTGTTTATACACTTTGCACTTTTTGGACTTGACAAAACTGCTGTAAATAAATTTTAGATTTCTTGTCATATCATTTTTTTATTACTAAAGCATCATATTTATTACTATTGATAATATTTTCAGTATTTATTACCTTAAATTCAATACATGTCATTTCCTGTCATATTATTAATCGAAAAAGAAAAAAAACTATTATAAAATGCCTTAAAAATTTTTTCATAAATTGTTATGTCTTGCATAATAAAGCAGTTCTCAAAATTTAGTATAATACGAACATTCAGTTTGTTTTTTTTTTTTTTCTTGTTGTCTTCTGTTTAATATCTTTTTAATAAAGCTTTTAACGTAAATGTATGATATTCATTTAAATTTATATACTTATATTTTTATTAAAATATACAAACCATTGATAAATATTTTTTCACAGTTATAAAATTAAAGAAAAAATATATTGTATGTATGTATATGCAGATACATGTGCAATATATTCAAGAACATAAAAGAAAAGTCATGAAATAAAGTGTTTGTACTCGTATATCCAGCGAATCATTCAACATCCACGAAATTTCTATAGAGTTTTTATACTGACAAAAAGTGCCGACAAATTGACAGGCGTTTGATGAACGAACGCATGCATGCAAGATACTTCATTTTACTTACCATTCAACAATATGCAACAAATGTAATAAACTTATATGCATTTAAACATTACTTTTTTTTTTGTTAATTTCTATTCTTTTTGATATGCATTAAAGCTTAAGAGTGTTATAGTGGGTGCATTATGAAAATGTTTTATAGGAGTTTGTTGGTGGTTATTTCATTTTTGTGAGAGTGTCTGTTTTTTTGGTCAAAGTTCTTTGTAGAAAATCATTGATAAAATTAAAGCGGTAAACTTTAAATAATATTTTTTTTAAATAAAAACAACAAGTTTTGCATAAAAAATTAAATATTAAGTTGGACAAAATAAATATGTATGTGCTTATAAGCAGGTAAATGTGTGTGCTTGAAAGGTAATAGCCGACATATAAATTGAGCTATCGAAAGCTAACATAGCACTCTTTTTATATATATGGCTCATATTTATATATGTGACAGCGCATAGAGAAAGGGACCTAAGGGTGAAAAATCAATTTTCACTTTTTTTTTGATGTGGCCAACATCTGAGCATCGAATGAGACCGATCCCATGCCCCAAAAGTGTTCCCTCCCAGAGATATGCGTGTTTTATGAAAGTGAAGTACACCAAAGATACACGTATTTAAATATTTAAAATGGCTCTTCTAAACAAACCCGGTTTTTACCTTTAGGTCCCTTTCTATTTTGCGCGTCACATATTTTATTTATATATCTTAGGTTAGAGGTATCCAATCAAGAACTCGGAAAATCAAATAAAAATCATCTATACATTTCCGTATATTTTAATAATATGAAAACCTTTTTTAACCACCCTTTATATACCTCAAGTGGTTAAGTGGACTGATCAAATGACCTGTGCTCCTACAGAACATGCCTAAGCCAAGAAAACATACAACTTTAACAGAAACATTATATTGATACAAAACGAAAAGCTTCAATAATTTTTTTTTCATTCAAAAGTTTAACTTAATTGTTATGCTTTAGCAGTGTTTAACATTAAATTAATTAAATTTACGACAGGAAATGTTTAACTATGTATTTGAAATTAATATAAGAAATTCATAATAAAAGAATAGCCAATTGCTTACAATATTTTTACATGGCTACACAAACTCTACAACAAGATTAAAAAATTTGAAAACTAAAATAATACACAAAAAACGCCACCTTATTGATTTGCGTGCTTTAAGAAACTATTTATTAGGGTAAGTGTGACGTTTATGACACAAACGTGAAGTATTTTTATTATATCATTTTAACTACTTTTACTAAGAAATGAAAAAAAAAAAAATTAAATATTAACAAAAGTTGTATGTAGCATTCAATTGAAGCTTTCAGAAATTTCTTTATTAATTTAACCTATTTAAATGAATTGAAAAAGCATACAAACTATTTAAGTGCAAATTGTAAATGAATGGAATTCATTATATGCAAGCGCTTTTTAAATATTACAGGTGCAGTGCTTTTACTATAATTCAAGAAAAAAAAAAAAAAAAATATGAAATAAATAAACAATTATAACAATTTTTGAATACCCTCAATATCTTCTGAGGCACGGTCCTTCAAATTCTTATATATTAATTATTCTAAATTAAATTTGATTGACAGTGCAATTTAAAAGTTTTTTTTTTTAAAGTTGTTCCGCTTTTTGAGAGCAGATTTTGGAACTAAATTGGATTAGTGATAAAGACAATACAGCTTGATGCTGTTTTCATAGTAATCAGTATTTAAATATGAGAATAAAAATTTTTAAAAAATCTTGTGGGCATACAGATTTCTTGATCAAACCATAAATGATTCATTACTGTGTCTGGTTAATTTGCTCCTATAATTATTCTTATTATTTTTATTATTATTATTATTATTATTATTATTATTATTATTATTATTATTATTATTATTATTATTATTATTATTATTATTATTATTATTATTATTATTATTATTATTATTATTATTATTATTATTATTATTATTATTATTATTATTATTATTATTATTATTATTATTATTATTATTATTATTATTATTATTATTATTATTATTATTATTATTATTATTATTATTATTATTATTATTATTGTTATTATTATTATTAGGTTAGGCCATAGGCACCGCGACCCAATTTTCACCGAAGTAGATTAAGGCTACGGATAAAGCCGGCCACCCTACACGGTGAATTGGTGTTTCCTAAGACCACAGTGTCAAGTAAACCATCCCGTCTGTAGTCTGAAGTCATTTTTGTCCATTTGTAGTCACTTTTGGGATTTGTTTTTGGATAACGTATTGAATCGTTTTGCTCTAACAAATGTGTTTCTAATTTAAAATTTTCCTACATAATGTGAAAATATTTTGAGTCTCAAGTCAAGAAAGCATTCACGGGATGATATTATTAAACTACGAAAGCAGCGGAGTTTAGTTCGGTTTGTCTTGTGGTGACTCTCGGCTGGACGCAAAATAGAACATGAATCCCGTTTTAGCTTTTGGTCGCATTTGATTACAATCGGAAAGTAAGTAGGGATTTTGGGCTACCATTGACGAAATATCTATTAAGAGATTGCGGGAGTTGGAATGTTGCTAAGATTGTGGAAGAAGGTGTCGGCTTTTATTCCCTAGAGATGTTGCTCCTCAAGAGATTGGTGCAAATAAGACTACATCATAGCGATGTTCGTTACTGGAATGATCATGGGGGCACAGGATGAAAGCGGAGCTAATATAAGAACCCAAGAGCGACAAATTGGTGTGTCTAGAATGACACTGGTATTAAGGGACACTTGTAAGGCAAACTTTAAGCTATCATATTCATCGGTAATATGGGTAGAAGAGAGCAGCCATAGCACTCTACCTAAAACATTGGGGTTTAATAATCCATTGTTAGATGGTGTTGTAGCTGATGAACAAAAAGTATAAAGAACATCTCAATAGTGTAGAAAGACCATCATATATGAAGTACTATGAGGCAATTGAATCCGTCAAAGATCTATGGAAATCCAGGCGAATACTGCGCAACGACCTGTGGAAATATTCAAAAATTGGCTTGCTTAGATACTATATTGTCTGCCATGTACGCATAATGTTTCTAAGCTTAAACTATTGTCTCCGGTAAATATCTGCAGGAAATCTTTTATTAAAAGTTTATACCGAAGTGCCAGAGAGGTAATGGCTATTTTTTGTATACATCAAGTAAGCATTTCAGAATCAGACTCCCGAAAATCACTAGAAAATGATATATTTCACTTTTTGGAAATCAGTTGTGAATATATAAGATATAGTCTCTGTAGATTGACGGATTCTTCAACAGAATTAAGAGATGTGTTATTAGGGAGACTATGGCGATGATCAGTTTTTATTGGTGGGATATTCAGTAATTTATTGGTCTGATATTTAGTCCGAATGCTTACCAAAATAATTTATAACTCGAGTATGGAAGGTGAAAAATTGAGGAAAATTGTAACCATAGAGAGGAATATTCATTGTTTAATTATTTATTCATTGGGAGACCGACCAGAAAATATTTGCAAATTGAAATAACTGATGTTATTCGTTATGGACGGTCGGTATTCTGTTCTCCTGATCTTACAGCAAGGGACAGCCATAGCCTCGAAAAAAGAGAGATAGTTCCTTTTACCAGAAAATAGAAAAAAAGAGTTAGTTTTGTACTTGCTATTATTAATAATAGTGTTAGTGGGGGATCTGAGCGTAGCGTAGCATGCTTAGTATTTAGTACTTTTTTCATAAATAGTTAACTTACATTCAAAAATAGTACGCAGTAAAGACTTACGGAAGGGTCAAATATCAAATACGTATTAAAGGTACCCAGAAGAAAACGTATCAATCTGTCTTTCCACAGTAGACTTTGTATTAATAGCGGTGTCGAAAAGCTACTTACATACAGCATCTAATTTCGGCAATAATTTTTAGCGATCATACTAAATTCTAACAAAAAACCTTCATATCGGGATCTGTAGCAACCGAACCTTAACAACAAGTTTTCTTTCTGAAGTTGAAAAACAGATCAGTTAAAGAAATGTATTAAAAAAGAATTGTTATAAGTGAGTCCAATAAAAATTAATTTTGCTACGCATTCCTTAATTGTCCCTAGTTTTTTTTTTTTTTTTTTCATTATAAATTTATGGACTAAGAGATTTAGTCATCATCTCTTTTTGGCTCAGTTTATAATTTACACTTATTATTCTTGACAAGTTTCATTTAAAAATTACTATCGAACACCAAACATTTGCTGTTTACTTTTATTTCTTGCATTTTTTTGCTCTTCTAAAAGTCTATAGTGTTTCCTTTTCTTAAAAAAAAAACACACAAAAACGTCTTTTGACAGCCAAATAAGTAACAATGTACGACAAAACTGGTAAAACTAAAACAAAAATGTGCACATACATTTCTTAATAATAGTTAAGTAAATCATTTTATTATATTATTTTTACTGCAAACTATAACTTATTTAGGAGAGGTGATACAAATAATAAATTGAAAAGAATTGCTTTAAACAGTTTTTGTTACAAATTAAGTATGCGACACACATTTAATTTATATAAACCATAATTGGTTCTACCGCTGTTACGCACCTGAATTGAGCTTAACAACTCATGCTATAGAGACGTAATTGTTTTGTAGTTAAATATGAATAACCCAGCAAAATTGTATGCTGAAGTTGAAAAGAACAAATAAACGTGTTGTATTAATTTTGATGAGGCTGCTATAATTGAATTCTAATAAAGAAATATGCTTGCAAAGGAAAATTAAATTCACATAATCTCTTACTCCTGTTAATTAATTTTATTATATAAATTGTAAATTAATTTAATTCCTAATTGTTCACTGGTTATTTTCATTTTCATTATATTTTTCCAAACATGCAGTTTGTTTAAGAAAAATAATATAAATGTTTTAATATGGTTAACAAAGTTTTAATTTTTTTTTTTTTTTGTGTAAAAAATAATACAATTTCAATATGAATTGAAATTGCTGTAACAAAGTGGTTAATGACCTGTTGGCAAGTATAAATATGGTTATATGAGCTCATTTCATACAAATTAAATTGAAAACAATTTTTTTTTTTTCATTTTAAATTTTACCATACAATTCATTTGGAATTTTGTTTTATTAATCTAAATATGGTCAGCAATTATTGAGGAAAATTATAATAATAAGGCGTTACATTTAAACAATTTTGAAAAAAAAAACAAAATGCTAAAAATTATGCTTTTGTGGTTAAAAAAATGATTTCATTGTACGCTTATTTTCCAAAAGAAACGTGTTAAAATTTTTAATTAATCAGCAAAACAATAAGTAAAAATTGTATGCATTGATTTAAAGTATTACAAGTGAACAATCAAGAGACGTTATATTTTGTTATAATAATGTCGTTTAAGACATAAATCATATGACAATATGACATTTGTGACGTGTAAATTGGTTCATATAACAGTGTTTTGTTTAATTGTTCAATAAATGAAATCTATTTTAGCCATAATGTTCAAAAGGTAATATGGGGCATGTCATTGAAAATGAATTAAACTAAAAAAGTCAATTAAGAAGCTGTAAAAAAATATATTATATCAAGAGAAGAATAAATAATTCATGATGGAATTGAAAAATACAACTCTTTCTAAAATCACAAAAACTACTCTAATGTGGTTTAGCTGAATTCACTTTAAATATTATTTTAATAAAAATTCATCTAATAAAACATGTCAATTAAAATATAATAAAAAAAATAGTACTAACAATAATATTCGAATAAAAGTTATTTAAAAAAAATTACTATACTACTTTTTGACTGCAATGATTTAGTTAATTTCAAGGCAATAATAATTTCAATTAAAAAATTTGAACAAAAAGTATTAACAAATCCACACAAAAACTTAAATGTGAAAATAAGGCCAAGTTCGTATCCAAAAAGTTTCGGCCGTAAAAAGTACTGAGATCAAAATAAGGACCAAGTTCTTGATAGGTACAATTCCATCTTATTTCTAGGCAACCCATTAGCTTGGCAATATTTTTTTCCTTTCTAATGTGGGAAAGAATTCTTGGAATAAATTTTTTTTTGCAAAATTGGTTTTTTTTCAGTTTAAAAGTGCAATAAAGAAAAGAAAAAGCCGATATTTTATATTTTACACATTTTACTGAGAGCTAAATACCTCAAGAATAAAATAGGGTATAAATCATGAAAATCGATTAACAAATGCCAATTTTATTATCAAGTTACCGCATGTACCCAACATATAACGAATGTGTGTGCAGTCAACCTTATATATGGCGATAAATTGGATGCCGGACGAAAGAAAAAACATTACAACGTTAAAATTTGGCCGGCACGAGTAAATTTTAATCCAGAAGAAAAAAATGTATCAGAAGAACCTTTAATTCAAAAAGAAAGAACTTCGAGTGTAGTAATCTATAGCGCCGGTGATAATCTATAGCGAGGTAGATGCTAAGAACTTTTGAATTCTTTTCAGTTTTAAATGTAAAAGTAAAAAAACAGTAATTTAAAGAATCCTTTGAAGTCCCCGATTTGTTAGTGCAAGTTTAGGAAAATTAGAACTTCCATCATCTTTGTTGGTGCTCAGGTTAGGGTAGATTACAGGGCTCTTGCTATTTCCATTCCATTTGGTTAAAGCCATCTGCAAAAAAGTAGCAACAATGTGTCTACAGCGTTGCAATGATTCAACATAATACGTATGTATGAAATGAAGTTTCAGCAGGTTCAGTAAGAAACCCAAATAATGATACTGATATTAAAATATAAGTGTTTTATGATATCACAGATGGGCTACTGAATGATCATTTATCTGGAATGCAAACGTATGATTCTCCAAAGAACAAAAAATGTACCAAAACTGCAATAAACAAAAAAGTTGTTGTAGAGGAGAACCATGCTCTTAACGTGGTTTCTAAAAGAACACTGTCCGGTGACAGTGACTACTAGATTCCATAAATATGCAGCTTCGAAGTATCCTTGTTGCCCGAAAAAGCATGCTCAGAGAGTTTTCACTAATGTGCCATCTGTATCATCTGCATAATGGATACGTTAAAACATTAGCAGGATAAGAGTAAAATACCGTTGAGATTATCAATATCAACAAACTGCAGTAGTAGCCAGGTCATATGTGAAAATGTTGCTTGAAAAGATCATTATAAGCCAATATAGATAAGTGTTTTGTGAACATCTTTATTATTAACTAAGAACTCAAAACAAATTGTACTCGAAAGTATGTTTCCAAGATACTAAATAAGATTTTCATTTAAACTCTTAAAGAAAAACTACCCACATAGAGGAAACAGATAAACATAAAAATATTATGAGACCTCAAATGTTCACTTGTATAAGTAACATCTTAATTAAATTGAATAATTACATTTAAATCAATCTTCTTATTACATGAACAGAAGAAAAAACACTTAAACCATTTCAAAGAAAACAACAAAAAAAAATCTCAACTAAATCTCAACTTTTTGAACGTAAAAAAAAAACATTTCTAATTCTTTAGTTTTTGTTTTGCACTTGCTTTTTTTCTTTAAAAAAAGGTAACAAACAGATACCACATGTATGCCACACAAGTTGTGGCAGGTACATGGTTTGCCAGTCAGCCTGCATCAATTTCACCAATCTCTTACCATGGGTTATTTAAAAAATTTATTCTGCTTATATTTCTGTGCTGTTCTGCAGCAAAATGTGAATTGTAGTCGGCGTGCGAATTTCTTCAAATCTTAAACTATTTCACCACAAACATTGGTAAGAATAGAGCAAAAGAATAAAATTAGGAGTTTTAAAGTAATTGCTTTACGGTCCAAAAATAACATGATGGTTTCATTCCTGATCATAATGATGGTCATTGATACATATTTATTTCCGCCGGAATTAAATGTGTTTAAATAACCTGTTATTTTAAAAAATTATATTTTACTTTCGATTTTAAGATGTTTTTTTAGGTTTTGAAATGCGTATACGTGTGTGGGCTTCAAAGATTTCTTTTTTAAATTGATGCATCACGTTGTAGTTATTTTTTAAGGTGTAGACGGAAGTAATTGTTTGAAGGATGTTTAAAAAGGATTTATATATTTAATTTTTTCTTTAAAAAAACATCAGTTTAAAGAATTGAAAATAAAAAAAAATTATTTAAAGACTTTTAGAGTCAAACAAAAGACATAGAAAACAAACTTGTCGTGTTATATATCAATTGGAGTACAATTATGTTTATTAAATAGTGGAAATCAAAAAACTGGCTATACGTGTCTGTCATGAGTTTCACATCCGTGTGAAAGTGAATCTTTTCCGAATATTGTGGTGTCCTGACATTCACTTCCGAACAATTTTTTCGTTTTACTTTCGACTGCACTAAGCAAATAGAATCTCATTTATTACACAAAAAAACTGATTTAATTTAAAAAAAATTTTTTTGAACTTAAGTTTGATATCTTATCTACCTAATTCGGAAATAAAAACCAATATATGTTTGATAATAACACATGGAAAAGGAGATTAAAAAAAATTCCCACATTAGCCACCAATCGAGCAAAAATATTCTGAAGTATGCCGGACAGCAAATATTCTATTTTGTGATTCGGAAATTTTCATTCTAATTAAAAACGTTCGGAACTCATGACAGACACGATAATATTTTTTTATTTAAATAAAATTATATTCGAATAAAAATTTTTCGATTCTTCGAAAGGAAATATCAAAATTAAACTGAATATAGTTATTTGATCGCAAACTTTCGAGTTCAATCTATTCTAACAAAATTATTATTTAAATAAAAACAAAAAAATTAATTATTCGAATAAAATTAATCGAATAAAAGTCATTCGAATAATATTGATCGAATATATTCACAAAATCAATCATGTCCAACCAATAAAGATATGAAAAGAACAAAGCTTTAAACATTTTGAGTTTTTTTTTTTAAATCATGGTGATGCTCTGCCGCTTCTGTTCTTCTCAAAATATTAAAAGATAAAATAGCCCACCCACTGATGTATCTATTTATATTCCTAAATAAATATTCTAATTGGAATGCACTTTGCATACCACAACAAAAAAAATATACCACAAAATAAAATATCTACAAGCCAGAACAAACAAGTGATAAACGATAAAAATAATATTAAACAAAAAAATCTTAACAATCAAACAAAATCATAAGGAAAACCGCTTATTAAAGTGGAAGCAGCTGATGAGAAAGAATAATAATATTGTCATGGTTGAAAACACAATTATATTAGAATCGTTAGAATTAACACAATCGGAAATAAAACAACAAAATAAACCGAAAATTTTGTATCTAAATTTCGAAGAAGAAAAAAATGACTAAAGAAATATTTTAACACCTCGTATTTAGATGCTCTAGACCAAAAACTTTATTTAGCTTTATAATAAAATAAACTGAATTATTCAACTTTAACAAGTCTAATATTTAAGTTTGATTCCTTATATGATTTCAAGTCTTCTAATTTTTTCTTAAAATTTTAGAATATTTTAATGCACGCAAACAAATTGATGTGTTAATTTTCAAAGCAATACATTACAGTATATTTTTAGGAAGCTTTGTTTTTGTTATTAGAACAAAAACAATACCAAAAATTTAAGAAAATCAAAAATCTATTTCGCCACCTTCAAAAATTGGTGTTGTTGTCTGTTGAACCATTTTAACTTGTGGGAGCGTCTTGTTCTCCTTTTTGTTGTTTTGTTTTGTTTGTTTTAATGTCATTGTTGTACAGCCTGTTCAGTTGGGGTAAGTAGCTTAATGGACTTTTTAGAATTATGTTAAAAATGTGTTCTAAGTATTTGCTGATGATCAGTATCATGATGACGATCACTTCATTAGTTTAAGGTTAAACAAGGTTTGAGTTTGTTAAAGTATTTAACAAGCGCTTTAAATTTTATTTTTTTTTTTTTATTATTTAGAATGTAGTTAGATTTTTGTTACTTCTTTTAATGATGTTAAGCTCAGGTGTTATTCAATTGTTTATATACGTTTTTGTTTTCTTGTTTGTTTGTTGTGTTTGCTGTTAAGGTAATTTAGTGTTTTTTTATCGATCTTTGGCTGATTTTCTTTCAAGATCTTTGGTAATTTTCTACCACCATCAACGATGACAGTAACACTCTTAGTATCTAATCACAATTGCATAACTGTGTGTGGATTATAAATCGATTTTATTCAATTAATTAAACACATAAATGAAGAATCCAATTGTCGTGATTTTTCATATTTTTAAAGAAGTTTATTTGGAAAAATAGAATTTAGTTTTAATTAAAATCAATTAAGTCAGACTGAACTTTGTTAATATAAATTATAAATTTAAAAAACATTTTATTAAGAAAAATACTAAAACGAAATAAAGTTCCCAAGTTGTTTTTGGCATTTTTCAGCTTTAGCAAGTAATCAATACTACGGAATATCATTCATTTCACAAAATTAATTATCACTATTTTATATATTCTTTTATTAATCAAACTTGTTCGTCTAATTTTTGCGCAGGCAAATATTTTTGTTATGAAAATTAACTTTTTTCAGACTTACATTTAAAATTAAACACGACCGCCAGTAGGACAAAGTACCATATATTAGCGGATATAAAATGTAATATAATAGTACTTAAGTAACTAAAATTTCTGTATCCGCTTTAGTTAAAAAATTATGGCATTTGGGTGTTTTTTTAATAAAACTCTAATTAAATTCTAATTAAAGTTAATCCTAGTTTAATATATCTTAAGTTAAAATAAAATATATTTTTACTTGATTTTCTCTTTGAAGCAGAAGGCAGAGAGCTGTTCAATAATATTCAGCCATCAGATTTTAAAGGTGCTTATGGATAAAGTGCACCTTAATGCTCATGTTTCACCGAACCCTTTGAAAGTGACTCATTAGTTGTTCGACATGTTGAGAATAGTAGGAACTTTTCTTTATTTCCCAAAATATGTTGAACAATCCAAAAAAACACAAGCCATGCCTTTTTCTCAATCTCTGTCATAATGTCTCTAAAATTTTAGTACTTTATTAACGATCTTATCTGTGGCCCTTCAAAAATGCCTGCTTTTATCTTTTCAGCACTTAGTTTTGGAATAAATATAAATACATTAGCTCCTCTTGTGGTACATCAGCTTAAAGTTCACGTGATAACTTAGGGCTCAAATCTGATCTACTTCTGGGTATGAATAGAAAGGTTTTGAGAGTCTTAGTAGGCGCCTTGACTGGCCATTGCTCGGTTAGAGCGAGGACCAGCTGCAAAGGCATAGGCAAAGATAGCTGAGCAGACGTTTCCATGAGGGCATTAGTGATATCGCAAACTTGAGAATATCAGGGGCTTTTTCATGGGAATTTAGTGGCTTAATGATGGATGATAAGGACTCTTTGTTTTTCCTTTGGCTGTAAGGAGACTAATTAGTCAATAAATTAAAATGAAGGGAAACACAATGTATCCAATTGGGTTTCCGAGTGGATGTGTGCTTCACACTACCCTTCCTAACCTAATCTAACTGATTTATAAGCTACAGATATAATTAGATTGGCAAAATGTTTAAAGTAAAATTTTTAAAAATGAATTGCAATTTGAAAGTGTATAAAATTGTCCAAATCTGTCTCTAAATTCATTAAAAAGCAAACAAAGAAGCAACAAATAGAATCAAATTCGTATCCTTTTACTTTTTTAAAGTGGCTTAAAATTTAATTAATGGCTTTTGAAGTTTAATATGACATTAAAATTGCAAAAAAAAAACAACAGCTTGCTCATTAAGACCGGCAAGATAGCATAGATACTGCATAGACTCTGTGCTAAAGTTTTTTGGTAACCGACGGAGAAACTAAATTATCGGGACACTTGCAAAAATAGTAGAGGATTTCGGTTGTTTCCGAATTTTTAAAGAATTAGCAAATATTCAATAGCCAACTTGACTCAGCTAATCCAGCTGTATTGTTTGTAATTGTTTCTTTAACTTCGCCCTTGAAAGAATATTTGAGGCTAACAGCCTTCAAAATTTCCAGGTAAAGTGAAAATTAGTGGAAATTATGGCGAATTTTCATCCTGTCAGTTATTTTGATTGTAAAGTTATAATAAACTAGCTTATCCCGGTGTGCTTCGCTACCCCCTCGTTATAAAATAAAATTAAAAGTATTTATATTAAAATTGTGTAAATTTTGTTCAGCTCTACCGGAATTTGGCAATTTGTGGGCACATTTATTTATGTCACTCATTTGGACCAATGGGAAATTAAAGCCAAGGATCCATACTTATAGACTATGTAAGTCCGATTTCTCAATTGTATTTGAGAATTTTTCTATAACATTTGTTTGTCACTCCTTTGGACCAATGGGAAATTAAAGCCAAAGATCCATACTTATAGACTATGTAAATCCGATTTCTCAATTGTATTTGAGAATTTTTCTATAACATTTGTTTGTCACTCATTTGGACCAATGGGAAATTAAAGCCAAGGATCCATACTTATAGACTATGTAAGTCCGATTTCTCAATTGTATTTGAGAATTTTTCTATAAAATTTTTAAGATTAAAATTGTGTAAATTTTGTTCAGCTCTACGGGAATTTGGCTATTTGTGGGCACTTTTAAGTTTGTCACTCATTTGGACCAATGGGAAATTAAAGCCAAGGATCCATACTTATAGGGTATGTAAGTCCGATTTCTCAATTGTATTTGAGAATTTTTCTATAACATTTGTTTGTCACTCATTTGGACCAATGGGAAATTAAAGCCAAGGATCCATACTTATAGGGTATGTAAGTCCGATTTCTCAATTGTATTTGAGAATTTTTCTATAACATTTGTTTGTCACTCATTTGGACCAATGGGAAATTAAAGCCAAGGATCCATACTTGTAGGGTATGTAAGTCCGATTTCTCAATTGTATTTGAGAATTTTTCTATAACATTTGTTTGTCACTCATTTGGACCAATGGGAAATTAAAGCCAAGGATCCATACTTATAGGGTATGTAAGTCCGATTTCTCAATTGTATTTGAGAATTTTTCTATAACATTTGTTTGTCACTCATTTGGACCAATGGGAAATTAAAGCCAAGGATCCATACTTGTAGGCTATGTAAATCCGATTTCTCAATTGTATTTGAGAATTTTTCTATAAAATTTTTTTGTTTGTCACTCATTTGGACCAATGGGAAATTAAAGCCAAGGATCCATACTTGTAGGGTATGTAAGTCCGATTTCTCAATTGTATTTGAGAATTTTTCTATAACATTTGTTTGTCACTCATTTGGACCAATGGGAAATTAAAGCCAAGGATCCATACTTATAGGGTATGTAAGTCCGATTTCTCAATTGTATTTGAGAATTTTTCTATAACATTTGTTTGTCACTCATTTGGACCAATGGGAAATTAAAGCCAAGGATCCATACTTATAGGGTATGTAAGTCCGATTTCTCAATTGTATTTGAGAATTTTTCTATAACATTTGTTTGTCACTCATTTGGACCAATGGGAAATTAAAGCCAAGGATCCATACTTATAGGGTATGTAAGTCTGATTTCTCAATTGTATTTGAGAATTTTTCTATAACATTTGTTTGTCACTCATTTGGACCAATGGGAAATTAAAGCCAAGGATCCATACTTGTAGGCTATGTAAATCCGATTTCTCAATTGTATTTGAGAATTTTTCTATAACATTTGTTTGTCACTCATTTGGACCAATGGGAAATTAAAGAAAAGGATCCATACTTGTAGGCTATGTAAATCCGATTTCTCAATTGTATTTGAGAATTTTTCTATAACATTTGTTTGTCACTCATTTGGACCAATGGGAAATTAAAGCCAAGGATCCATACTTGTAGGCTATGTAAATCCGATTTCTCAATTGTATTTGAGAATTTTTCTATAAAATTTTTTTGTTTGTCACTCATTTGGACCAATTGGAAATTAAAGCCAAGGATCCATACTTATAGACTATGTAAGTCTGATTTCTCAATTGTATTTGAGAATTTTTCTATAACATTTGTTTGTCACTCATTTGGACCAATGGGAAATTAAAGCCAAGGATCCATACTTGTAGGCTATGTAAATCCGATTTCTCAATTGTATTTGAGAATTTTTCTATAACATTTGTTTGTCACTCATTTGGACCAATGGGAAATTAAAGCCAAGGATCCATACTTGTAGGCTATGTAAATCCGATTTCTCAATTGTATTTGAGAATTTTTCTATAAAATTTGTTTGTCACTCATTTGGACCAATGGGAAATTAAAGCCAAGGATCCATACTTATAGACTATGTAAGTCCGATTTCTCAATTGTATTTGAGAATTTTTCTATAAAATTTTAAAGATTAAAATTGTGTAAATTTTGTTCAGCTCTACGGGAATTTGGCTATTTGTGGGCACATTTAAGTTTGTCACTCATTTGGACCAATGGGAAATTAAAGCCAAGGATCCATACTTATAGACTATGTAAGTCCGATTTCTCAATTGTATTTGAGAATTTTTCTATAACATTTGTTTGTCACTCATTTGGACCAATTGGAAATTAAAGCCAAGGATCCATACTTATAGGGTATGTAAGTCCGATTTCTCAATTGTATTTGAGAATTTTTCTATAACATTTGTTTGTCACTCATTTGGACCAATGGGAAATTAAAGCCAAGGATCCATACTTATAGACTATGTAAGTCTGATTTCTCAATTGTATGTGAGAATTTTTCTATAAAATTTTAAAGATTAAAATTGTGTAAATTTTGTTCAGCTCTACGTGAATTTGGCTATTTATGGGCACATTTATGTTTTTCACTCATTTGGACCAATGGGAAATTAAAGCCAAGGATCCATACTTATAGACTATGTAAGTCCGATTTCTCAATTGTATTTGAGAATTTTTCTATAACATTTGTTTGTGACTCATTTGGACCAATGGGAAATTAAAGCCAAGGATCCATACTTATAGGGTATGTAAGTCCGATTTCTCAATTGTATTTGAGAATTTTTCTATAACATTTGTTTGTCACTCATTTGGACCAATGGGAAATTAAAGCCAAGGATCCATACTTATAGGGTATGTAAGTCCGATTTCTCAATTGTATTTGAGAATTTTTCTATAACATTTGTTTGTCACTCATTTGGACCAATGGGAAATTAAAGCCAAGGATCCATACTTATAGGGTATGTAAGTCCGATTTCTCAATTGTATTTGAGAATTTTTCTATAACATTTGTTTGTCACTCATTTGGACCAATGGGAAATTAAAGCCAAGGATCCATACTTATAGGGTATGTAAGTCCGATTTCTCAATTGTATTTGAGAATTTTTCTATAACATTTGTTTGTCACTCATTTGGACCAATGGGAAATTAAAGCCAAGGATCCATACTTATAGGGTATGTAAGTCCGATTTCTCAATTGTATTTGAGAATTTTTCTATAACATTTGTTTGTCACTCATTTGGACCAATGGGAAATTAAAGCCAAGGATCCATACTTGTAGGGTATGTAAGTCCGATTTCTCAATTGTATTTGAGAATTTTTCTATAACATTTGTTTGTCACTCATTTGGACCAATGGGAAATTAAAGCCAAGGATCCATACTTATAGGGTATGTAAGTCCGATTTCTCAATTGTATTTGAGAATTTTTCTATAACATTTGTTTGTCACTCATTTGGACCAATGGGAAATTAAAGCCAAGGATCCATACTTATAGGGTATGTAAGTCCGATTTCTCAATTGTATTTGAGAATTTTTCTATAACATTTGTTTGTCACTCATTTGGACCAATGGGAAATTAAAGCCAAGGATCCATACTTATAGGGTATGTAAGTCCGATTTCTCAATTGTATTTGAGAATTTTTCTATAACATTTGTTTGTCACTCATTTGGACCAATGAGAAATTAAAGCCAAGGATCCATACTTATAGGGTATGTAAGTCCGATTTCTCAATTGTATTTGAGAATTTTTCTATAACATTTGTTTGTCACTCATTTGGACCAATGGGAAATTAAAGCCAAGGATCCATACTTGTAGGCTATGTGAATCCGATTTCTCAATTGTATTTGAGAATTTTTCTATAACATTTGTTTGTCACTCATTTGGACCAATGGGAAATTAAAGCCAAGGATCCATACTTATAGACTATGTAAGTCTGATTTCTCAATTGTATTTGAGAATTTTTCTATAACAATTGTTTGTCACTCATTTGGACCAATGGGAAATTAAAGCCAAGGATCCATACTTATAGGGTATGTAAGTCCGATTTCTCAATTGTATTTGAGAATTTTTCTATAACATTTGTTTGTCACTCATTTGGACCAATGGGAAATTAAAGCCAAGGATCCATACTTATAGGGTATGTAAGTCCGATTTCTCAATTGTATTTGAGAATTTTTCTATAACATTTGTTTGTCACTCATTTGGACCAATGAGAAATTAAAGCCAAGGATCCATACTTATAGGGTATGTAAGTCCGATTTCTCAATTGTATTTGAGAATTTTTCTATAACATTTGTTTGTCACTCATTTGGACCAATGGGAAATTAAAGCCAAGGATCCATACTTATAGACTATGTAAGCCCGATTTCTCAATTGTATTTGAGAATTTTTCTATAAAATTTGTTTGTCACTCATTTGGACCAATGGGAAATTAAAGCCAAGGATCCATACTTATAGACTATGTAAGTCAGATTTCTCAATTGTATTTGAGAATTTTTCTATAAAATTTTAAAGATTAAAATTGTGTAAATTTTGTTCAGCTCTACGGGAATTTGGCTATTTGTGGGCACATTTAAGTTTGTCACTCATTTGGACCAATGGGAAATTAAAGCCAAGGATCCATACTTATAGACTATGTAAGTCCGATTTCTCAATTGTATTTGAGAATTTTTCTATAACATTTGTTTGTCACTCATTTGGACCAATTGGAAATTAAAGCCAAGGATCCATACTTATAGACTATGTAAGTCTGATTTCTCAATTGTATTTGAGAATTTTTCTATAAAATTTTAAAGATTAAAATTGTGTAAATTTTGTTCAGCTCTACGGGAATTTGGCTATTTGTGGGCACATTTAAGTTTGTCACTCATTTGGACCAATGGGAAATTAAAGCCAAGGATACATACTTATAGACTATGTAAGTCTGATTTCTCAATTGTATTTGAGAATTTTTCTATAACATTTGTTTGTCACTCATTTGGACCAATGGGAAATTAAAGCCAAGGATCCATACTTGTAGGCTATGTAAGTCCGATTTCTCAATTGTATTTGAGAATTTTTCTATAACATTTGTTTGTCACTCATTTGGACCAATGGGAAATTAAAGCCAAGGATACATACTTATAGACTATGTAAGTCCGATTTCTCAATTGTATTTGAGAATTTTTCTATAACATTTGTTTGTCACTCATTTGGACCAATTGGAAATTAAAGCCAAGGATACATACTTATAGACTATGTAAGTCCGATTTCTCAATTGTATTTGAGAATTTTTCTATAACATTTGTTTGTCACTCATTTGGACCAATGGGAAATTAAAGCCAAGGATCCATACTTATAGGGTATGTAAGTCCGATTTCTCAATTGTATTTGAGAATTTTTCTATAACATTTGTTTGTCACTCATTTGGACCAATGGGAAATTAAAGCCAAGGATCCATACTTGTAGGCTATGTAAATCCGATTTCTCAATTGTATTTGAGAATTTTTCTATAACATTTGTTTGTCACTCATTTGGACCAATGGGAAATTAAAGCCAAGGATACATACTTATAGACTATGTAAGTCCGATTTCTCAATTGTATTTGAGAATTTTTCTATAACATTTGTTTGTCACTCATTTGGACCAATGGGAAATTAAAGCCAAGGATCCATACTTATAGGGTATGTAAGTCCGATTTCTCAATTGTATTTGAGAATTTTTCTATAACATTTGTTTGTCACTCATTTGGACCAATGGGAAATTAAAGCCAAGGATCCATACTTGTAGGCTATGTAAATCCGATTTCTCAATTGTATTTGAGAATTTTTCTATAACATTTGTTTGTCACTCATTTGGACCAATGGGAAATTAAAGCCAAGGATACATACTTATAGACTATGTAAATCCGATTTCTCAATTGTATTTGAGAATTTTTCTATAACATTTGTTTGTCACTCATTTGGACCAATGGGAAATTAAAGCCAAGGATACATACTTATAGACTATGTAAGTCCGATTTCTCAATTGTATTTGAGAATTTTTCTATAACATTTGTTTGTCACTCATTTGGACCAATTGGAAATTAAAGCCAAGGATCCATACTTATAGGGTATGTAAGTCCGATTTCTCAATTGTATTTGAGAATTTTTCTATAACATTTGTTTGTCACTCATTTGGACCAATGGGAAATTAAAGCCAAGGATCCATACTTGTAGGCTATGTAAATCCGATTTCTCAATTGTATTTGAGAATTTTTCTATAACATTTGTTTGTCACTCATTTGGACCAATGGGAAATTAAAGCCAAGGATACATACTTATAGACTATGTAAGTCCGATTTCTCAATTGTATTTGAGAATTTTTCTATAACATTTGTTTGTCATTCATTTGGACCAATGGGAAATTAAAGCCAAGGATCCATACTTATAGACTATGTAAGTCCGATTTCTCAATTGTATTTGAGAATTTTTCTATAACATTTGTTTGTCACTCATTTGGACCAATGGGAAATTAAAGCCAAGGATACATACTTATAGACTATGTAAGTCCGATTTCTCAATTGTATTTGAGAATTTTTCTATAAAATTTGCTTGTCACTCATTTGGACCAATGGGAAATTAAAGCCAAGGATCCATACTTATAGACTATGTAAGTCAGATTTCAAAATTGTATTTGAGAATTTTTCTATAAAATTTTAAAGATTAAAATTGTGTAAATTTTGTTCAGCTCTACGGGAATTTGGCTATTTGTGGGCACATTTAAGTTTGTCACTCATTTGGACCAATGGGAAATTAAAGCCAAGGATCCATACTTATAGACTATGTAAGTCCGATTTCTCAATTGTATTTGAGAATTTTTCTATAACATTTGTTTGTCACTCATTTGGACCAATGGGAAATTAAAGCCAAGGATCCATACTTATAGACTATGTAAGTCTGATTTCTCAATTGTATTTGAGAATTTTTCTATAACATTTGTTTGTCACTCATTTGGACCAATGGGAAATTAAAGCCAAGGATCCATACTTATAGGGTATGTAAGTCCGATTTCTCAATTGTATTTGAGAATTTTTCTATAACATTTGTTTGTCACTCATTTGGACCAATGGGAAATTAAAGCCAAGGATCCATACTTGTAGGGTATGTAAGTCCGATTTCTCAATTGTATTTGAGAATTTTTCTATAACATTTGTTTGTCACTCATTTGGACCAATGGGAAATTAAAGCCAAGGATCCATACTTATAGACTATGTAAGTCTGATTTCTCAATTGTATTTGAGAATTTTTCTATAACATTTGTTTGTCACTCATTTGGACCAATTGGAAATTAAAGCCAAGGATCCATACTTATAGACTATGTAAGTCTGATTTCTCAATTGTATTTGAGAATTTTTCTATAAAATTTTAAAGATTAAAATTGTGTAAATTTTGTTCAGCTCTACGTGAATTTGGCTATTTATGGGCACATTTATGTTTGTCACTCATTTGGACCAATGGGAAATTAAAGCCAAGGATCCATACTTATAGACTATGTAAGTCCGATTTCTCAATTGTATTTGAGAATTTTTCTATAACATTTGTTTGTCACTCATTTGGACCAATTGGAAATTAAAGCCAAGGATCCATACTTATAGACTATGTAAGTCTGATTTCTCAATTGTATTTGAGAATTTTTCTATAACATTTGTTTGTCACTCATTTGGACCAATGGGAAATTAAAGCCAAGGATCCATACTTATAGACTATGTAAGTCTGATTTCTCAATTGTATTTGAGAATTTTTCTATAACATTTGTTTGTCACTCATTTGGACCAATTGGAAATTAAAGCCAAGGATCCATACTTATAGACTATGTAAGTCTGATTTCTCAATTGTATTTGAGAATTTTTCTATAACATTTGTTTGTCACTCATTTGGACCAATGGGAAATTAAAGCCAAGGATCCATACTTATAGACTATGTAAGTCTGATTTCTCAATTGTATTTGAGAATTTTTCTATAACATTTGTTTGTCACTCATTTGGACCAATTGGAAATTAAAGCCAAGGATCCATACTTATAGACTATGTAAGTCTGATTTCTCAATTGTATTTGAGAATTTTTCTATAAAATTTTAAAGATTAAAATTGTGTAAATTTTGTTCAGCTCTACGTGAATTTGGCTATTTATGGGCACATTTATGTTTGTCACTCATTTGGACCAATGGGAAATTAAAGCCAAGGATCCATACTTATAGACTATGTAAGTCCGATTTCTCAATTGTGTTTGAGAATTTTTCTATAAAATTTGTTTTTCACTCATTTTTACTAATGGGAAATTAAAGCCAAGGATCCATACTTATAGACTTTGTAAGTCCGATAAAGTATTCTTTTCGAATAAATGTAGCAAATCGATTGAACTAAATGTGGAAAAAACACACAATGTTCGATGTCAATGTTTTTTAATAATTGTAAACATTCGCCTGCTGTCTCTGTTTATTTATTAGTAAAGGGCAGGACCTATTGTGAAAATTAAATGACGATCGGTCCAGTAGTTAAGACTAAATTAGGATTTTTAGTTTTCCTAAAAAAGGGCGTACTCCCACCCACTTTTCTCCTGGTACGTATTCCTAATTATGCCAATACCATATGTACCAAGTATCATCGACGTAGGACAAAAATGCCCAAAATATGGCGATTTCAATTTTTGGATTATATCAGCGGTGCCATGCCCCTTTGTCCAATTAAAACTTTATATAGTCAAGAACTTATTTTTTCGTAAGAATGCCTTATTGTAAAAAGTTAATGACGATCGGTCCAGTAGTTAAGACTATATTACGATATTTAATTTTCCTAAAAAGGGGCGTGTTCCCACCCATTTTTCTCCTGGTGCGTATTCCTAATTATGCTAATACCATATGTACCAAGTATCATCGACGGATGTCAAAAAATGCCCATAATATGGCGATTTAAATTTTTGGGTTATATGGGCGGTGCCACGCCCCTTTGCCCAATCAATACTTTATATAGTCAAGCATTTATTATTTCGTAAGAATATCCTATTGTGAAAATTTAATGACGATCGGTCCAGTAGTTAAGACTAAATTACGATTTTAATTTTCCTAAAAAGGGGCGTGCGTAAAAGTAGGCGTGGCAAATTTTTCGTTCGATGAAAACTTAAAATGGATTAATACGAACATTTGAAAGAAGAATGAGTCAAATCGGTGGAGCCGTTTTCTGATTTTAGGTAAATCGAAAAAAGTTGGACCATGGCGATCATTAGAAAGAAAAAATCGTCCAAATCGGTCCAGCCATTCACGCGTGATGCCGTGACCAAGGAAAAAAGGGATTCATTTTTATATATATAGATTGATGGACTCGTACAAAATTTGAAGGCTATATAGCTAATATAGAGCCCTAGATATTTAATATTAATTTTGTATATGAGCTAAATATTCACTTTGTATGGGAGCTGCCACGCCCACTGGTATGATCCCGCCCAATTTTCCCATGACTATTCATAATATAATCAACGTGCACAAATTTCTACGACTATGGAGATTATAGTACTGTAGATATATGATATTAAATATTTACTTTGTATGGGAGCTGCCACGCATATTAGCCCGATCCCGCCCATTTTTTTAATGATTATCACATGAGTAACATATGTACTATTGCAATGTTTCAAAACTCTTGCTATCACAATAGTCAAGATATATGATGTTATTTAATTTATGTGGGATTGGCCACGCCCACTAAATTTCTTATGTGCACCCTCCACACAGACCCCAATCACCCCTGAAAATTTCATTGAAATCGGGCAAGCCCTCTAGGAGGAGTATGCGCACAGGAAGTTTTGCACTTAATTTTATATATATAGATAAATGTGGAGCGTCTCGATAATTATAAGGCGTTTTATAGAGAGTTGCATGGCCCGCTTCTGCCAAAACTAATTGTTTGTTTTGTCCATGATGACTTCTGTCAGTCTTAATCCAGCTGTATGGATTAATGCAAGGTTCTTGATAGGATCTCAAAAAAAGTCCCAATGCTCTTTATAGGAAATACATTTTTTTAATATTCCACCAAAGCTCTAATCGTATCTACTATTTTGCTGGTTGTGTGACATCTTTACTTGGTATTCACTCAATTCTATCGGAAATTGAGTCAAGGAGGTAATGTATAAATGTTAGCCTTAATCGTTATCTTGATTATATATGATTAGATATATTATTATGATCGTGCGATAATTCAAAGTGTATTCTATTCAAATTCTTCGGCTATTACAAAAGAGAGCTATAAAACTTAATAATAATAGTAGGGTTGCCAAGTCACCTTACTCGCTGGAACATTGTTGCAGTGTGGGGTATAATATATTATTCTATTTATACTTCTACTGGACATGCTCTGCAGATATCATGAAACGAATTTGACGAACAACAGCCCTCGGAAGTCTTAGTTCTACTGTGAATTATAGAACACAAATTTTATTTAGTCTGTTTCATGCTGGGATCTATTCTGCTGGTTTAAATCCGACAATATTCGAATCGAAATGACACCAACACCCTACTCACTTTATACTAATTTCCGTAATCAGTTTTCTTAGTTTACATCAGTAGGTGGCATTGCCGAAAGCTGATCCTAAATATCAAACACGAAAATTTAATATGTAAGGGAAAGCTATTCCAAAACTGTTGTTAAGATCGGGAGAAATAATTTATTACATGAAAACTAATTTTGAAAATCGCTCTATTTGCTATTTAATTAAACAGATCTAAACTAAATAATTTATTTACCATTGACTACAACAAGTTACTCTTTGGATTGAAATTTTAATTAGTTCTCGATATGAGTCCTTACGTTAAAAACACAGAGAAGTTTCGTTGTTGGTAGTAGTGCTTTAGTTCTTTTTCTATTATTCTTATATCTTTATATAAAATCTCTAAAATAACTTTCAAAGACTTCGCTATTCGTTTTTTCCTTTTGTATTCAATATATAAAACACAGTGTTACAAATTCTTGCATTAATTTCAAATCAATTTTCTTCACAGCTTTACGCTTATCGAAATACTAAAAAGATTACAATTAAATTTTACTATGAAACGTTTATAGAAAGAGAAAAATTATAAGTAAAATTCGAATTTAACAGCTGGGTGTAGATAAGAGACTAAAAACAAGAAGTGTTAACAGTGTAAAACAGCAACAACAACAACAATAAAACGGCAGCTAGTTAAAAAGGTATTGTTTGTCGAAAATATTGCTTGATTTTTTGATATTTTTTTCCAAATTTATTGAATAACAAGGGAAGCGAATTATATATTTAGTAACAAACAAAAGAAACCTGCTATCAAAAAGATTTATAAGTCCAAATGATATCATTTATCATGCTTAATTAAAACAGAAACAGCCAATAAAGATGTTAAAAAACATAAATTTTGTATATCAAAAGTTCAAAAAATAAACAAGAATAAACAAAATTTGATTTTGAACAACCTGTTAGTATGTATTGTTCGATAAAATATCTGGGGTGACACGTTGTTATAAATATTTTATCTTCAAAAGTTTTAAATAAAGTTTTATCTAGAATTAAATCTTTTTGTTTAAAAATAAATACGATTTATTGTTTTTATAATTATTTTACTAAAAATTCCTTGAACTGTATAAAATAATAATTTTTGAATCAAATTAATTTACTTGAAGCCAATTAACTAATTTATATGATGAGTTAAACTGGTGTAGTGTTATTTTGGAATTTCCTTTAATTAATAACGTGAGAGATTTTTTTTTTAAATAATTTATACATAAATTCTTTAGAAATTTATTTTTTTTTGAGTTATTTTTTAGATCAATAACTGATTTCTCATTAAAACCAAATTATCTATTTACTGTGAACTCATTTTATATTTATTTGTTCACATTTAATTATAAGAATGATACACTTTTGTATATAAATAAATTTATTTCTTTAAATTTAGAGAAGCGATAACGAATATTATGTGACCTTAACTAAAATTTATTGAGCAAAAGAGAAACAATCTCAATTTAAAGAGAGGGATGGAAGTATAGTAAGAAAAAACATGATTGAGTCAAACATAATCTAAGAGCAGTATAGATATTATAATTATATTATGTGGTTGGACTGATAATAACAAATTTAGTATACGAGTAGTATGATTTAATCCAATCATGCTATTTTTTAATACATAGATTTTATTGTTAAATCTGAAAGAATAACATTTGTTGTCACATTTTGCCACCATTTCTTATTGCTGTGAATTTTTAAGTACAATTATAATTCTATTAAAACTATTATGTTTCTTAATCCAACCATATTTATGAATGCCAATAATGTTATACATAATTGTTACCATGATATATTCAAACAGTAACAACTTCATTTTCTTAACCATAATCTATGATGGGAAACATACAATTTTTGACGAAATGCTCCCACAACCATAATTTGTTTGCGTACAAATCAACAGATAGTTAGAATTAATGTTCAGTGCTAAAGCAATAGGCCTTTTCTAGCAGAATACGAATTGGCTTAAAATTTATAAAAGGATTTCTAATAAGAGTGATATGATTTCCTTAAAAAAAATCACACTTATTGTTAAGGAAATTCAAAAGTTTTTTATTTAATGTGAAGTACAATCGATACAATTAAGTTCTAAATAAAATTTCATTCAAATGGCCTCCACGACTTCTTCTGCAGGACCGAATTCGATAAATCCAATTTTCGAGCACTTTTTCCAATAAATCAAGTCGTATGTCATGAATGGTACGTTCAATATTGACTTGTAAAACTTGAAGAGAGCCTGGTTTATTTCGGAAGACCAATGACTTCAAATAACCCCACAAGAAATAGTCTAATGGAGTTAAATCACAATTTCTTGAAATAACCGAATCTCCAAACTTTTCCCGCATTAATTCAATTGTTGCATTTCCTGTATGGCAAAATCACGACTTTTGTGGTAATCCAATGGCTTCAGTTCTTGAGTGAGAATAATTTTATACGAATGCAAACCCAAATCATTTCGCAAAATCCGCCAGGTTGTGGCGTTATGAATCGTCCAAAGTTTTTGTTTTTATGTATTTTTATTTAAGTCAAAAACCTCTTTATTTTTATTTCTGAAAAATTAAAATTTTCAGTTGAGTCACTTTTGAGCTAAGAGTGCGATATCTTCTTTAAATGTAGTCTTAATACATAGTAAATAATACTAGGGATGGATGGATGGAAATTTTGCATCATTCCATTTTTACAATTTAGTTAATACTGTATGACAAAGCAATAAATTTGAATAAGTAAGAAGATAGATAAACAAAAATATGTATGCGTCTTAATGATTGCATGCTTTAACTTTACCTAATGTAGCTCAACAGTCGCAATCATCAAGACTGTCTGTTAATAGAATTTAATACAATAAACCAAAGAAAAAACTTCAATAATCAGTTTAATCTGTAAATTGATTCCAGCTTACTGCAAAAATAATCTTGTTTTTAAATATTTTTTTTCTCGCTTCCATGTGATGTCATTAAAAAAAAAACAAACAAAAAATTAAACTTAAATTCACACCTTTATTGTTTAAAAATTACAGCAAAAATTCCATTAAAAATAACTTTGTTTATTAGAACAAATTTTGTTGTTGTGTTAATTAAAAGCATTTTATTGTATTTGAGTTAGTCACCGGCTAAATGAAATTGTTTTCAAACAGTCAAATACTTATAAGGTAGCAGTTTCATTTAATCTATGTCATATCTAACAACATAGTGTTTGCTTAAAAAATAATATAAGAGTTTTTCTGAGTTAAAATTATTTGTGTTTATTAGAAGATATAAAGTTGTCAAGCCATATTTTTAAAAATAGTTTCATATTTTTTACTATAAACTTGTAATCAAATTTAAGACCACCTGTTGTTAAGAAAAATTAATTCTATTAATTAGTTTGTCAGATGTACGTATGTGAAAAATGTTATAAATTATGATTTTTAACAGTTAAAGAAAATGAAAAAAAAAAAATAATATTTACGAATAGGCAGTTGACAGTTTTATTCTAATTTAGTGTTGAATTTATTTTTAATTAAATTAAGAATATAAGAAATCCTTGAACCAACGTGTGATGAATCCAAGCAGACATCTTGCACTACTTACAATTAAAAATATCTTATTTTGCGATCTTATGTTTGGTATAAAGGAAAAATTCCAATATCAGTAAAAAGAAAACTTTTAGCAACTAAAAAGCTAACGCCAAAAAATTGCTATTGAGCGCTTATTTTCAGGGCTGTTAGCCTAAACTTTTTTATGGATTGGCGTTACATTAGCAATCTTGTAAATTCACTATCATGATACATAATGCTGAAGATGAATGCCAATGGATTCGCTATCGTCCACGAGCATTGCTTCAAGACCAGTGCTGGAAAACTATCCGGCCCAGGAGACTTATTTAATGTTACTCTTTCTCGAAAAGTGGGATCTCCCTTGCAGCACTTTTTGCATGTTAAAACTGAAGCTGCAATTTTTCTCTGATTTATACGTTAAAGAAACAAAAACCTTAGAGTTATCCATAAGCTAGTAAATTAAAAACCAAAGCACAGTGGGGCCAACAGGCATTTTTTTCGCAGATAAATTCATATCTCTACAACTACAAAAGTGAAACTCACTAAATTTTATGTGAGTAGTTCTTAGAACAAACGTAAAACTTTAACGTAATCTTGGTGGTATAGGAGGAGAAGGCGAGTACCCGCAATCAAAGTCATTATTAATTAATTAATAAACATATTGTTTCTGTGAGAAATCGGTCTTTCCTTCTGTGAGCTTTATTCCATTTAATCTTAAACTCAAAAACGAAAGTGTTAAAGGGATTGCTGAAAACTTGAGAGTTGTGCTCTTCTTTTAAATTGATAATTTTTTCATCTATCGTTTTACAAGTCGAATTTTTCATAATGTCATACAAGATTTGGCGACTGAAAAAAACAACGCTTGATCTGGATCCTGCAAAATTTAAATGTATTGCATGAAACATATGAAATAATATTTAAAATGGGACAACATAAAAACTAAAGAAGTGCATGTGCTTACGGCAACTGTATTTTTTACTACGCACGATATTTTTTAAACCCATCATTATATATAAATACAACTACGATCACGCGTGACTCATGTGTGACTAACGCGTGACTCACGCGTAACAAATCACGAAATTTGCACATCTCTAATAAAAACGCATACATCAGAAGTCGGGAAGCGCTTTTTGTTGGTAAACTCAACGCGTGATACTATTATTAATTCGTACATAACTTCTGAGGCGCACCGATGCGCAGCATAAATTTTTCTGAAATAACGATCCGTTGTTCAACTTTTAAAATAGAATGAAAATCTTTGCTCAATTGGGCTCAATTCATAGCTTTAGGTCTACTTAAAGAAAATCCATTTATTTTTGTATTTATTATATAAACATTAAAAACAAAAGCACTTCCACAAATAATTTGTGTTAGAAATTTAAGCAAAAATTTAAATAAATACCTGAACTTGATGCTTGCATGGTTAGATTTATTACTTTTGCTAAATTACTTGAGGTAAATAGAATTTTATTACGCAAAGATTTTAGTTTATTTCTGCCCATTTTTTCAGTTTTCTCTCTAAATATTTAATTTCAACGAATCACACCAAAAGCACCGTTACGCATTTGACATTTATTTTTTGCTTAGTAATGTAGAATTTTAAATTTGTAGCACAAACAATATCCTTTCGAACCTACAAGGAGTTTTAATAATACTATTTATTATTAAGTTTGTTTGACGCTTGTATAAACTATTTTTATCAAACTAAACTTTTAATTAATATATTTCGGCGCTTCTATCTTAAGTCTTTCATATAGTTTTTTTTTCTGTCACGTAAACACAAAAACAATTTTTATCATTCACACCTTTTTTCTTTAAAGTTTTGTTGTTTACTTCAAATGTTATATAAAGTAAAACTCTAATTTCTTGCTTTAATCGTGTTAAAATTTAAGCAAAACAAACAAAAAAAAAAAAGAACATATCAAAGAAATTTGCAATTATAATTTTGTTTTGTAGCACTACTTTGCCTTAACGTAAAAGCGCACTGCTAAAGCATGTGTAGTAAAATGTAAAAAATACACTTTTTTCTAGCTTAAGCTGCAGCTTAAGCTTAAACATGATATGAAGATTTTAATCTTTTCTAAGGTTATAAACTTCTTTTACCGCGTCTAGTTTATTTCTCATAGTATGTTAGTTATACTTAAATATATATTTTTTTTGTAGTTATTGGTACCGATTGACCACTGAACAATTGAATTTTAAACATTTTACAACATGTTACAAGATGATAGCAGTTTAGACAACAACAAAAAATTATTTAGTATATTTTTTAAGTTTATAAAATCCTTTTGCATTTGCTAGAAATAACGCAATAGACGTAAGCAAAAAAAAAAAACAAAAACTATCTTTAAGATATGCCGCCGCGCCGCCACAACTAATTGGATTTCTCTCTAGGGAGAAATCTCCATGTTAGACTAAATGTACAAAAATAAAAATTAAAAGTTACCGAAATCAGTTTAAAAGATGCTTTACTTCCACAAACAACTTGTTGTAGAATAGTTGTTTTTCCTTTGCTGTTGCTGTTGCTGTTGCTGTTACGAAACAAAACAATAAATGTTTTACCAATTTTAAAATATGTAAGACTGTTAAAGCTTATGCTACATTCATATAGTAACAACATCGTCTAGAGCAACAAGAACTTCAGTAACAGTTTACAGAAATACTTCTAAATCGATAATGTCTTGATCAGCAGCTTTTGAAGATTTTTTCTGGTCATACAATCTTTCTTTCTTATTAATTTTAAGAAAACAGTGGGCTATAATAGAAGAAAGTTAAATATTGAAACAGACTATATTCAAAGTTTTCCAATATTCTTCTAGATGCAGAAGTATCAATTTTAAAGCAATGTTGTTTTTTCAGTAACAGCTCCATGATACCAATAATAATCATAGCTGAGTGTCTTCTAACAAATCTTTTAAACCATTTTCGAAATTAAATTAATCGAATACACAAGTTTACTTACTGAATGTTTGCTAATATCATGATCACAGAGCACAAAGAGTTTTTCCACAAGGAATGAATTAAATATCCATTATATTTTTTAAACAATTTTTAACAGTGATTTCTCTCGAATTTCTTCATCGTCCTAGGACGAGTTTTCATTTAGCAACGCATCCTTTTTAAATTCGTTGAATATAATCTATGGATTTGAAAAAGTTTTTGTTGCAATAACTTCACAACACATTCTTCGAAAGCAATATCTCTTTAGTGAAAAAATGTTTAAAATTTTATTTTCAACTAAATTATTATTGTATGGGAAATTCACAATAAAAAGCTCAATTGAATATTAAGCCAGTTATGTAGTGAATTTTTTTAACCACTAAATGGAAGAATAGATTCAACCGAATTCAATAATGATTCTTTTTACATTCTTTTATTCATTAAATCGTCAATTGAAATATCAATAGTTACTAAAATCTTAAATCTAAAACTGTTAAGTATATATTTAGGCAATGCTACTAGACCAAATTTTTAGTTTCAGCGGATCATATTTTGTTGTCTTACGTCGCTCGTGTACAAGAGTATTCCACCTTCTCAGGCCACGATGACCTCTATAATTTAAAATATTGCGCGCATCAGTATTTGGGTTCAACTCAATTTGGTCACGTACTTTGAAAACACATTCTTAACATACACGGGGCTGGTGTAATTGAGTTCAGAATTTCGTTTGTCGCCTTTGAATTCTTTCCAAGTTTGATGCCGAGGCAGTGCCTCATAAGTGGATTCCATAAGACCGTATTGGTTTAACTATCGACGTGTATGGTTAGGTGTCGATTTTTATAGGCCGGCATGTTTCCCCGCGCAGTGTAAAAATTTGCTTTATACCTTTTTTTTTTTTTTAATTAGGACCAGCACTCAGGGGGTGAGCCCCCGAACAGGTTTTAGTGACCAGTGCTTTGCCTTCATCACTGAAATAGTCCGATAACAATTAATACAATATCTCACTAATGTACATTAGAGAAATTAATGATGTTAATTGACTTGCTCTGACCAGGGTTTGAACCCAGGCCCCAAAGTCATTGTTTGCTTAGTAGTCAACGCGCTAACCACTTCAGCCAACAGCACCTTCAAATTGCGGGAAGGTTTTACCGTATTTTAATGAACGCTTAGAAAAGCTTTATTATCAGTGAAATTTGACGTGTATGTGTTGCTGCCTAATGGTAATTCAGAGGCATATATTAAGTACAGTAAAAACCCGAGGATGCTGGGTGTTTAATTACCTGACTGCAGATTAATTAAATTAAATATTTAACTATACGAACGTAACCCTGATAAGAAAGGTTCGAAAAAAATTATTTCCCAAAATTTATTCAAGGGTAACTATTCTAAAGTTATTCGAATAAGAAACGATAAATTTAGATAATAGAAATAATTGGCACTTGTTGTTTGTATTACTTTATTCGAAGTAAAACTTGTTTAAATAAAATTTTGTGACTCAAAATTAAATTATGCATGTAAATAGAAAGTATTAAAAACAAGAAATTTAAAAAAAATATTTATTCGAATATAATTTATTCGACTAATATAAAATAAAGAACAACAAAATGTCCATATAAAAAATTTAAGCATATTTAGAACACAAAAAATATATGACATATCTATTCGATTAATATTTTTTTCAAAATTAGGTATTCGATTAATATATTTTTGCAACATAAAATTAAACATGAAAAATTACTTGAATCAAAAATATTATAATAATTAAATAGTAGTTAAACTAATCCATATAAAACTATTCGAATAGAAATTATAGAAATAAAACATTATTCGAATAAAAAAAAATACTTTTACTTGCATATAAATAAAAACTGCTTGCATTGTTCATCTTCCAAGAAAATTTCCATTAGAGGAAATGTTAAAGTGGTAAAAAAATATATGCTTGACTTTGGATACCTTTTTTCAATCATGCAAAAAGTTTTATTCAATAATTTTGGAGCAGTTCTCTACAGCCATTTTTACTACCTCTTCCACTGTGCATCCAACTACAAAACATTGTGTAATTGTAATAGTAAAGCAAAGTATTTTTTTTTTAATTTAGCTTTACAAAAACCACCAAAAAATAAATCAAAAGATCTGAAAACATCCTCTAGATAGTTACTCAAGTTGTTGGGATTTATTTGTTGTTTGCGGTTTGTTTTTATTGCGAACAACATTTGGGTGTTGTAGGTGAAATATAGAAACAAACTTCGAAAAAAAGGCGCGTGCAAAGGGGCAATTAATTTGTATTGTGAACAACCCACTAACATGCACTTTCAGGAAAATATTTTAATACTCATTTTCATGTTTTCATATATTTTCTGCAGTGTTTTTATTTATTTTTTTTCTATGTTCTGGCTGGCGTATTAATGTTGGCTTTAAAGTGAAAAATTTAATTTATTAAAACAATGTTAAATTTAATGTTACTCAATGGTTAATGTTTAGTTTGAAAGTATTAAAAAAATATATAAATTCTGAATTATTTTAAAGGTTAATGAGTACGAGGGATGGCCAGAGAAGAGGACCGACTCTATGAAGCATTGAATTGTTGTGGTAAAAAAACACAATTCATTGTTTGAAAATATAATTTTTATCTTTTATTATTTTAGGTTGTAAAATTTTTCAATATATGTATGTATATATTTTTTTTTTGATAATTGAAAAAAATTTGCTTTTAGATATTACGACAATAATAAAAAATTAAATAGGTTGACTCCTTCTTACACTCTGACGACTTGAGCAGAGTGTTTTTGTGAAAACCATTGACTTCGTTAATTTATTTCCATACAAAGTTTCTACTCAAGTCGACCGTCGTCGTAATTACTGAAACACATGGTTAATTTTTTTATTATACTTAATATAATTTTTTTTTCTTATTAATATTACAATTGTCTTCAAATACTTTTATCTTTAACAAGTGTCAATATTAACAAAAATGCATTAATTCTCCATTTATTATGACCGTAAATAACTTATAATCGAACATATCAATCTTATGACAACAACATTTCAACATATTCTTTCATCGCATTGCAACAAATATCAGCTGAAACTAAAAAGAAAAAACCATAAAAAAACTTATTCTACCATCATCTATCAAAGTCAAAACAATAAAGAAATCTAAACTGACTTTCAACTCTAGCCCTCTTTGTTCCATTACTCGTACCTTGTTGGCTCTAAGACCAAAATCTTACGCATTTGTATGGAAGGAGTCATATGGAAAACAAAAAACGTTTTTCTTTATATTTGATATAATAGATATGCAAATTTTGTTCCTCAATTTAGTTCTTTTGGATAGATAGTTCGGTTTCTAGTATGACAATTTAAAAACACCAATCTTTAAAAGCTAGACTAACAAGAACATCTAAGGCAAATTTGCATATGAAAATTAACCAGCGAACAATTGAATACTAAAATATTAAGATGGCACGAAATAAGCCCCAATGAAATAAGCCCCAAAAAATTTAAAAATTTTTTTTTTTTGGGCTTTATTTCTTTTTTTTGAGCTTATTTTATTTTTTAAAAATTTGGAGCATATTTAATATAATTTTTTGGGGCTTATTTCATTTTATTTGGGCATATCTCATATCATAAAATAGATCTAAACACATTTTGAGGAAAATTGCATGTTATTTTCAAGTTTCGACTGTGTTAAAATGAAGTCCTTGCGCCCGGCCGTAGGACGGTTATGCAGAAAATACTTTGAACGCGAAGCCTGTGTTCGATATAATTTAGAGGATAAAATTCTTGCATTTTATGATTTCTTCTTAAGCTTACTTCATCAAGTTAAAAAATTTGGGGCTTATTTCATTTTTTATTTGGGGTTAATTTTATATTTTTCGTAAATTTTGTTTGGGGGCTTATTTTATTTTTCGATTTGGGGCTTATTTCGTGGTGCCAAATATTAATACCAAATATTTTTTTATCCTGGAGTGATTATTTTTGTGGACTTTTTACAGCACAAATTAAGTAAAATTTTAAAAAACTATGCGCATAAATGTGAATTTGAAAAGAATTTCATTTAGAAATTTTCTTTGTTTTTTGTTTTTCATTTTATATTGTCGATTTGAAAATATATTTTTTCTTTCGCCAGCTCTGAGATGACATGCATGGTGCCGAAACTAGGAAAGTTGGGTACGAGAAGAGGGATGGATTGTCTAATGGTACTCGTATCTACTTTATCTGATAGTCAGGCAGCGCTTAAAGCCTTAATCTCTTGCCAGATAAGATCACGTGTTGCATGAACTGTGTTACGTCTCTAAAAGAACTTAACTCCAAAAAAAAACTAATGTTGTTCAGGCTGCTTGGCCACAAAGGTCATACTGAAAAAGAACTGGCTGATAGTCAAGACAATAGTGGAGCCAAACGTAACTTCATAGGAATTGATCACTTCTTTGACATATCCGAGTGATGTATATATACATATAGATATATATATATATATATATATATATATATAAAATAATAGATCATGGACTCAGATGGCATTTTCTCGCCCTCAAAAGCCTAAGACAAGCAAAACGATTTTCCAAAAGTTACTACTAATGAACAAATATTATCATAGAAGATTACTGATGGGTTGGTTTACCGGAAACTACAGTCTCAGGAGGCAAAAATTCTTTATTGGAATTGCCCGGTTGAATTAGCTCTCATAATAAGGTTTCTGGGAGGTATCTTGATGACTCCAAATAAGATTGACAATATCACATCTTTCAGAATAGTGGGCTTTAATCGTAGCCTTAACTTACTTCCATGAACAGTTTAGCTGCACAAAAGATCCTTTGGGTCGCTATGCCTTGGGCCTTACTTAATAATAAATAATAAATAGATTAATGAAACATAATCGATATTGAGTCGATGCGCCAGTGAGTCAATAGAGTTGGCTTCACTACTCCCATCGATAATCTTCTTCGCCTTTTCCTTAGGCCTTCGCCTAAATCTTAAGTTTCTAAACGTGCAGGAGGTTATCATTGAAATTTCACACGGAATTTAAGGAGGAGCTATTGAGTTTACGCTATACCGTATTAAGTAACAGGTGCTTTTCAAATATTCTACTGAAATTTTAAAAATGTTTAATATTAAAAAAGGTTATCATCCCGAGAATAACAAGATTTATATCGTACGTAATTACAGATGAATGAAACAATATTTTTGGTTTTAAATAAGGTGACACCGTTTCGCTATTGGAGAAAATCATTCTAATTGTTGTTTACCATTTAAATGTATTTTTTTTTTTTTCAATATAAAAAATATATGTACATACATACATGTATCTATCATATCGAAAAACATGAAGCAAAGCAATCCATATGACATTTTACTTGATCTTCTTAATGAATGTTACAATATTTACTGGGTTATTATTTGCTTACCTTTCTGGTAACTATGGGAAACCTTTAAGTTTGATTCTTCTTCGTGAATTGTTTTAGTTTTTCCTTTTTTTTGTATTTTTGTTTATTTTTATTTATAAAAATTGCTGCAATTTTCTTCTTGTTAGTGACAAAACCGCCCGCAATTGCTGTCATTTCAACCAAAATGATGCTGAATATGCGACACATTTCGATCACTGTCAAAGTGTCAGTGAAAACATTTGTGACAATATATTGTATTGTAAATTTACGCAGCATATTTACTACACATGCTTATATAAAAAAAAAAATAGTCAAAAAAAGAAAATGTTGGTTTAGGTAAAACACAGTTTAGATAAATAAAGCAGAGGCTTAGCAAGAAATGCATGTAATAAGGGTGCGAGCTTATCACAGAGTGAATAGGTATTAGAACAAATGCCAAATAATTTTTAGAAAAGTTATATTTTAAATTTAAATAATTAACTTTTCCCCACTTTATCTGCGTCTCTGCTTTGATTTAATGCAATTCTTTTGGTACTAACATTTTGTGATATATTTGGGCAAATTTTGTATTATTCTTTTCCTATTCGTCTGCAAAAAGGTGACCATTTCCTGAAAATATCACAATAACTTTTTATAAAAGAACTAAAAATTTGTGTTAGAATAAAAACAGGCATAATGTAATAATAAAATGCAATTTAATAACTCATTCTCTCGATATAAAAATTACGATTACAAACAGTTTTTCTTTTGGTCTCCTTAAAAGCATCAATTTCTTCTATTTGATTTTTTTTTTAAACAAACCGTGTAAACATAATTTGCATATAATAAGCCAAATCAATGTTAAACCACGTTTATTTTCTGCCATCATACTCTTTTTTTAGCGGCTGCAAATAAATTGTGGCTGGTTTGCTTTAACCATTTGCTTCAAGTACATTTGCACAAGTTTATGATCAAAAGGGGACTAGGAAACAGGGGCAAGGTAGATAAAAATTTTGTGGCTTGAAAAAGCTTGTCAATTGTCAATCCCTTAGTTTAAAAAAATGTACATACTTATAATATGCATGTATGAGTGTACGTAATTATACAGAACACTTTAGAGATATTGTCTCATTTTTGTTCAAAATACTATTGTCAAACTTTAAACTGATTTGGCGAAGAAGCAAAAACAAGACTTGCTACGATGTTTATGGCTGCTAAGCTTAACAAACCTTAACAAATTTTCAAAAGTATTTGTTCTCCCTTTTACTTTAAGGTTTCTTTGGTATAATTTCATTTAATATGGTTCTGTCATTGTTTATGGTCACTTTGGTGGTTTGATTGCTTGTTGTTTGGTGGGGTTTTTCTCTTCTGTGGCGGCATAAATGACAATAAAGTTTTATCTTTAAACTCATAAACAGTTATTAAGTGGTATTTAAAACCATATACCCTGTTTAATGGTAAATTGGTCATTGTTGACCTAATTTTTAAAAAGTTAAATTTAGTTTAGTCATTTTTTCAAAGCCATGAATTTATGTCTTAATATTTCCTGAAATGTAAACACAACTCAAAATTTTTTTAATTTTTGATTTTGATAATTTCTTTTATAAATTTTATTAAAATTTAATTTATAAAGAAAATGTCTTTAGTACATGTACATATGTATGTATTCATGTACATATGTATTGTTTATATATATATATATATGCATTTACTGCCACAGTGATTCTTTAAGCTGTTTATTTATGCAAAATCGTGATTATAAGGCGCAAAAATAAGATCACGCTAAATACATTTTTTCCTACACAAATGCTTTCGTTTGTTAAATAAAAACATCCAAAAACAACAAAAATCTCTTTACACGATTTATTTTCAATATAAAAAAAATAACTAAAATAAAATCACAAAAATGGAATAACAAAAAACAAACAGTAGTTGCATACAACTTAGTAGTTTTAGCATAAATAAGTTACTGTAACACTCACTCTATATTTGAAAATGAAAAAAGAAAAACCTTCAAACTTACTTGCAATCTAATGAAAATTCTACAAGTTTTTTTTCGTATGGGGGAGTAAAGTGTTGACATCATCAAAATGGAGAGGTATTATTTGTTTAATAAGACGTTTGGGAGCCAATAGTGATTCAGTTTTTCTTAGGCCAAGTACACCTAGAAAAAATATTGTTTGTAAAACTTTATGTAATTTTCAGCTCTTTAAAGTCTTTAAAAAAAATTATCCTTAGCTGTCGCCCATAAAATATCATTTGAAAACAGTTCGCTTGCCTCTTTAAATGTACGGATTACTGAATAGTCAGAATTAGCGAGTGTCCGGATTAGCGGGGTTGTACTCTACAACCTTGTTGTCGCTGTAAAAATGCACTGCTGCCAACTTTAAATGGAATTATCAGCACCGCATAACGGTTATGTCAGTTAATAAAGGCTGCTTTAGCCGACCGTAACTCCAGAAATGTAAAGGTTGATGTGTAAGCTGATTGTTTCTGTCATATGCAAACGCTGTGAAAATACATACCTGACTGATAAGAAATGTTGCCGAAACGTACCAACCTGCAAAAAATTGAATTTCATTACGAGGTTACGTGACATTTGTAGACAGTGATAGAATGCTTGTATTTATTTATTTTTTTTTTTTTAATTAGGATGCAGTGCACTGTGCCGGAACTCAGGGATAGGGATAGGATAGAGAAATAGATGTTGAAAATTTAGAAGACTTAACTTCTTCATAACTCTGCTTTGCGCATTATGTTAATTTTTCAGGCAGTGTTGAATTGCAATGAGGCACAGAAGTCCTCTATTGGTACTTTTTTTTATTTTGAATCGTTTTGGTTGTTGAATATGTACACATGCATGCTTTATAGGGTAAATGAGGTTTCCTAAATAATTTTTTTTAATATCTAGCAAGAGACTGTACCGATTTTTTGTGCTTATATTTTACACAATTTATATGTTAATATCAAGCATAAATATGTTTCGGAACCCTTTAAATAATACTGTACTATTTGTACACAATCATATTAGAACTCCAATCAACGTTTAAAAGTGCTGTTTTGCATTTTATTTATGTTTTTCAAAGTGATAAAAAGTTGCAATGGACGACAAACAATTAGTATTATTTGTGCATAAAAATATATTCATTTTTAACAAGTATTCTCCAGGGCACAATATTTCGGAGAAGAAAATAAAAATATGATATTTAATAATAATTTGAACACATATGTATGTACTCGTATGTATGTACATATGTATGCCTGCACATTCATAAGTCAGAAACACATTTTTAAGCATTCCATAACTATAAAAACGTTGGCTCTTACATTACATCAACATTTAACATTACATCTACAATTTCAACGGTCGGCCTTAAGGATGTATACATACGCACATACATAAATAAAAAAAAACATAAATATGAAAATAATACAAAGTTCCTATCCAAAAAATTTCGGCCGCAAAAAGTACTGAGATCCAAATAGGGACCAGGTTCTTAATAGGTACAATTCCATCTCATCTCTAGGCAGTCTGTAAGCTTGGCAATATTTTTTTGGCTTTCTAGTATTATTTTTTTTAGTTTAGTGTTAAAATGTTTATTTAACTATGTTCAATTTATGTGAAGCTATAAAAGACCTTGTAATTGTGTATGTAACAGATCTATAAAGTATATATCGATGGCTTAATATAGAAAGGTCGTATCACAACTTTTAGCTACTTTACAGGAGAAGGAAAAACATCAATAAAATCTGGAAAAGAAAAACATGTAAGAAATGAGTTGGGGCTTTTTTTAATTACTGTAAATCTGTTATTCGTCAACATAGGAAACTGAATTTTTTAAGGGAGGTGCATTTGTCTACCAGAATATGTAAAAAAACCGATTTTGAAAAAAAACGAGATACGACCTTTCTGTATTAAGCCATCGATATGTAATTGACAGTTTGTCTGTTTTAAAACTATGGACGCCTTAGCCGAAGAATCTTCCTAAAACTTTATCAGTAAATTTGCTAAAATATAATATTCTGTGCACTTATTCCTTTTTATATTGGCTTTAAGGAAAATGTATTATATTAAAAAGTGGTCAATTAGGCGAAGCAACTTCCACATAATAGCTTTGATATATCTTGGGTACTAACTAGGTAAATGATCTGATATTTTTTGGCGTTAATCCATTGATTCACAGCACTCTTTAATAAAATAAGAACAATTGTATGAGTGACGCCTTCCACATACAATTAAAAATAATATTGAAATATAATTGGAACGAATTAAGTAAGAAACTTGAAATTTTGTGTAATGCTTTAAAGAAAAAAAAAATGCACGAATTCTCACAAAAAAGAATTATTTATGGTGTTTTCTTTTCTACAAAAAATTGGTACATCTCCATCCAGAAAGTGTACTTTGGTGTTCGTTTCTTAAAAATGTTTTGCTCTGTAAAAGGGTAGAGTGTTTGATTCTAAAAAATTCGCCCCCCCTAATGGTAAAAGGCATTGTACTTTATACCCCGTAAAAATCGACAGTGTTGATAGTGCCCTGTAAAAATTAGCTGTCAGCTGTTACAAACAGGGCGTTCCACTTTTTCATAAGTTGTGTTTTATTGTAGTGAAATAACAAGTTGCATTATTACAGGGTTGGCAAGACATTTTATTCATGTACCTTTCAACAAGGTGCCATTTTGTGTGCAGAAAATAAAACACCATTAGTTTTTGTTGCATTATACTTCTGGATGCAAGTCAAAGTTTATAAATAGTTTATCCTAAAGGTACGTTGAAATTTATTAAATATTTGTTCAAAAAAACGTAGTTTTGCTTAGTGACGGCGACATTAAACTTGGTTTTTTTATTACAAAATAAAATTTATTATTCTGCAATAAAGTTTTTTTTATACATTTTTCAAAAATTCAAACCCATAATTAAAAAAATAAAGCCGTTAGATTCTTTCTAGGTTACATTTTTTCGACAAATGTTTAATAAATGTGAACGTAGGTTTAGGCATAAGCATGATGTTATTATCAAGTCGAGAAATTTTTGACATAAGGCTGGATAAAAATGCTAGAGCAAATTGACAGTTGAATGAAAATCTTTCAATTCAGTTTATGAAGTGTGTGTCCAAGAATCAATTCAAATGAGAGACTCAATTGACAATTTAATTAAAACGTGTATGGGACGCATAAGATAGAGACTTTGACCATGACTATGATCACATATTTGACTAATCCTATTCTAAATTTAATAAGACGTGAAAATGTTATAACCGGAAACTATTATAGGGTAGAATTATTTCTTTACAATCTTATCACAAATGCATCTGCTCTCTTTGCTTGCTAGAACTAAAAGAATACTCCAGTAGGTTTTTTTCAATATATTGTTTACACCACGATCTTTATAGTACGAAAAAAGAAAACGGCAACAGCAAAAAAGCAATTTCAAAAACATCATCACATCGTCATCAAATTTTTCAACATCATATAGAGAGATCTGTTGAAAATTTCTCTACACTGCTATCGTTTAGTTATATTTCGTAGATGTTTTTTAAAGACTAAACATCATTGATGATGATCACACGATATGGCATTTTGGGTTAATAATTTCCATACTGCTAATGTTATGTTACTGTTGTGACCATACCAACGGAAAAATATTAGATTTCGGATGGAGGAAAAAATAGAAAACAAACAAAACAAAGGCGATTTCGTGATAATCCATTATTAATGCCAATCAGCATATCTGGCACTACTACAACCACTTGTAGTTAAAGCACACAATTTATACAAAATACACTTATATATACCATATAGTTTGAGAGAAAAGTCCATATGAAAACTTTCATATGCCAGAGAGAAATAACAATTTTGTGGAAAAACAAAGGAACCTTCAAATTTGGTGTTTTATCGTGTGGCGCTTATCTTGGCCAAATAATCTCTTTCTGTCTTTTTTTGTTTCATTTGTTTATTTTTTGCTGCTGCTTCATAAACATTTGCTACCAATCGTGGCCAATTGGTTAGATTGTCGCCTACTGGTGTTGATATTTGCATTTACAGCCAAAATTCAAAATAGTTTTTGGTTGTTTTACTTCCATGCATTTTTTTCCCCATTTTTCATAAACAAAATCTTGAGAATTTTAAAATTTCTCATACTTTCTAAGTGTGTGTTCTGTAAAGTTTTTCTTAATAGTTTTTATTGTTTTGCATCCACTGTGAGTGTGTGCATGTGTTCGTTGGTCTATAAGTGCTGCTTTACCACGGTCGTGGTTCAGGACCTCCCAGTTGTTAGACTTTGTATTGTAGCTTTTGTACTTATTTGGTGGCTACTGTTTTTTTTAAGTTTCTTTATTTTTTGTTGCGTCTTACAATTTCATGACCTTAAACATAAAAATTTTCATAATTGTTTCTTTGTTTTTTTTTTCTGCTTATGTCTTTTTACCTTTCATAAAATTTACAAAATTAGTGCTCATTGTAGATTTTAATAGTCGTGGTTAAAGTAACCAATATTTAAATTTATTTGTTTGTTTATTTTCTTAATCCTTATTTTTTCGGTTTTTTTAATGCTCTTTCTAGTGCATAGTGGCACTTGAAAGCTCAATACCGCCACTTATGTGTGTGTTTGCTTTATAATATGACAGATGACTTGATTTAGTTCGCTAATACCAGTAGCCCACACGCATCGTTGTGGTTTCCTTGTGTGCCTTTTATCTTAAGCAAAATTTTAAGAAACCAAAACAATTGCGGTCTAAAAGGATAAATTATTATGATTTTTAAAAAAGAATATGATTAATAAAGTTGAAGATAAACTTTTAACTTATTTATTTTTTGTTGTATATATAATATGTGTTGTGCTTCTAAGGACAACCCTGACAACATGAAAATAGCTTTTGTTTTTAATTTAAAAAATAAGTCAACATATTAAGAAATTTTAGTATGGAATTGTTTATGTAGAAATTAAATTAAATATTTACGTACATATGAAAAGTAATATTATCAGGCTCAAGTTCAGTTTTATTGAATTAATGAAAATTCAAAATTACTAAGAGTTTTTGTATGTTGGAAAATATTATTATTTATATCCAATCAGTTTTTAGCAGAACGTATCAGTACTGATTTCAAGGCCGCTACACCTCTCATCAGCGTTCAATTGTCCTTCTTTACAATTTTCGTAAAGTGAATAATAATTGAGAAGACTATCAACTATTTAACCAGTTTTCAACAGAAATAGGATACGAGAATTAATTTTTAATTCATTTTTTATTCTACCTTGAAACAGTGCTGGTTAGTACGAAATTCCCTCTTCACTGTTTGGAAATTACTAATAATCGAATAATAATTACGTTTATTCGTAATAATAATAATATGTAAACAGTATCTCCGCTAAGTTCAGTTTAGAGCTCGAGGACGTGCAATTTTGCTACTTAGGAAGTATCATATCCACCATTGGCGGCTCACGTAATGATATTGCATATCGCATGAGAAGATCAAAACAAAGATTTGCTGCATTACAAAGAGTATGTAAATCGCCACAAATACATATAAAAAAAGTAAACTCCGCTTATTCTCCTCAAATGTTCGCTCTACACTTCTATGTGGATGTGAGTCCTGGGAGTCTACTGCAAGGGACTTGCTGCTTGTGAAAAATGTTGCGAACGTAGTTTCCAACAGAGAACAGGCGAAACACCATATTTCTAGAAGACCTCATGATAATATTTCAAATCTGTCAATTGACTTGAACCCTTAGGGTAGCAACAGAAGAGGCAGACCCGCGAACACCTGGCCAAAGCAACTAGAATCCGTAATTAGAAAAACAGGAAAAACTAATTCAAAACAGAATAATTCAAAACAATTAAAGAAATTAAAAATCTCTGCTGAGAATTGAAAACGTGTCAAGTATCTTGAGTCACTGCAATACATTACCAATTTATTGCTGTATAAGGTTTCTGGCATTGTGTTGCTAAAAACTTTCAAGAAAAAATTCTAACAATAATTAAATTAATGAAAAATTTCATTTAGAACTTTTGTATATTTTAGAAAACAATTATTTTGATTATGATGAACAAATTATGAAATTTGTAAAAAAATTAAAAAAATTCACAAATTATATCAATTTAATAACAAATCTCTGACTTAATTATTTATAATTACATATTAAAAAAAATTTAAAAATTTGTATATGGCTTTTACGGATCCTTTTAGAAAATACACAAATATGTAACAAAAAACGAATATTATATCATATTGCTAATTTGTATGATGTAAAATCATTTGCACATAATCGTGAATGCTATTACTAAGTTCTATGCTAATTATTAGTAAATAATTTAATCTTGTGAAATAAATAAAAAGACAAATTATTTAAATAAGAAATACGAGTATAAGAATAAATCAATAAAGATGATATCATCTACATACAAAAAGAACTCATATATTTCGCAATAGAACGAGAAAACAATAATAATAATAATAACATGATTGTATTATAAGACGAATTAATATAAAACAGCTAGAACACAAAAAAAAAAAAAACGTTTCAACATTTTAAAGTTAATAATACGAAAGAAATATAATAAGAATTAGCAAATAATTTCTGAACATTACTTGTGCAATAATTCAATATAATTTGCAAATTTTCTACACTAAATTTCACAGAAAATTTTCAAAATAGAATTGATGCAAATATTTGTTTTCAGAAATTAAAATTAATAATTTACACATATTAAGTTATTAAGAAGATCTACTAATGCTGATTAGATGAGAGAACTTTTTCATTCGTCTTTACAACATGAAGACCCACCCATTAAAATCTTTAATTATTTTCAATTTAATATGTTGCACTGTGTAAAACTAATCACTATATTCTTCTGCCAATTTATATGAGTTTGCAAAATATTTAAATGCTTGTTGTACATCTTATTGCAATTTCTTATGTATAATTATAAAAAAAAAACATTATTTAGCTTGTTTATAATTTTATCGATGGTTCTTATTTTGAGCGTGCACGTCTTGATCTCTATCAAATTCAAATGTTTCTCTTTTATTAATTGTGAGAAGCCTTTAAATGAAATAATTATAAAAAGTTCAAAAAAATTGTTTCTCATTCTTTTGGTCAGTACAAAATGTTCTCCATTTTTGTGGATCTTTGATTGATCCACCAATGCTGTTAAGTTTTTGGGCAACTTCCTTCCAACTTTCATGTCGAAATGTTTCTCCATCTGCTGATTCAAATCTTAAAGAATAAAATCGTTACACTTTATAATTTTCTTTATAAAATAATTAACAATTTCTTGTCTATCACAAGCAAACTCTACATTCATTTCCATGTAATCCAAGAAAGCTTTTTTTGTGCCTCTAAAGGTTTTTTAATCTATCCATGACTCAAATAAAATAAAAAATATTTTGTAAAATACCAAAATTCACCCCAAATTTTTAAGTGAACAAATTTTTTCTCTGGGGTTCACTACAAGTGTCAAATTTATTCATTCTCACCATTGCGGACACAAAAATCAAAAGTGAAATTGATGATCACTTCAAAATTCATCGTTGCAGAATTTAGCCCCTGGCTTATAAGCCAAAAAATTTTTTTAAACTAAATAATTTATATTAATGAAATTGGAGTTCACATGTCAAAACTGGATAGCTTTAATTAAAAAAAAATCATTATTGTTTTTATAACTTTGCTAAATATGTTTATCGTTAGCGTTGGTTTAAAGCAGAAAAAAATTCAGCTAAAATTCATTCATAAAAATGTCGGTTAGTTTTTAGTTGTTTTATTTATTTCTGAAATTAATTAACACTTCTATTTGAAAATTCATTGAATTGTTATATTTTCTCATCTTACTCTTAATGTATTTATTTTTTATGTACGAGTATATTTTGGTTGATATTAAATTTAATTATTAAGGTATATTTAAAAATAAATGCTTGACTTATTATGCACACTTACCAACTCATATACACCCTGCTAATAATAAAATCGAAAGATATCGCAATATTTCCATAATCCCAGAACGGTTTATGGGTTCGGGTTGGTGTGAGTGGTTTGAAAAATCAGTGCTTTATATATTTAAAAAAAAAAGTATTGTTAAAAATATATTTTAGGTTAAATAAAAAAGCTTAAAACAAAATCATTTGATGGAAAAGTGTTAATTGATGTGGCAAATCAAAATGAAATTTTTTAAAACAAAATTCAGTGAAGTGTAGGGCTGATTAAACTGAGCGATTTACTTATTTTCTTGACATATTTTCGCCCTTTGAAAAATCTTTGTTGTTTTCAAGCAAAACTTTCATATTACAAGACTTTAAAAACGAAAAAAAGACTAAAGAAAAATCTTTAAGAAAAAATACTTTTATAATACGCTTTGAACAAAAACAAAATTCCTTTAATTGTTTGGTTGTTTTCAATCGCATACTCAATGTAGATCATCTCAGCAATTGTATACATATATTTTTTTATACAATATTTTCAGTTCGTTTTAAAATTGCAAAATAAAAAAAAATAAATCATCGATTTCTCTTAAGCGATTTGATCGACATGCCATGACCGTTGTGTGGTTGCTGGTCATGTGAATTTTCTTCTTCTTAAGGGGCCAAATAATTCTTTTTTGGATTTAAAACTTTGTAATACAATAATGGTAACAATATATGATTCTTTCTTTTTCATCGTAAACTTTCAACAAAAGGAGTAGAGGAATATGTATGTCTGTACGGACAGACAGACAGACAGACTGAAAGCAACAAAAAATATGAAAGAACACATATAAAAAAGTGGGTGTTTATACGGGGCGGTTATGCGAATTTAGAGCCAGCATATGATTACAGACTAAGATTACAAAATGTTCTGTTTTTTTTTTTTTTTCAATTTTTATAATTTGTTGTAGGTTTGTGTTTTTTGTTTTATTTTTTATTTAGTTAATGTTTTGAGTATTGATATTAATGGATTTTTTCCAAAACAACTTAGTGCACAGCAAGAAGAGATATTTGATCCGCAAATCTGCAAGTAGAGTTTTTTAAAGAAATATCTGTATTAATATTAAAATCGTTAAAAAAAATTAATTTTACACTATTAATTTATTTTTTGAACTTTAAATACTGCAAACCATACAACGCATACTCGATTTAAATAATATTGATTGTTCCAGCGTTACCAAATCAATGCAGTCTTCCGGAAAAAAATTATACATAATTTATCGTTTAGCTGCACATTCCAACAAAATGTTGCGTTATGCATTTCTCAAATAGCAGCATAGATTATGCTGACTTACCTATGTAAAGTATTTTATTTACATATTTATATCTTTAATAATTAAATTTAAAAAATTGTTTTAATAAAATTTCCAATTTATTATAAACTAGCTAGCCCCAATCTCATAAAACAAGAACAATCTGGAATTAAGCAGAATAAAATAGCAGCAGCCAGCAAATCCTTTCAAATAGAAAATTAGTTTGAAGTTGGTGCAGTTATTCAATATCAATATCACTTTGTATAGGGTTACCCTCTTTATCCTTTTATGGCTTCAAGATTTTGATAAACTTAACTGTTTAAAAATGTCAACATATTAATTGTTTTAATTGTGCAAGTATGTGGATATTAACAATTTCTTTGTATTACCGTTGGGCTTCCTGTAACTAACGAACAAACAAACCAACACCTATTCATTTATATGTCAGTTACATTGATGTATATAGAGGAAATCATTAAAAAAAACACAAACAATTCATAAAAACATTAAAATCGGAATATAACTAAAAATTAGTTCAGTAGTGCGATTCAGTCACTATTAACATTTCGATAATTGTTTTATTTACTGACAATTATTGCGATTTGCAGTAACGATTTTGTTATTCACTAACTAGTTCTGAACAACATCGTTATAGTTTCCTTTTACGTGGCATCTCTATCAATATATAAGAAAACCATAAAGCAAAATAAACAAAAAAAAAAAAAACCAAATTAATCAGTTAATATTTGTACAGGCTAAAGTTCGTAAATGTTAATAATTAGAGAAATATTAAGTAGACATTGTTAACATATTTCGAGCAACAAAGGAAAAATTTAATATTTATACATACATCGCTTTTGTAGAGTTTTCAACAGCACTGGTTGAATAGAAACAAACGTTGTTTTTCGGTAAAAGCCACTAAACCTTGTCAGTATTCATGTGCAAATGCTTTTTTTCACTACTTGTTAGGTAGTTTCGTTGAACGTCATTACATACTCTATTTATACACCAAATTGAACCACGATTTTATGAATGAGCTTCGATCTACATAAATGATATTTAGTAAATTTCATTTAAAATCTCTATTAAAATCTATACCGTTTATACCAACTAAAACCAGTTGATTTAGCTTTTTTATACAAATGACAATAATTATAACAACAATAATAACCGACTGAAAAGTTAAAATCGCAATTTATAAAGTTTAAATTCTTTAACAGGTTTGCAATTATTAGTACAAATCACATTTGTATAGTTGAGTACTAAACAATTTTTACTAGATTTCGTCGAAATGAATGTACGAATGGTACTTCATTTTGTATTAGATATCTAGATAAAAACAACTCGACTTTTTTCGAAATCTCATACATACTCAGATGAAAACTTTGTACATGTTACATATGCGTTGCGCAGGGATTCAAAAATTAGATGTAAGTGTTATGCAGGGAACACAATTAGGACGAAAGACAAATTTGGTTTAGCACGACGAATTCGTTGGTAAAAGTTCGTTGCGTAAATTCGTCGTGTGTCGCTCAATTGGGACGAACAAATAACTGCTGTCATAATAAAAAAAAAAAAAAAATTACAAATTATTACAAATTTGTTTTTATATACATACAAACATAACATAAATAGTGTTACCGTACAAAGAAAATAATTCCTTTATGAAAATAAACATTAAAAAAAAACTATTAAAAACAGATTTTATCATTAATAATTATCTATATTTGACTAAAATGCTCTACGTCGTAAAAAGAAGCTCTAAATAAAGTAAAAATTAACATAGTTTACTACTGTATTTAAGAATTAAAAAAAAACACAAGGTAACTCTGTACTGATTTGTTCGTCGTTCGTCGTTCGTCGGCGTATGAAATAGAAATAAATCTATCAGAGAATTCGTCACGCACAACGAATTTCGTCGACGTCTGTGTTGTGTTCACTTTCATATGCAAACATGTCGTGTCATAACCGCAAAAATAGCTTGAGCGACGTGGTTTTCAATTTTAATTTTTTATTTAAGAAAATAAATAATATCTTACAATTTCATGGCCACACACGTTCCGTTTACGAATTTATAGCAAACTCAATATTTTTTTAAGAGTGCATTGAATGATTCTATTTATTTTTTCCTGACAGAGGCTTGTCACTTAAGCTAAAATTGTTTTTGTCGTTTAAGCTATTTTTGTGGTTATGACTCGATGTGTTCTATTTTTGACGACGAATATTCGCAACGAAAAATTCGTTGTTCGTCCCAATTGTGTTCCCAGCATTATATTGAATTTTGGAATTTCTTCAATGAAAATTAATATTGTCATTTAGTTAAATAGAAAATTTTTAACAGCAACAATGTTGTTATTTAGACAAATTCTGGTTTGCTTTTTATAATTTCATTTGATCTTATTTTGAATTTCAAATATATAAAAGTCAGTTGCTTGTTGTAAAAAAAATTGTCAAAGTATCTTATCCATTCATACCTTAATTCTTTTTCAGGTCCTTTATGTCAGTTTTTCTAATTTATTGTATGCTTTTATTTCGAAACAAAAAGAGACGTTTGAAAAATTATTATATCAACTTTTTGAAGTGTTTTTCTTAATTAGATGCATTCTTTGTTTTAGGCAGCCAGAAAAAAAAACAAGACCATTCAATATTTAAATTGAAATAATCCCTTTCGCTGCTGAACTCATTCACATGACCTTTTAACTCCTCTTTTTCTTAGTTCTCAAAACATTACAAACAAAAACTATATCAAATTGACTTTTATTACTTGGAAGAATTATTTTATTGCTAAATTTCAATTCTGTATTAAGTTCTTGTGGTTGCTTAAGGTTGACCACTTTTATGATTAAGAGAAGAACGGAAAAACAACCCTTTCGATGAGTTCTTTAACATTTAAAAAAGTGTTAATATTGCGATACTCATGCGTAATGTGATGCCTGTGATAGCTTCATTATAATATCAGACAAATAAAAATGAAGAAGAAATACATATTTCTTGATTAAGCCAGCCATTAATTATGATAATTCTCCTTTTATTACTCATACGAAAAGGTTGAACGAATTGTTTTGTTTAAATCTTTTTACTCTCGCTTTTGTCAAAATCTTTTTGATATTAAAGAGTCTTTAATGGCTCTATACTTTTTATTTGTTTTTTTTTATCATCAGCTCCTTTTTGTTGCTTCTAAAATACAAAAGCAATAGAAATGAGTTCAGGGCAGTTAACAAATTCAGGATAGAAAGTTGTGTAAGAACAAAAACGGAAGTACATACAACATTTAATTCGAATAATGTTTGAGCTAAAAAAAAAAAAAACAGTGTGATAAATGTCAATTTCCTGCTTTAAAATTTGTCACGCACTTACTGTCATTTACCAAAATAATATTTTATTTTCAACTTAACTATCCTGTTTGATGACTTTATTAAGAAATTTTTCCTAAGGACACCTTTGAATGATGAAAAAAAAACGTTATATATTTTCAAAACGAGAAAATCCTTTTAGTTGCACATGATTTGTTGTTCGATAAAATCAAAAAGTTTGCCATCAATCAAGTAATTAAATATTTTATATGTATGTACATGTACAGAGTTATGTACATATGTTCAAACATTCACATGTATGTACACATGTATGTATGTATGTATTTAAAATTAAAAAAAACCTTAAAGATTTCTTTAGACGTTTAGTTTACAAATGTTTGCCTTTCTTCGAATCTAAATAAAAAGTTCAGCATAAAATATTTTTATATTTACAACGAAGAATTCAAAATGGACAATTTTGCAAGGATGCAAAAGGAATAAAAACCATAAGGATGCTTTTTTTTTGGAAATCTGTTTATATTTCAGTATAAAATACTGATTATTATATAAATAAATATATTTCCACTTATTAAATTCATATACATTTTAATTCCACAACAAATCATACTAGCAACATATTGCTATCTAATAAAAATAAACTATTAGGAAACTGTCTCAGGATGTTGTCTATACAGTAATAAATCAAATTTCTTCAAATCAAAATCTTTGAAATAAATATTATCAAATAAAACAGACATATAAATGTCTTTCTCTAAAGCAAACTACAAACATTTTGAGACAGTACCAACGCCTTAAATAAGAAAAATCTTAAGACAGAAACTGCTGTAAGGAAAATATATCAATTTAAGGCAATTAATCACTATGGCCAACAAGACGACCGACCCAAGTCTTAAAAAACAAACAAAAAGGATCCAACTAATAAGCAATGACAATAAAGCAGCAAATCACACAATAAAAAAACAAAACATTAACAGAAGAGAAAAAAAAGTGAAACACATTCAAGCCATAAAACCAACAAATGCTCAACAACTTTTGGTATTTTGTTATATGGAACATTAAGAGGCAGATGAATTTCTTTTTGTAAATCACATTTAAAAACGTAGAAATGTTTCCTATATCTTTCAACTTAATTCAAAAGGATCGTAGTATGAACAACAGCAGGCATCTCAGATATTTTTATTTTTCTTCTGCTGTTATAAATTCTTTGTTATTAAAAATTCGTATTTAAAATTTTGGTATTTTTTAGAGTTTTTTTTTCACAAAATTTTATTAATTAATGCTTTTGGGGTTTTATTAATTTCTTGAATTTTTAATGCTTGAATGTTATAAATATTTATTAAACAATGGAGAAAATTGTAACACATTTTTGTGGAAAATCATATAATTTACAACATGATTTATTATTCTTTAAGATTTTTAGAGTTTGTTAATAATATTGGACTAATTTTGATTTTCAATATGTTAGAAAAGTCCATCCACCTGATAAATTTATGCTATCTATGTTAAGAGTTTTTTAAAATAAACTGTTCTAAGAATTAATGAAACTATAAAAAAAATTAAAATAATGCACTCAATTTAATAATCAGCTGGGAAAAGTTTTAATATTAATTGATTTAACCCTAGAATGCTAATTAGCAATTAGCTGTTTCTATACGAGTGTCCCAAATCACAGATATGTTTTCATTTAAAATATTTGTGGATATAAAAATAAATAGATTTTTTAAGATAGAAATAGTCTCAGAGTATATATTTTTACAAATTTAAAATCAAATAGCATTAAAAATCTATGGTTAATAAATAATTATTTGATATACTATTTTATGAGTCTAGTTTGTTTTCCTTGCGCTTGCAAATAAAATAAAAATATATATTTTTTTTTTAATGAACAAGGTCGTTTTAAATAAACTAGGTAGTAAATTTTGTATGCTATTCTAAAAAAAATAGTAAATTTTTCATGCTATTGTAAATAAAATAGGTAATTTTTTACGGCAGTATGTATTATAAAACCTTGAGATGAATTTAGCATAAGTGGAGAAATTGAACTGGATCTTATTGAGTTTTTCCACATGCTGTACAATCAGAAATCATTGTAGAATATAGTCATGTGTCCAGACTACAATCTACAGTGATATTCAATGTTTCAATTTTAAAAAAAAACTCGCTAAGCTTCAGTTCAATTTCGTCACTTATGCTAACTTAATGCCAAGTTTTCATTATATATACTGCCGTTAGTTTTTATGCTATTTAAAAAAAAAAACTAGTTAGGTTTTAATGCTATTACAAATAAACTAGTAAATGTTTCATAATATTCTAAATAAAGTAGTTAGTTTTCTATGCTATTCTAAAAAAAAACTAGTTAATTTTAATGCAATTCTAAAAAAGCTAGTTAATTTTTCATGCTATTCTAAAAAAAATAGTTAATTTTTATGCTATTTTAAAATAACTAGTTAATTTTTCATGCTATTCTAAAAATACTAGTTAATTTTTCATGCTATTCTGAAAAAACTAGTTAGTTTTTATGTTATTTAAAAAGCTAGTTAATTTTTCATGATATTCTAAATAGCCTTGAACATTATTCATGATATTTTTAACAAACTAGTTAGTTTTTTATGCTATTCTTAATAAACTAGTTAGTTTTTTATGCTATTCTAAAAAAACTAGTTAATTTTTATGCTATCCTAAACAAATTAGTAAATTTTTATGCTACTTATAAAAACTAGATAATTTTTCATGAGATTCTAAATAGGCTTGTGCATTTTTCATGCTGTTCTTAATAAACAAGTTAATTTTGCATGCTATTCTAAAAAAACTAGTTAATTTTTATGCTATTCTAAACAAACTAGTTAGTTTATATGCTATTCTAAAAAAAATAGTTAATTTTAAATGATATTCTATTTTTAATATTTTTTTTGCATGCTTTTCCAAATAAACTACTTAATTTTACTCGTATTTATAAAATATAGTTAATTTTAAATGCTATTAGTTTCCTTTTAGTTCGTCTTAACTTAAATCACTAACAAATTACAATTGCTGCTATTTGTAGTGGGAAAAAATAAATAGAATTCTGCTGATGTTATTTGAATGCATTCTGAATGTGTATTACTATAGTAGAACGCACTCGTTCTACTAGAAATCGCCAACTGAAATTCTGATTTAAATTATAATACGAAAGATTGGTGCATTGCTACACATTTAAACGCTGCTATTAGGTTCTCTTATTAAATTTGGGAGAACTTGAAAACTTATTTCCTTTTAAATTTTGCGCTTTATTTTTAAGATCAGGATCAACAAAATATTTGATACAACTATTTTTGTTCTATTTCAGCAAATAAACTAGAAATAGTTACGTATAAAATAGTCTCCTATACATGTACCAACAAAATAACTTAATTGAATTAAATCTACAGCATGACTAAGTAAATCAACTGGAAATAAACTTATTTCCATCACATAAAATCCGATTCACACCTTAATTGGCTTATCGCAAAAAAATCTAATATTTTTTATTTGTAAAAAAAAAAAATAATATATCGAAAAATATTTAACCGAACTTAACGGTGTTTTTTCCAGCTCAATTCTCAACTGGACCCGCATACTAACTAGAATAGTGATTTTAATGAAACAATAGTTTCTGATACTAAAAACTGTTTACAGATTTCAATGTGTAATACCGATAAGACACATACTAAAGTAAGAAAATGAAATTATTTCAGTTTTATTGAGCAAATGTTTGAAACCACAGAACAATGCAAGAAAAATGCCAGAACAAATAATATTTGAAGATAAAAATCTTGTCCTTTTTTTCTTTATGTGTTAGTGAGAATAATTTTAAAAAATTATCCCTTGTTTTCAGCAAAATAAAATGAAAAAGCACACTGGTTGCTTGATAAACGGGACAACAATTAATGTGTCAACATGCCCTGCTGGGATACTAAAATGTTTATTGTTTGTCTTGTTGTTGTTAGGATAGCTGCTGTTCAATCAGTAGAATCCGAATGTTATGCGTTACCCAATAATTCAGTTTAATACTAGAACTACGTGTGTGTTTTATCTTGAACTCTTGTTGAGTAACAAATTTATTTATTACAATTGTGTGGTTTTTGGCATTGATTTAAGATTTATCAAGATCCTTGGTACCATTTTTTTTTATTGCAAAGGGTGTTCCCTTGCCGAATCAAAATATGTACTTTGGAAAAAGAAATGATTTCAAATTAAAGTATTCCTTTAAGTATCTTAAAACCAAACTTGCTTAAGAAGTAATTTAATAAAAATTGTATCCTTCAATGGATTATTTTTAAAATAATTATAATTAAGAAAGGAACTACGAAAAAGTGATTTTTTATTTGAATTTCACTAAAAAGTGGGACAAGAAATGATGTCCCTTATAAACGATAATACAGTGCCAGCTCGCTAGACCGAATTAATGATTACAGACCCTGATTCGAATTAATGAGATATTCGGATTACTGGATGTGTTGCTATTATGTATTAAAATTCACTTTATTCGAAAATAAAATACCAGCCAGGATTTCAAAACAACTTTTTTAATTTTTGTTAATTAAGAATGAAAAAATTTACCATTTTTTAAAAACATATTCGGTTTTTAAGTAAAGACATAAAACATATGTGTGTATATGCTTAAAAGCATTTACATACATATACATATGTACGTATGTACACTGTCCATAATAGAAGGCTCTGCAATGATGACTTTTTACTTTTAAAATTCCATAGATGGTTTTGTAAAAAAAATTCAGACACAGCAATAAAAAAGCAGAAAAAAAAGTACCTTTTCAAAAGAAAATGCTTTAAAATAAGTACATATTTACAAAAAAAAAACCCAAAAAAACCACTTCTACAAAAAGTACAAAGCGTAGCTTATGTCCAAGCTTGCTATCATTTGATGCTAAGACCTAATTTGTTCACTGTCACTACATGCTCAAACAATATAATATAAAATATTTGATTGGTACCTTTTATTAGTTGCGGCCAAACTCAAGAACGTTTATAGCTAAGCCCTAACTATTTTTGGATAATTTCAATAAAGAAACTTATGCTTCAAAATTTTCACTAAATAAATTAGTTTTAACTTGCATATAAAAAAAATTTTTAATTAATTAATTGATTTTAACTTTAAAATTTTTTAAAAATATTATAATAGACATACTTTTTATTTTTTATTAAGGGATCCCCTAATACCTGTGTCATGATTGCTCTAACTTTCATCTAACAACTGCTTGTTATTTCTACTGTTTGTCTCACTACTGTTACACTCTATCACGTACTCCAACTTCGCACTCAGTGCTGCTGTCCTTTGTACTCGTAACTACTGATAACAGTGGAGCAACTCATCACACATAAACTACAAATAAGTACAAGAGTATCAATAGATTGATCGTATAGGGAGAGATTTTATAACAAATAATTGACATTTAGTTCCTGGTATTCCTCTTTTGTCACATTATTGTGTTGTCAAAACTTAGTACGTGTTTTTTTTTTTTTTGCTTTACTGATTCAAGATAAGCATCTAAATGTGGTAGGTTTATGTGCAGATTTCTATTTGTCCTGTGAGTTTTTAGAACAAAAATTTATTTTGAGAATAAAAAGTGATAATAACAAATAGTTTAATATTGTTAGAAATTTTTTTTTTGTTTTTCGAATTATTTATTGGTAGGAGTGTTAAAATTAATTAACAATACAATATGATGGTGTTATTAGGAAAAACTGATTTTGGCGAAAGATAAAGTTTGTATGTGAAATGTGTTGTGAAACTGTTTTTAGTTATTTTTTTAAGATTTATTAATTCTAACAAAATTTTTACAAAGTCAGTTTGGTTTTTTTGGCTAGAGCCAGTGTTTTGTTTAAAGTCGCTGATATTTAATTCAACGACTATAGTCGAGATTAATACATGATTTTATGAGTTATGAGTAATTTCTGGTTCATCCCTTTTAGTTCAATTTTGAAAATTTTTCTTATAAAAATAAACATTTAAACATTATGTGTTTGATAATTCCATAATCTGTGTGTCTCAGTTAGAAAGCATTTTTTTTTTTTTTTTTTTTTTTTTGTTTGTGCAAGTGTCACATATTTTCCGATTATTTAAAATCGAGGGTTTAACGAATGAGCATTGCGTTATACTTGTGAAAACTTGAAAAAGTACGTTCTTACTAGGACCCCATTTATATATTTTTAAATAAATAGATTACTTGGATCAAAAAAGGGACACTGGACGATTTTCTAGTAAAAATTAAATCTTTTTTATATCTATAGCTTTTGTCATATTTAACTTAGTGTGTTAAAGAACAAAAAAAAATCCTACAATTAAATTGGAATTTCCATAAATCTTCTAAAAAAAACATTTTTTATAAACTCCTGGCAACTCAAGAATTCATATCACATTATAATGCAATCAAATCGTAACTTATTGAAAAGACAATGTACTGATTTATTTAACTATTGAAATACTTTATTAAAAATACTCATAAATTAATTGAACTGACAAAACTTGTAACGAATGAGCCCAGATTGGTCGACCAGAAGGAAATGTCTTGTAATAAAACTGATTTTAAGAAATAAAGTTAACAAAAAAGTCATAAAATAATTATTATGCCAGTTGCATTTTAATTCACATAATTTTATTTTAACAAGAATCATATGCAGGAAAACCATACTTTTTTAAGAATTTGTAAAATAAAAGAACATGTTGGTGGTACTCATAAATTTGTTTAAAACAAAAGATTTTTATGATAAAAAGACGTGATTTAAAAATACATCCAATACTCAAGAATAAATAGTAAAATAAATAGGTTTTTTTTATTAAAACCCTTAATGCAAATTCTAATTAAGTAACCGTAGTAACGACTGTGAGTTAAAAAAATTTTTTTTACTGTTACACAAAATAGTCGATTCAGTCGATCGTAAATGTTTAGCAAGAAATACTAAGTGCCGGTTTGCCGATAACGAAGAACTTCTTTCTTTCGAACAATTACATTTGAAACAAAAACAATTTCAAAAATTTTGTTTTTGTTTTATATATAATTGTTCGAAAGAAATAACTTCTTCGATATCGGCGAACAGGCAGTAAATTTAGTTCATTACGTTTAAACTAAATTACTCTGGTACCCACAAAATTGATTATTCGCCTTAATAGATTCCTAAATCATAAATTGACGTGCAAATGTAATAAAAAAGCATTTTGATCAGACTTAATTTGTAAGTAAAACTTTGGACGCGTTCAGCAGAAAACCCGGCTTCTAAGCACTTTAGCTATATTAGCTTCTGATTTATTGAAAATATCATGTACATACATATTTGAGTTTTCCATAAAAATTATTGTATTTTATTTTGTAAAAAAATTTCATTATTATTATTTCTGAATTAAAATTTCAAAATATATTATGAAATTTGATTCTAAAGTCAAACTGAACTGATGTATCGTAATGTTATGAAATGTATCGTACTTTTTCTTTGCTGCCAAAAGTAGTGAGCGCTTAATCATCATGTTCGCTCATCGCTCAGTAATCAAAGCGTTCATCTGATTGTTGAGCAACAGTTGTGTAGCAAACTGCACCTGCTAAACGCAACCTTTGTGTGCAAGATAATAAAAAAAAAATACACCGTTAGACCACTTATCTGATTTTAAATAATGTTCAATATATCCCCTGATCCATAACAGCCATAAAAATGAGTTAAATTAATACCAAAAGCTATACAAAAAAATCAAGCATTCTGCGTCAACTGATCTTATTATAAAAATTGTTTCACAGAGCTAATATTACTTGAATTTAGGGATTACGGTCGGGTATCAGGCTATTTTCCATGGTGCTAAAAGGATTTTCTTCTTCAGAAAAATATTTTCCTGCTCAATGAGCTACGGGCAGGGTTGAATTACTATTTCCTGCGACTGGATTAAGGAAGGTCATATTCAATATAGTCGTATATTTTCACTGTTCAGTCCCACTAATGGAAACATCTAGAGAAGAAAATCCTAAAGTTAGACTAATAATTAGTAAAACGACCATTCCACTTACGGAGGAGGAGAAGGGAATTATAATGCCCTGCCGAAGAAATGCCATTAATCAACATATTCAGAGTAAAACAATCCTGAGCCTAGCCAGAGGCTGGTACAAAGTTTCAATCGGCATTATTAGTATGTAGCAAAATTACGTGAGCGTTATTAGATGCCCTCCAAAAATATGTATTAGTTATATGTTTTTATTTACTCAAGCCTTAAATACATAGGCGAAGGTTAGTAATATATTCTGAACATTTTTCTGTGTGATAAACCATTTTTGTATGAATATATTTTGGACGGTATTGCACATTTTTGTTTAATTTCGATGATTTAGTTTTGTGTTATCTTACAAAAAAAAAAATATTTCAAACGTAATTAAATCAATCTTAAATTAAATTATTAAATTAAGGATCAAATAGATTGTTAATTATTTAATTCATAAATACATAATTCAACCCCAATATATATTAGTTAAAAAAAGGTTTGATTTAAGACAAAGCGTCTTTACATTGGCTGCATATCCAACAACATCACACATCCCATTGAAAGGCGTACAAATTTATGTGACGTAAAACTACAAAGAAATTAAAAACAAGAAAGACTGGTATATTCTAGTGACGTTACGAATATAAATTTCTAGTAATCGCTAATGCGAATATGTGAAACAATATTCGCGGAATACAAATATATACTAGTTTTAAAGTTTAGAGCAATTTAATTCTTTAAATTTTATTTAAAGATTCTGCATCTCAATGTCATAATAATAAATAATAAATAAATAAATAAATATCTACACGCAAAGAAAAAACATGGTTGGTGGAATAATAATCGCAAACTATCATTTCATTTTCAGATTAATGATTGCAGCTACTATATATTGCATTTGTCATCTAAGGAACATTATATGTTCTTCATACATCTCCCTCTGACAATGCCACTGGTTGAACATTATATGCTCTGCAAATGCTGAGCTATTTGATCGCATAATAGTTACGATGAAAATGTTATTTTCCTGGTTTAGGCAAACAATTTGCTTAGATAAAAGAAAAATGCACACACAAATACTCATTAAATTAAATTAAATCAAATTATATTTTTGATCGACATAAACTTTTCTGGACAAATTAAATTTAATTAAATTCAAAATAATTAACTTATTTATCGGCATATTTATGTAAAATAAAATTGCCATCTTTTGCAGTTCCGTTGTATTTTTTTCGTCATGCTGCAAAGAAACATACATACATTCGTTTTATCGTACATATATTTGTATGTACTCGTATATGTACCTTAAACCACTGATGTTGAAGATTTCAGGTGCACTTTTATTTTGTTGTAAAATTTAATAACTTTCATCATATAATTAAAATTTTAACATTCACTGTTTCTTTTCAGAACAGAAACAATGTATGGTCAAAATATACTTTATTTTAAATAAACTTTTATTATTCTCATTTGCAAAAGATACTTTTGTAGCAGCAAAAATACTTTTTTTGATACATTCAATTTTTATGGGACGAAACCCAGAATGACTATATCGCATCAAATATTTTAATAATTGAAGAATGTTTAATGCAACCATATTTGCTTCAATGAATAATTATATGGTTGTGGCAGCTATACTTAGTTGACATGAAGATTTTGCAATCATGTCTTTTCGCTGCGTGTATATATAATTTTGGTTTTTTAACAGTTAACGGTCAGGTTATTTAAAATGAAGCTTTCTAGCTATACTGGAAGTGCCCCATACAGAGAAGGGGCACCCTAGTCAACCTAGGTTAAAAGTTCCTTACCTTAGTATCCTATGTCCTTTTCCTGGTTTTAAGCTACCTCCCCATCAATCACCCAAATCAGTTCAGCCGTTCTTGAGTTATAAATAGTGTAACTAACACGACTTTCTTTTATATATATAGATGTTATTAAATAAAAAAGTCCTTCCCTGCCTGGGCACTTCCATCCCAGAACAAAAATGTAGTGTCAACCAAAAAACGAAATACCGACATGAAATTTTTTGCTACATATCAGTGAAGACCCAAGTCTTCAACTTTTAAAGCAAATTATGGCTGCATGGAAATTTAAACTGAAACTATGATATTTCAAAATCAATCATTATCTGCTCATTAGACTTAAGTCTATTAGGTGAAGTAGTTAGTTCATTGAGTACAAATTAATCTAAATGACTAAGAACGTGATTTCGATTCCAGCTGAGGAAAAGTCAGCAACATTATGAAATTTTTTAACATACTTCCTACATACTCGTATATCATACATGTATGTATAGATAATCCTCAGTAGTACTAAAAGATACATACGACTATTTCTTATTTGTCGTCATATTTAAAATCGTTTCACCAAAAATTTCATCACTTCCAATTAGTCTTGTTTAATTTTCACAAAAATTTTATTTGCCATCAAACAACAATCATCATAATTTCACTTCATGCACACAATTATAAATACAAAATCTTACAAAACGGAGTTAATATTTAACTCTAATGGAGTAGAAAAAAAGCTGGTTAAATAAAAAAAAAATATATTCTACCGTTTAATAATACGCCTTCAGTTATGTTCATATGATTTTCTTGTTATTCTACTTTTTACTCTCTTGGTCTGTATGTTGGTCTGTATGTGCGCAATAGACATTTATTTATCCAATTATATCTGGACATATTTTGTTAAAACCATAATAATTTTTCATAATTCTACTCAAATTACATGGTATTTTGTAAATATGAGGCCTGAGTGAAACAACCATCATTTATAAAATTTTAAAACAATTATTAATTATGAAATTTATAGCAAATGATAATGATAACTAGAAAAACAAGATAGTGAGATTTAAAGTCAAAAACAGCAAATAAAAATCTATTTAAAAACGTTGAAAATAAAAATAGTTTAACAAGAAAATAGTCAAACAACACAGACATACGCGAGGTGAGAGACCAACAACAAAAACAGTTGGGGGCACCCAATGCCAAATGGAATGTTTGAATTAATAAAAAGAAGTTTTTAAGGTTAGTATCGATAACAATGACTTGTTGTAGAGCAATATGAAGAGTTTTTAGTGTTAAAAAAATATATTGTGAAGTTAAGATATTATTTTAGATATTTAAAAACACAAAATTCATGGTGTTGTTCCAAAATTATCATAATAAACAAATCAAAAAGATGATATGAGGAGCAACACATTACGTTATATTGTAAATTTTAGTAATGTACATTTGAGTAACTGAAACATAAAGCCTGTAAGTAAATGAATCTGCAAGCGGATGAAACAAAAATTTTACGTCAGATACTTGCTTCTGAAAAATAAAATCAGACATCTTGCATTGGCAGTTAAAAAAAAACTGTGCTCATATGATGCACAGCAGTAATGCATTTAAAAACACGTCCATACAGATTTAGATAAAAACTTATTTTAGGATGTTTTCATAATATTCTCCTTTTTTTAATACTTGTAACCACAATGGAGTAAAGCTGTAATGAACGCTTTGGCGCATTACATTGATCCTAAGAAAATTGTAGGTCCTCCAGAGGCCTGTTTTAAATACTTTACAAATATCGCGATAACCTATTAAATCGGGTAAATCTTAATAATTTTAATATTTTCCTTTGCTTTCATTCCAAAAAAAATAATTTATTAAAGTAATACTGACTATAATAATAGCCCAACTGCTATTTAATTCCTCAAAACTGTTTCGTTTTTGTAATCTTTGTATTAAACTTAATTTTTGTCTCTGGCAGACGCCAGTAATCTTATATTTTAAAATGGTTTTTATTATGTAACAAATTTACTAAACAAATATTTTCGTTATAGTCTTGCTGATTTTTATCAAAATATTATTTCTTGTTTTTTTTTTCAATTTGTAACATTTCCCCATAAAATTTCATCTCCTTTTCTTCAACAAGAATATTATAGAGAAGTAATAAATGAAACCAAATATTCAGTTCCTTATGAAATTTTTCTTTAAATGAAATCCAAGCATTTAAATTGCAATAAACATAATGAAACCTACATACTCGTACACACATTCAGAGCAGCAGTTTAATATGTGTTTACCCAACAACAAAAGAAGTTCAAGATGATGTTTGTTGGTGATGATGATCATCATCATCATAATTTTGATCAAGATGTAGAAGGTGATGATGGTGGCTAAGGACAGAATGTCATACATATGAGATGCCAATCAAATCAAATTCAAAATGATGTCGCGTTTTGTGGCATCAGATTTTTTTTTGGAAGTTATTAAATAAAATGTTGACTAATAAAATGTAAAAGATTTCGCTGAAAGTTGTGAAGATAAACTTAATAATTAACCCTGTAACGATGACCTCCCTTTTGTGATAAATTAAAATTAATAAAAATAACTTTTGTTCATTTTTGAATATGACTTACAGAATATAATAAAGTTCATAAGAAATCGGAGAAAAAACACTTATTACACGTGAACTCTAAGCACAACAACGAATGCAGACTTTCAAATCTCCTCAATATAGCCAGAAGCTAAAAAAATATTTACGCCCTATATGGCGATCCATTCACGTTTCAAGAAGGTCAAAAATCAACATATTCAATTAAAGAAACAACGTCTGGTGTAGAACGTCATATGTAAGAACGCAAAGACGTTACAAATCATTGTAAATTACTGCCTCATAATCATGATCCGACAATTATTAAACAATTATTTATTCAAACTTCAAAACTCATAATTGAAGGATGCCAGCCATTATCAAGACAAAATTTTCTTAACCCCCAAACTAATCAAGGTATATATTTATCATGTTATAGAACTTTTGTTAAAATCAGAATAATTTTTAGTTTAATCCAGGATGGTGTTTATATACATATAAGTTTATTTGGTAGGCATATAACGAAGTGGTCTTACAATGGCGAAAAATTCTTCTTTTCGTACAATTTAATTTTTGCTATAATTTTTGTGAATTATGCAAGCAGCAGATTAATTACCATATCGTAAGACAGGCAGTTGGAAGATTTTATCAGCTGTCTTTTCCAATTATACAATTTTATACTTTTATTAATTTTTCATTTCATATTTCAAACAAAATTCAGATGATTCAATACTGGGTCTCCGGCTTATGGAGCCTTAACGCGTAAATTAAACCTTAAGCGACATCGTTTTCAATATAACTTTTTAATAAATGAAAACCTTCGTCGGTTAGAAGAAACAGCGGCGAAGTAAAACAATTAATAAAATGTCTGCTAATACAGCTTTTAAAAAAAATGTCCATGCCTCTACTTAACACCAGAGGTGCCTCAACACAGCTATAAAAATTAACATAACGCGAAAAAGCAGAGTTGCAAAAGAGTTAATTTTCAACATCTACCATATTCCTATCCCTGAGTTCCGTCACAATGCACTGCATACTTAGCGATAGCAGCAAATGAGGATTAACTTTCTCCACCTTCATTTGCTTAATCTTCAAACAATTCACTGACTTGTTTTCGTTTCCATTATTTTCACGATGTTTTTACAATTAAACACTAGCAAAAGCATAATTGCCACGTCTATGTCTTCTCTCAGCAAATTCTACAATCTAATAAACAGTTGACATTAACAGTTTAAACAGATTTTAAGCTATTGTTTGCGTCAACCGTATAACACACAGAGAAATTTTGTGTGATACATAAAATGGTGTAGAAGTTTCATACGGATTGACTTCAAATAATATTGTTAAAAAATAGTGTATACGTAATATACGTCATTTTTCGATTTTATTTTGTTAAGAAATAATAAAAATAGTGAATAATAAAAATAGTGTATGCTTTTTATTCACTAATAAATTTCAATTGATCATTTGACCCACTTTGTGGAAGTAGAATTTTACGAAATTTTGCCCACATTTAGCATCAGTTATGTAGATTCTTATTATGAAATAAACAAATAATGGTATACATGCGTATACACTATTGTTTTATTGAGGGGACGAATATATATAATTTATGGATCTCATATCAAATTGTGGAGATTACGCAGATCTGTCTCGGAACTAGATTTTAAAATAATTTTTATATGAAATACAAGTTTTCCTAAAAATATTTGTTCAATTCACAAGCTCAGTCGTCTGTCTTATGGTTTAAAAAAAGACGATATTTGTTTATGTGCTTGTGAACAGACAAATTTGTTGTATCGTTATTTTGTCGTATTTTGAATGTCAGTTTAATATCAAAAAATTTAAATGTCAGTTTTATATCAAGGTGTGAAACCAGGTGTGGGAATTATAATTTGACGCTAAATATAATAACTTTTTTAGCGACAAGCAATTTTGATTAAATTAGTTTGAAAATTAAGTTGAAATGAATCATGTATATATTTATCATTAAGAAGAATGTATTTTCTGGTGTTACTTATCACATATATAAAATATTTTTACAAATTAATTTAACAAATAGAATATTTCCAGACCCGGCCTCAATATAACAATTGAAAAACATATAAAATTCAATCGTATAATTATAACACACTTTTGTATGAAAATTACCAACAACAAAAATACAATATTGTATAATTATACGATTAGACAACACATATGACGTTAATACGAGCTTGTGAATTGAACAATTGTGTCTGATCTTCTCCATCAGTTAAAGGTTAAATAAGAAAAAAAAAGACAAAATTCTTAATCAAAATATGATTTGACATTGATGGAATCGTTTAATTGGTCACAAACAATAAAGAAAAGAAAACTGGTATTCCGAAATACTGACCATCTTGTTGATTTTATTACATTAATAAAATGTTATGGTTTACAAAATCAAACTAAAATCGTCAATCGTATCATGGTAAGTTTCCAACCAAATTTATGCTCCTATATCAAACAATCATGGCCCTGCAACCATGTGGCCATGTATATGTATTTCTTCATTCTGTTATTATTTATATACGAACGAGTGTCTGTCTACACTTGCAGACAAGTCTACCTGTCTGTAACTCATAATTCATTAATGTTAATACACCTGAAGAAGAAAATAAAGAACTCGTTGTTCTGCTAAAGAATCAAACCAAATCATTAAAAAACTGCTGAAGCCGCTGCTGATGCTGCTGCTGGCTGATTGACTTCGATGTCGAATGATTAAATGTTAATTAAATGTTTTACATAAACCCCAATCACCAATAATCGTAATAATATTTACATTTAATTGGGATTTAAATAACTTCGACATCATTATAAAATTCTTGTTAATGTCGTTGACGATCATCGTTAGTTTTTGGTGAATGGACATCATAATTTTATTTTTAATTACTTATGTCGCCTAGTTTTGTTGTTCTTTTAACTGGTTGTAGGATATTAAAAAATAAACACAATGTTAACGTTTTTGGTTTGTTAATGGGGGGTCCTAGTCTGCTTCTCCCCATGTGCAAGTTTTTAAATGTTCTCCTTTTTATGGTGTTTTTTCTGTTTGTTTGTTTAAAGTTGTTGATAGTTTTTGTTGAGTGGTTGTTTAAAGTAATTTAATGTATTGTCAAGAATTTATGTGGTCACATAAATATATTTGAGTTTGTTGTTTTTTTTTCAGCTGTTTTTAATCAAATTTATATTGTAATTTTTTTTATTAACCATAAACAATTAAGCTAAATCATAGTCAAGGTATGGAAAAAAAAAACTTTTATTGAAAATTAAAAGCATTTATTTTATAGATCATAATGATGATGCTGCTTTTTTATTGCTTTAAAATATATTATCCAGAAATTTGTGGTGGCTTTTTATGACTGGACAATGCTGTCAATTACATGTAAAAGTTATAACTTAATTTTAGTTTTTCTTTGGAATATATAATTATTTTGCTAATTAATTTAAGGCTTCTTCTGTGTAAAAGTTTTATCTGGTGCAACTGAAACAGCTATTTATTCTTCAGTTCATCGAAACAATCTCAGCTGTTATTTTTCCTTTTCTTCTTTAAAAGAATGTCAGCTAAAAATATTTCTTAAAAATCGCCTTTTGTTTTGAGTTTTGGAAAAATTTGCAGCTTAACTCTCTCAAGATTAATGATGTTCGATTGAAGAAAACCATAAAAACAAACATGACTTGTCGAGTTTATTTGAAGTACTTTCAAATATGCTAAATGGTGTTTGCAAAACAATTGTCACAATAAACAAACATTTTTAAATTCATGTACACAAAAATGTAGAACTTCAATAACACTGTACATCACAAAAAAAAAAAAAAAAACAAAGAGAAATAAAATTACTCGCATATTGGATGGTAACCTCAGTAATTTGTTCATGGCGTTTAAGGTGGGTTTGAAGTCTTAGAAATTATTTTTTTATTATAATATTTTTAAAACTTTTTATACTGCTATTTTGCCTATAAAAAATTATTTTGGACAATTCTTATGAAAAGAGTAGCGGATTTAAGGATCTGCCGCAATGTCGACATTCATCAGAGCTTAGGGGATACTTTATTACCAACTAAAACGGTTTATAGCGCTAAACTTTTATTATCTTTTATCTTCCGGTAGAACACTGATAAGAAAAGTTTGTTGTTCAGTGTAATTGATCAAACAAAGAAATCAAATCAGTTTAAGAAAATAATCATTAATCATTGAATGAAAAATACACTACTAACGAACAGACTTCAGATACGAAAATGTCTAACAAAATGTAGAACATCAGGATTAACCCTTTAAAAGTGTACAAACAAATGTATGATACAAATAAATATTTACCCTGTATGCGAGTGTGTTAAAATAAAATACCAACAACGTTTTGTTTGTTTCCCAGCTTTTCTTATTTTTCTTTTTAATTATTATTTTCAAAATATTTATATTCATCACAAGAGTTTGAACATCATTTGTTTTAATATCCTTTTGTTTGTCGGAATGTATTGTGTGCAGAATGTATTGCGAAGAGGTTCTTGCTAGTTTTGCTTTTTGTAAATTAATTTTGTTCTTGTATCCTTTTTTGAGTTTGAAATTGTTTTAAGAATTTTAGTTCACCTACTTTTCATGTATTTATTCCCTTCCATCGTTGCTACTGTTTTTTTTTTTTTTTTGTAGTTGTAATATTATTTTTCCGAATTGTGTAACAGGGAGTTTCCTATTTACCGACATTTAATTGATTTTCAAGAAATTTTAGTTTGATTTATGTTTATGAATTTTTAATAAAACATCATTAATCATTTAGGGTGCATTGATATAAAAAAAAAAAAAACAAAAATATGTGACAGATTTAAAACGCCATTAAACTTGGAAAAATAAATTTTTGAATAATTTAAATTTTCAGAGCACTTATGAAACTAAAGATTTTAAAAACCAGTTAACATAAAAGTGTAACATTTTATATTTATTATAACGCAGTCCAAATCACTAAAGCTAAAATATTCAAAGTTGATAAGTCTGTTCCTCTTGCGATTTGTACATTCGTTAAGAGAAGATTTAACAAACACATTTTTTAGTTTATTTATAAAATAAAGGACTTTTTTAAAAAACGGTATTAAATTCAAAATTTATAACTTTTTTTTTAAATGTAAATTGTTGAAAATATTCTGTTTTATTTTTATATTATTATTATTACGACTAAACGTAATTATTATTTGAACTTATATTGATTTACATATGAAAAGTAATATTATCAGGCTCAAGTTCTGAGTAATTTTGAATTTTCATTAATTCAATAAAACTGAACTTGAGCCTGATAATATTACTTTTCATATGTAAATATTCTGTTTTCTAAAAAAAAAACACTTTTCTAAAAGGTACTTTTTGCTGTTTTGAAAAATTTCGTTTTTAAATAGAACAAAAAGAAAAATTTACTTTTAATGAAAGAATATTTTATAAATGTTTCGTAGTTGCAACCGTTCTCTTTTCAAAACCTACTTTTTTTAAAATATGCACTTCTTGTAACAGAAAATTTTGTGAAGTTTGTTTTTAACTAAAGTACTCGTTTGAATTTTTCATTACTTAAAAATTATTCCCCAAAAATATTAATTAAAAAATCGATATTCTTTTACAAAAAGTTAAATTAAAAAAAAATAATATGCAAAATAGATAATTTTATTGAAATACATTTCAATCGAGGAAATTTTAGGAAATATGTATGAAGACTTTTTACTTCTTTGTTGATTGTGATGTACACCAAAAAAACGACTTCATGATGGCGAAGCCCGGACCGGTCATAATCATCTTTCACCTCAGGTGTACTTATATTTGCCTGAGGTATCACCTGTAGATTAATATGTGCTGCAAATTCATCTATGATAATTCGAAAATTAACCATGCAGTGAAATGTTAACCCCTTACGAGAAAAAAACCATTACATAAAAAAAAATAATGGCATAACGACTTAATAATGGTGACGGCCAATCCAAGCAATTAATTGACAAGGATTTGCACTAAGACAGGCGCAATGATCCAACTGGCGGCACTACTGAATAACTTGACAAATATTACTGTCATCCAGGAGTTGCGATGGAACGGTCATAGTGTCACCAGAATAGAGAAGAATAGCCAACCAGGCATGAATTCTCTTGCGGATTTCAATGTAAGTGGGAGAATTTTAATATCTGGTGTACAATCCACCTCTAGGAATAATATTTTTATTCTACAGTTGGAAAGTTCAGACTCCACGAATATTCAACCGATAACGGCATGAGACAGATTTCTTTCGCTACGGCGTAAATCGATTATTCTATTCTGAATGGGCGACATCTTTCAACCGTGTTAGATTTGCGTAAGCCCGTAGAGGTAGCAAAACAATTGAGCGTCATGCGAAACGCACAAGCCACTGCACACAAGAAAGTAGATATCGTGGAGCTGCGAGCGAAACAAAATGCTGACGTCTACTCCATTCGATTAAGCGAACTGCTGCAATATGGTATTTCTCCACCTTCTAAAAAAAGTTACATGGTACGGTGTGGAGTATCACAAAGCAACTACAGTGACTATTTCAGCAGACAGGAGCTACTGAGGTGTGCAGGAGAGAAAATTTACAACAAAAATTGGAAATCGTTTTCAGAAGAGTTTATAACCTTTCAGGCAACCTCTATAATATCTAATGGGATGAAATCGTACTTGATGCAACAATAAATAATAAAGCACAGTTTTGACCATCACAACAGCTTCAATTAATATAAATGCCCTTGTGTAGGAAATAAACGCTAAACTAAGTGTGGCGGTTCCAACGAATATAGCATCCACGACAACATGTAACGCTGTTCAACTTTAATTTCGATGTAGTAGATGAATTCTTATAATTCGATACCACCATAAATAAAAGGAATGACATCAGTTTAGAAATTTAGCGTGGAATTAAAATTGCTAACAGTTATCACTTGCTGCTAAGTAAATAAGTTCAGACCGGAACACTCTTTCGGTAAACAAAGATACGTATTAAACAGTGCAGAGGCCTACTTGATCCAATAAAATTGCTTTGGAAAGACCAATATCAACGTGAGAAATAAGAGAAGAAGCGAAGAAGAGGATCGAGGCACACCTAAATCCATTTTAAGTTGACCTTCATCGATCACTGCAAATGGCCAAATAAATATTTTTTTTTTTAAAGAGATAATCTTTTTAGAAATATATCTTTTGAATGAGTCACTTAGTGAAAAAAGTATGTATAACAAACTTTATGGAAAATTGTTTCACAGTTTCACTATTAAAGAAAGGATGCCTTTACAATCTCCTCAATCTCTGTGAGACAAAAATATTTTCTTTATTTTAGAAAAAAAAAAAATCCAATATTTTTGACCTCAATTGACACTAACTGCGGTTACCAGCTACACCTTAATATTAATGCACTACTTTTGCTTAAAAATTAAATAACTTTCAATAATTTTTTTTTAATATAAGAAATATTTTTTCAAATAAAATAACCTTTGATATGATTTTGAAATTAACCCCTGTGTGTCAATAAAATAATAATGTGTCTTTGTTAAATTTTGTTTGAGACAAATTTTATATTTTATTACTCAACTCTCAAAAAAAGATAGAAAGGAAGAAAGAAAGACATGTGTTGTATAAAATTTTAAAATCCTCCTCCTTTCAAAATATGTGAAACAATTTCATTGTTCTTTAAATTATACATAATTTCAAAGAACATAATATCGTTGGCATTAAGGCTACATAAAATAAAATTTATGTTTAAAGACCAGAAAAACCAAAACCAAAAACCGTAAAGGTTAAAATCACTCCTAAGAATTATATTGAAATTGAGACAAATTTTTTTTTTCAAAATTTACAAAAACGTGCCTTTTGTTCACTTTCTTTGGGGAAATAATTTTAAGGTATTTTATTGCAAAATGCTGGGTAATCAAATTTGGTTTCTTATAATACCAGTATTATTGTTGGCTGATTTTTTTTTAGTTAATTTTTTTTTCAGAATTATTTTTAAGTAAATAATGATAAATGTGATGACTTTAAAAATTTGTCGCTTTTTATAAGTTTGTTTGTTTGCATGTTTGTTTGGTTGTATGTAGTTTTTTTTTTAAAGAACTTTTTTCTTTCTTAGTGATCTAGATAACTGCTTATATGTTTCATATCCTTTAAGCCTGTTATATCGCGTGTGCGTGCATTTATTAGTTGAATTCCTCTTTCAGTTTTCTTTTTTTTTTTCGTATGAGGTGACCACAATTGATTAACCTTTTTATAAAATTTATTAACACACTCATTGCCAAAGTTGTTTCTTTAGTCTTTTTTTCATTTATTTTGAATCTTTATAGTTTTGTGTACGAAAAGTTTTATCGAGGGTGTTTATAACTCCTTTAAGTTTTGGTTTATTTAAAGATCTCTTTTTTGTTGTTTTTATGTTTTTGATTTACTAATTTTTTTTTTTTTAATGTGTGTTCTTGTAAAGCGATCTTCCCTGCTGGGCTACTGACACGGACACCATGAGCAGATTTTTTTTGTTTGATAAAATCAAGAGCAAACAAATATTTTTCGGAGACTGAACACCAAAGTTGAATAAACGAATGTTATACATTAATTTGTGTGTTTTGAATGACTTGAAAGAATTTTTCAAAGATTTTTCAAGCAATAGCGATAATGAATTACCTCTACACTTGAAATTAATTTTTAAAGATGATTTTAATATTGCGAACGATTGATTCTAACATTTTATTTTTATTTCCTAGCGAATATGAGGCCATCCTCAGTTGCACCATTTTTTGGTGAGTCAGCATAGTAAATTATTTAGAAATTAGAATTTATTAAACTTAATTCAGAAATCTATGAAAAATCTTAAGTTGAGATAAGTTATTTCATATGCTTGAACTTCTCTGCTGCTTAATTCAACTCATCAAAAGATTTGAATCGTTATCATTGTTACGGTTACCAAATAATAAAAGAAAGAATTTATAAAATTAACATGAGAGAATATCTCGAATAATAAATTTTTTTAATGAAAACAACATTTTATAATAAATTTTGTATTTTCATACTTTTCTCAATGTCCTTGAATAGCCTTCTGATACACAGACGGCCTTGTTATACAATACGATATGGACTTAGTTGTATGATTTGCTGGTTTTATTTAAAACAAATATGTTCATAAAAAATAGCACCAGCAAGTAGGGTGCAATTGTAACAGATACTAATGGTGTGACAAATTTTTAGTCAAAAATCATTTATTACAATTTTTGGAATGTTGAGCACATTTTGGACAAAATAAATTAAATAAAAAACAAAACAAAAAAACAAAAACTATATAATAAATTGTCTTATTTGAAATTATTTATTTAGTTAAGTTCAAATAAAAAGATAATCTAAGACAGTCAACGTGTCGTAACTAATTTGTGCTTCCCCTTTTTTGTTTCACATAATGTCGTCTCTTGGAATATTAAAAATTATTTTTTCTAATAAAATTTTACAACTAATTTACTTTGTAAGTTGTATTTTATTTTTATGATTTAGTTTGTAGGTAATTAAGGGGTTTTCCAAAAAAAAAATATATTATTGCTTTCAAGCTATTTTACTTTTTATTGTTGTAGGAGTGTATTAAAATTGCTTTATTACTATAAAGTTTATAAGTGAACGACAATAATAATCAGAAATTCGTAAAAAATCTATAATAGCAAACTAGCAACAACAACAGCAGCAACTACAAGTGACCTTTGTTGTTGTTGTTCTTTTTATGGAAATTTATAATGAAACAAACAACAATTGCAACAACTAACCTACAACTTACAGCAATTAACATACAATAACCCAAGTTGTACGTATTTTGTTAAAATCATCGGGAATTTTGCCAAGTTATTGGAATTAGAACAATTATTGCTTTAGAACACGCTAAAAAAAATTTTATGAAAAATCTAACATTCTAAACCGGATTTAATTAACTTCTAAGAGAAGCAAAAAATAACAATAAAAGTGTTGAAGTTTGCACCCTGACAAGTTAAAACAAAAAACAAACTTTAATTAATTATTTTTATATAGAAAATCAGAAAAGATATATTTTTAACACTAATCATCTTATAAAATAATATGAATCATATTTAGGGCTCGTCAAATTAAATGGAAATAAAATTTAAACAAAATAGAACTGTAGGATTAGGTTAAAGTTGGAACATATGAGTGGGACTTTTCTCAAGAAAACTCAAATACGTGGACATTACAAACGTTCATCGGTAGTGAACAATTTTTAAATCATTATATTTCTTTAGCAAAATAGTTTTCAAATGGCGGTGCTCTTAATTATGTTTGAGCTTAACACTTAAACAATTACATTTTATAAAATTGACATTCAATTTGAAAAGTTACATTTTCAATATGAATTTTAAAAAGTATTATTTAAAATACTATCTTTAAAAAAAATATGCTGTTTGCAAAGGTACTTTTCTAAAAAGTTACGTTAAGTATGTAGCACGTGGAGATAATCTTAGAAGTTCAGTTAGATATCGGTTCTATTGTCTCATTGCTTTGATAGCATGAATTTTATTATTGTTCTGTTTCGTCCAAAACATTTTTTAAATTGTAGAAACACGTTTCGTAATACAAAATTTAAAATTATTTTGCTCGATGATCCAATCATTTTATCGCATTTAGCAAACCGCAACAATAGGATGTTGCATCCCTTACCATAAGTTCATCTTCCCTCCTTTCCTGTTATATGTTTCTCTAATCTGTAGATGTTTAAATTAGTTTTTCATCTGAAAATATAATTTTTAGCCACAGTTTCCACGTTATTGAGTCCTTTTTATATGTTTAAGTAACTGATTATAATTAAGTGCAGTCACAGACACCTTGACTCGTGGGACCTTTTACGCAGCTTAAACGTAAATCGAAACAAATTAAGGCTGCGAATAAAGCCAACTATTATACACATTCACAGAGTACGTGCTCAAATGTCTCTTTCCGCATTTGCATAATGTTATTATATATTATTTTTTTTTTTTAATTAGGACGAAACGGAATCGTATTGATTCTACTTGATGCTTGTGCGTAACGGGCAGCCCTACGTATGAAGTGAATTGCGCCGGAACTCAGGGAGAGGGAAAGGGTATAGAAGATAGACGTTGAAAATTTAGAAGGCTTAACTCTTTTACAACTCTGGTTTGCGCGTTATGTTAGTTTTTATAGCAGTGTTGAGGCGCATCCAGCGTTAAGTAGACTCATTAATTTGATAAGCTGTATTATAGCAGACATATTATTAATTGTTTTACTTCGCCGATGTTTCTGCTAACCGACGTTTTTCTTGTATCAAGCCTTTGAAAGCATCCCAGTAGCAAGAAAATTCCATATAAAACCATGAACTATTATTTGATATGCCAAATAAGTGATACATTTCTATAAACTTACGTCGGGCTCGTCTGTTAGCTACACAGTCAGCCAGTTCTTTCCCAGTACGACCTTCGCGGCTATGCACCCTGAATGGCATTAGTTTAGTGTTGAGCGCTAAAAGTTACTTTTTACAAATTTCTTGTCTCACTTTATATCTTCTATTATTTGGATGGCATTCAGAATATTGGAGTATAAACTAAACTTTGTTTTTTAAATTTTATTTATTTGTTGCGGATTAGCAATATATATAACAACGAAATATATATTTAGATATTGCTAGCCCGCAACAAATAAATAAAATTTTAAAAACATAAATTCTTGGGTACATGCTCAAATAAATGTAAAATTTTCTAAACTTTGTTTGTTACAAACAATTTTTCTGATTTTTATTTGACTGAATATATTCATCTTAATATCCTTAATCAATTTACAAGAGCAAATGAAACAGAAAGTGATGTCATATACGGTGTACAAAATACCTGCTAATATGATTGCACATGCTATTTATTTTTCAAAAATAAAAAACTCATAGTAGTTTGAATTTTCATTAATTCAATAAAACTGAACTTAAGCCTAATAATAATAATTTCTCATTTATACATTATTGCAGTTTAAATAATAATTACGTTAATTCGTAATAATAATATAAAAATATAAATGTTTTATTAATATATGTTGACATTAATACAGGCTTAAGTTCGTAGATTTAATAATCAGAGAAATAGTAGATATACATTGTTCACATATTTCAATGAACAAAGGAAAAATTTAATATCTAAACATCCTTTTAGATTTCAACTACACAGTTGAATAGAACAAACGTTATTTTCGGTAGAAGTATTCACATGTAAAATCTTTCACTACTTGTTAGGTAGTCTGTTGAACGTGATTTAATTCCATTTATACACATTTCGAATGCATGTAGAATACGAGACTTATCACTGCAAAATTGATGTTAGGTGGTGAATTTTTTATTTGTTATTTGTCACCATATATTAAACATTACAGTGTTGCCGATGAATTATATCCAACAATGTCCAGTCGCCTGATATTTTCTTCTACTTAACACAAACTTTTTGGTTTGATTTTTAAACTTATGTACATATATTTTTAATTAATTTATAAAGGCTAAATAAAAAATCTATTTTATTTGTTTTGGATTAGCTAATTTATATGCGGCATTTCATCGGTTGCTTAATACCAACTCATAAGTAAAGGGTACCTCTTCAAAAGAAAAATTAAACAAAAAAAAACACCTTTACAAAAGCGCGTACACGTTGAAGTAAAACCTTTAAAAAAAGTTTATTTTGGAAAAAGTTCCTTTTGGAAAAGACTACCATCAAAAGAGTGTAAGTACTTTTAAAAATATTTTTTATTCACATATTTAATAAGTAGCAATATTTTTTATGGCATCTACCTTTTAAAAATAGCCTCAATTTAGTCATTATGACTAAACAGAACGGATGCTGTTTAGTCATTGCACCAATATACATTTTATCGTTATACATCTTGTGGCACACCTCAAGATTTTACACATAAAAATATGAAATCTTATCATGGCGCAAGCTAATTAACATAAGTTCACATACCACCTACCGCAGTTTATACAAACAAAACATTCACATACATACGTACTCGTATGTGTACGAGTATCTTCATCAGTCTTTCTTCCTTTTAATTTTTCGTTTTATGATTTAGCCCTCATTTCAGTCAAGTGTTAATTGCTAATATTGATTTTTGAATACAAACGATTGTGATAATTTTTCAAGCATATTCAGTATTTAAGACATGTTTAAGTGTAAATACTTGAAACAGAATAAAGTTTTTTTACTCCATAACAAATTCGGTATTCAGATCATTTAATAAATAACTGGCAAAACATACGAGCGTTTGTATGTACAAGACAAACCTTTCCAATTCAAGTGACATGGCAAGTAGACATGAAAAAGATCTTTGATGAATATGTTTTGTTTTAACATTTTGTTTATTAATTTGGTTTTAAAGAAATTTATTATAAACATGTTAATTAAATCAATATTGTTTGCATATGAAAGCTTGACGACACAAAAACAAAAAAAAAAATATATAAATAAAACAGAAAAGAAGTCAAATAGACCACACACATACTCTTCTTCTGAACTCCCATGATTTGTTTGCTAGACTTAATGATGATTTCTCATGAGATTTGTTTTCTTGTCCATTCATTGTTGTGTTTTAATGTCATACACTTTTCAATTACACAAAACTGACAAGTATGTGTCTTAAGTCTTTCGTTTCTTCCACCTAGGAAGAGTTCCAGCATTTAAAACGGATTGGAAATTTCTCTGCGGAAGCTTTTAAATGTTTTTCATAGTCCCTTTTCAAGAGGATATTTTAAAAAAATGTAAATTTTCTTTTTTTTATGTAAAAAATAATTTCTTAATATTAAATTATATTTAACAGATTTATTTGTATGCTTTTTAAATAATTTATTTTTTTATTTACTTTATAACTTTACCCATTAAACACTATAGCTGTCATTATAAGAATGCAAAAAACAAACAAAAATATATTTTTTAAAACATCAACATGACCCATTGACCTAAAGATATATCTTTCAGTTAAATACACATCATAACTTATAAATTGAAAAGAATTAAAAATAATAATAAGATAATAAAAAGTTATCTTGGTTAAATAAGAAACCAACAACAAAGACTAAATAAAATAAATATTAAAGTTACTATTCTTTATGAATATTGTTTTAAAAAGACACTTGAAAGAAACTCAGAAAAAATCGCGAAATAGATTTTTCTAGTCAAAACGGCAAAATATTATCAACCATAAATTGTATTATCTTCAAAATTTTTAATCCTTTTTTTAAATTTCAACTGAAAAAAGAGCGAATTTGTATTTAAGGCCAGAGGATAGCCAGGCCATTGGTAAATGGACTCAATTTATAGAAAACAAGCAGATTTTAACTGCACAATGGAACTAATTTTTCCTATAATGCTTCGTTCTGCCAATGGTGCTACAAAGTTAAAATAGAATTTTTAACAGAAATCACATTTTTCTTTGTACTGAGAGTATCGTCATTGTTGTCGAAATTATATTTATTCTTTTAATATATACCTGCATTAGAAGATTTGCTTATAAAAAAATGCACAGAAATAATTGCAAGTAATTAAATACTAAAAATAACATGCGATCGCCCCTTGTCATAGAATAATGTTTTTAATTAGAAACCAAACAGATTTCAAGGTTATTCTTAAAAAAGCAGAAAAATTTTGATCATTATTGTTATTAAAATTAAGTTAATTCTTTTCTTTTTCATAAATATGCCATTATAATTAATTGAGAATTCATATTTTATTTTAATTATTTAAAAACAAATGTTTAAACAAAGAGAAAAAATTTGATTGATTAATTAAAGAAATTGGGTAAAATTTTTGTGCAAATTAATTTATATTATAAGTTCATATATTCTATTAAAATTTTTCAGAAAACAAGTTCTGCCGCAATTTGATAGACAAAAAATCATAATTTCTTTAAGTTGTTTAAATTGAGGATACACTTTGAGGAAAAAATATTTCTTGTAACCATTAATATCACTCTCTTGTAGCAACCGACTACAGATTAATCTCATACGAAGAAAATTTAAGTGAATTTTTAAATAGGGGGTGTTTTTACAGAGTAGTAGGGAAATTTGAAATGAAATAAAACAATGATGAATTTTTTAAATTGGCATGATATTTACTTTATTTGGAAGATAATCTTCTGGTCACAGCTAGATCGGACGTAGTCAAATCTGGAGATCGAATTTTCTTTTTCAAAATTTGTGGTCATAGACCGACAATAACACGGCAAATGTTGTCCTCCAAGTGGTCAATCATGTCGGGCTTATTGGCGTAGACTAGCGACTTTGCAAATCCCTACAGAAAATAGTCTAGCGGAGTTAAATCGCACGATCCTGGAAGCCAATTCACGGGTGTGAAACGTGAAACCATGCGTTCACCAAACATTTCCTTCAATAAATGTAGCAGGAGCCGTCGTGTTGAAACCAAATCTCCTGCACATAATTTATGAACGAAAAAGTCAGTAATAATGGCTCTATAGCGGTCACCATTGACTGTAACGTTCTGACAATATCGTTTTTAAAGAAGCAAGGACCAATAATTCCACTAGCCCATTAGGCACATTAAAAAGGTAGTTATTCCTAATGTAACGATGTTTTAACATACACTTGTGGATTATCATCGCTCCAAATATGGCAGTTTTATTTATTGCCGTACCCATTCAAACAAACGGGAGCTTATGAAAATCGGGATCCAGCGCATCATTATCAAAATGAATTTGCACAAAATCAGGCGTCAGGCTATTCAAATTCTCAAGAGGACCATTATTGATAAGATATTAACAGTTTCAAAAAACAAATATTTTACCTGATACACAATTTTATTTTAGATTATCGCACTATAAATAAAAAGAATTTGCAATGACGTTGAAAATGGTTTGGCATAAGAGCAATCGTCTACACTTGTTTTAATCGATGAGAGAGAGAAGGCTTTTTAGCCATTATGGCAAAATGGCGTTATTTAAAAACTTTTTTAATTTGAGTTTCCTTTGTTTCCGATTAAACTATTTGGGATTTTTCCATAATAGATATTTTGTGTTTCTATAAAGAATTTTATTTAGAAATTTAATCAAATTCCGCAGTAATCTCTTCTGGGATCAATTTTATGCAACATATATTCTGCTGAAATGCCTTCAATCATTATCTGCAATTTCGCTGCCACCGTGGCTAATGGCATAGTACTCCGAAGAACGTCGGTTTGATGCCAGTCAAAGATCCTGGGTATTTTCTGTAGATAAAAAGAAAGAGATCTAACATGGTATTGCTCGTGCATTCTGGTACACTCAAAAAAAAAAAAATTAACTAAAATTTTGGAATTCTTACTTAATTTGATTTAAAATTGGTTGTCGTATGGCACCTATGCCATTTTTTACAGAAAGTAAGTAAAATTTCCTCAATGTTAGGATATACAACTTTTGTTCTTAGCAAGAAATTTTTACTAAAAACTAGAAAAATATTTACTAAAAACAAGTTCAGTTTTATAACAAAAATAGTAAAAATTCCTGTTACTGTTTTGCTTTCTTCTAACCCGGCCCATCTGCTACAAGGAAGTCATCAGAGCGCTGAAACGTACGGAATACTTATTTACAATAAAAGTTTATAAAACTTACGTCTTTTTTGGAATTCGAATCAAGGAACTTCGGTTTCGTAGGCAGGCACTCTAACCACTTCACCACTACAAGGCACATTATAGGTATAGCTAAAACATATAAGTACAAAATTCAAAATTTATTACATGAACAAAAATATTTCTTTGAAACTGTAGTAAGTCATGAACTAAAAATAATCTAAAAATTTTTTTCTTTAAATTTTCAAAAAATTTACAATATGAGAATAATATTTTATCTTTAAATAAGTAAAACCGTTTTCCATTTTTATGAACTATTTTCTAAATAATATTTTAACAAATAATTTCATTTTTACGATAAAATGTACTAAAATTTATTAAAAACATTCTTACTTTTAGAAAAGTAGATTGAAATATAGACTTCTCCTATAAGTATTACATTGTAAATTCTAAATGTTTTCATGATATGGATATGATGAATTTATTAAATTTATAACTTCTGTTCCTCATAACCGTTAAACATATTCTGATAATATTTCACAATTTTTTTACTATTTTAAATATATAAATCAGTTAAAAAAAATTGGCCGGTGCATACTGATATATTTCTAAGATTTTAGTTAACTTAATATAGAAAGGCTCAATATATCTCACTTTTTTCAAATCACTTTATTTTAATATATACTTGGGGGGTTACCTACGCAAATTAAAAATTATAATCCGTTAGGTCGTTTATATATTAAGACTTTCAATTCGTTTATCCTTTTGAATTGAAGATTAATATATTTTTGATATAAGTTCCCAAATGGCGTCAAAATAGGAAAAATGGTGCTAACCTTTTTACATTAAAAAGAATAAAAACTATTTTTAGTTTAATTTTCATTTTTGTTTGGGACCATTTTGCAATGGGACCGTTTTTTATTTACCCATATTTATAAAGTCAAAAATTTGTATAAATATTTAATTCACCCCCATTATTATTTAAATTACTTATTTGTATGACTCTCTTCCACATAACAATTTATTCAAGCTATTGTGCAATAATAAGCAATTTTTTTTGTTTTGTTTATTGCATACAACAAGTTCAATGCAACTTAATAAAATTGACCTTAGAAAAATAAAAGACAACAAACAAAAGATCGAGAAATAAATAGAAATAAAAATTACCAAGAAAGACTTCATACAAACTTATCTACAGTATTTTGTATGATGCTGGAAGGCTTATACGAAACTCACAAGTTTATTGTTGCTGTTGGGTTATATCTTTTTTATAATTTTCTGTGTATTTTGATTGTTTTAATGTGCATTATGACAAGGCACGAGATATTCCCACATGTGTTCTAGTTTCATTGTACAACTTCGAGGTGACAATAGCAATCATATTATTAAATTAATTTTTTTCTCTGTTTATTTATTGTTACTAAAGTTAAAGTAAAAAAAGTTTAATTAAAAATTCTTTTGTTTTTGTTTTCGAATTAAGATTTTCTGTTCATAACCCAGCCAACAATACATTGACAAAGCCAATGTCATGTGAATGAGGGCTTGTTATTAGAATAAGTTAAACAATCATTAGATTTATCATAAAACTACAGAATTATTTTAATCTGAAGTAAAAAATAAACCATTAATTTGAATTTTATTATGACAAAAGGGTTTCTTTTATGCAATTTCTATTTGATGAACTGTTAAGCTACAAAAAAGGTAATTGAATGATTAATTATAGGTTTAGTTAAGCACTGTGTCTCTTAAATCAGCAAATTCATTATAAACAAGAGCAAAGGATTATTTTATTTAAAAATATGTAAAATAAAGTTTGAACCACAACAAAATCAGGTTTAAAATTTGAGATTAAATATTCTTACATGCCGCCTAATTGAACATTCGTTTGAAATCTATTTTCAGCTAAAAATTTGTTTAAGCAACAAAACCAAATACAAAACCTTAATGTTTCACAATATACCTACTGTGAGATATTTTGCTGCCTTGCAACATAATTTTCATACGCATATAAAATTTATATATTTCATGCAACAAAACGAACAAAACAAAAATACTTTTTCAGTTTTTTATGAAACTCTGCTGTTAATACCATATTTCATAAAACTCCGACACAGAGTTGAAAGGTGCACAAATCAAAATGAAGAAACCAAAAAAAAAAAATCACCATCAACCACCAATATAGTCTCTTCAACAACTAAACCATTCGCATGAGCCAAACAAAATCATACGTATCTTTCAACTGACATTTATCGCTTTTTTTTGCATAAGTTTAATTGCAACTGTCAGTTTTTGGTGTTAACAAAAGTCGAAACGAAAAACAAAACAACCAAAAATATTTATGTTGTTTAGGTCATAAATATTTAAACACTTGTTATGTCAGTAGTTTAACAACAAGCAACAGAAAATTAACAAAAAAAAAGCACACACACATGCAATATTTAAGTAAAATTGTTTTCCAAACTTTTTCACTTTCAGTTGGCTGCAAGACAACCCAGAGACAGACAAACAACTTATTTGAAAAAAAGGCTTCAAACTTTATGTGTATCAATGATGATTTACAGCCTTAGACTTTTGTGAAACAATGTTGTTTAAATAGTTTTAACTTTTAAGATTTAACGGCATATAAATCCTTAGGCGGGGCGTAGCTAACCTCACCGATGTTTTTGCTAAACTAGTTCATGTTGTAGAAAGGTTTATGATGGCAATAAAAGTAGATGAATAGAAAGAGCTAGAAAATTTTGTAAGTGGAAGAGTAATAAAATGTTCATTTAAATTGGCTACTTTTAAAACGAACTGTATAAAAGTAAAGCGGTATATGTTTACCAAAAAAATCATAAACATAAAATAGTACTACAAATTATTATAAAAAAGAATATATAAAATGCAAACATATTTCAAATTGATAAAAACTTTTTAGGAAAATATTAAACCGACTTTGAAATATGTGCAGTAGTAAAAAGTAAAACATAAACAATCTGCTTAACTGTTTGAGTTTTTTACCAATAAGGCAGAAATTAGTTTAGTCTTGTCTTCTTACCAATCTTCTTGCCACCAACGACTGCATGCAGTGAAATTAGCAAACATGCCTGAGGGGCTGTGCACATAGTACGTAACGCTGTTTTCAGAGATTTTATACCCCCCCCACCCCCCTTCGTAACGCTTTTTTCTAATTTTTCAATGAAAAATTTCTAATCCGTAACAAACCTTAAGCCCCCCTCCCACCTGGAGCGTTACGTAATATGTGCACGGCCCCTTATGCATGTAATAATATTTTAATTATTCATCTTACTTTTTAGTGCACATATTTTAAAGTCAATTTAATATTTTTTGCTCCTTTTATTATTATTTTTTCTAATTTCTCCAAGTTCTGCACTACAAAAACTATTTTGTTTAATATAAAGAACCTTTTTAGAGAAAAATTATTCAGAAAAATTTACCTTTTAAAAATACATAATTTAAAATAATTTTTTTTCTGTATGTTTTTTAAAACAAAATTGCCTTTTCCGAAAAAGAAAAAATTATCTATGATGCAGTTTTTTTTCGACCAGAAGATAAATATTTAATATTAAATTTCTTGCAAAACTAGAAAAATACTCAACTAATATTGTAAAATTTGTAGCAATTAATTGGTTTAATAATTAATATTTAGACACTTAGAGCCGTTACTGCAGAACAGTTGAAGAACTTGAGAGTAAAATGAGGTGCGGTGATCGGGACCTGTTGATCTACAAATAAATATCTCGCCTCATCATCTATTAAAGTTTTTAATTTCTACCCTTTCTAACTTAACATTTTTTTACTCGTGGAGTATATATTTTTTGTTTAATCTCTTTTAGTTTTTGAAGAATTTTATTTTAATTTAGTTAGATTTTCTGTGACATCTTTTCAAATTCCAAAAGTAAAAATCATTTCCCTCAGCTTTATCACGCACTCGTTTTGTAACTAGATATTAGAACTGCAACAGTAGGAGAGACTACACCACTTAGCTAGAAAAATAGCACCAGAATACCGTAAGCAGAGCATATCAAAGAAACTACCCCAAGACAAGTATCGCAAATAAACTTTTAGAGATCGAACAGCTGCTGGTCCTGGCAACAAATTCGAGAGACTTGCTTTGTGATAGATTCTGTTGGCTCTAGTGGTTACATTTTTATGTATAATATTTTTTATTAAAAGTGCAAAATGTTTTCTTTTTTATAAAATGTTAGCTTTTGTTTTTTCATCTACATTAAAAAAAACCATTTCTCTTAATCGCCATTAATGTCACCTACTTGTGAAATCGTATAATTAATGCCATCGTGCTGCGTAGCCGAGGCCCAGCTACGCCTGGGTAAAATTCGGCCAAAATTAAAATACTTTTGTCTCAATTTCTCTTTAATTTCATCTTCATTCATGATAGCACTGGCTTCGCGAAAATTCAAAAATATGCGACCCTTTTCATCTGTTTTGATGGGTAATATTTCTGTGCATACGTTACGAGCTTTAAGCAGAAATCCTTCTTGCTCTGCAGAATTTTTGCTGCTATCATTTTTTGCATTTTCTCTCTTATCCTCAGCATCTTTGCATTGATTTTCCAGCCTGGAATCAACAGACTGCGAACGTGAATGTTTGTTACTGGCCGCTGTTTGAGAATGTTTCTTTTTGTTGCGCAAACAGAAAGGATCACGATCACTCGCTTTGACATACTGCACTATGGGGCGATTAACACCCCACTTGGGCCGTTCATCGATTCTATTGTGTGAATCTTTCGAGTTACGTTTTTTATCTTTATCTTTAGATTTGGCCTTGAAGGTTGTGGTAGTAGTTGTTGTAGTGGTTGTTGTCGTTTCCTGATCTTTATCAGCTTCTTTGGCAGGTTTAGTATTGATCTTGGCTGTGTGTGTCGTTGTGGTAGTAGATACTTCTCTTTTGAGCAAAACTTTATAGAAATTATCATGAAACAAACAGAGATCACAATTTAAGGGCAACTCCGTCTGTGTCTCTACATCCTGACTTATTGTTGTGTCTTGGGCATCTTTGGAATCTTCAGAAGATTCACTAACATTTTGTTTTAGATGTTTTGTTAGAGGCATTAAAGCCATTTTATTTAAATCTTCTACTGGCTCTATAAAATGCATCGATCCTTGATGGGTATCATCAGGAGGAGTTTCCTCAATAAAATCATTTAGAGTTTGTGTGGACTTTTCAATTTCTTCTTTTTTTTCTGCTTGGTAACCATCTTCGGTGTTAATGGAGCTGTCTGTTCTCTGTGTATATGCTCCAGCAGTAGTCTTGGAAAATTCATCTGTAGAAGCTCTCGTTGAGGGTTTGAGGTGTTGTTGCATTAAATAAGTGGCTAATTGTAAATTGCCAATGGCTGTTTGTAAACCCAAAATATCCGAAGTCACTGGCAGTGGTATAAGAGTAGCGGGTTGCATTATTACAACATTTTCCGTTGCAGAAGTTTCTAATTTTTTTGGCTCTGCTACTGGTGGAGCTATTATGGGTTTAGTAAAAGCTCTTCTTAGATTTATAGGAGTACCTATTAAAACTTTCTCCTCTTGCTGCGGTTCGGCTACCTCACTGTTTCGCTTGTCTCTATAAAGTTCAATAGGTGGCTGTTCGTTTTTATCTGTGTCGGTATTATTTGTTATTTCTTGGATATTTTCATGGTTGATCTGTTCAGTTTCCCGTCTTAAGTCTAGTTTTTCTTGTATTTCCTGGATCTCTTCTTCCTCCAGCCGGAATTTTTTATTTCTCCTCTTTTGTTTTTCCATTTTAGCTGCCTGTTCTGCCTTAACTAAAGCATCTAACATGGCTTGTTGTTTTCTTTTTTGCATTTCTTCTTTTTCCAATTGTTGCTTTTGCTCCACATCTAAACGCTCTTGTTCCAATTGCATTTGTTTTTTTATTCTCTCTTCCTCCCTTTCCTCTTGCTGTCTGTGTTTTTCCATTTCCCATCGTCGTAGCGATTCCCTTTCTTGTAATTGTTGCTTGATAGCCATATGATATTCGGCCGCTTTGCGTTTCTTATCTAAACGTTCAGCCATTACATGCGGTTCAATGGGGGCATTTTGTCCCCTTAGATAAGAAGATGACTGCAAAGATTGCGTATCATCTTCGCTGTCTTTGAGATCATGAAGACCGCGACTTAGCCATCCTGGACCGCACTGCTGCTGGAGTGGTTTGCCCTGTGGTTCTTGTGTTTGATTATAACACCACTTGGCTCTTTCACGTTCCTCTTGGGTATGTCTTGTATAAATCTCTGACTCATCGGTATGGTGAACTTGATAAGTATTTGAAGTGGAAACATCACGATTTGGTGTGGAAGGTGAATTAGATGACTGATAGTAGCTGAAAGATAAACTAAAATTAAAATTAATATATTTCATTACTCAAACAATCTCACCCTCCATGTTGAAAGCCACCCTTAACATTGTCCAGGACCTCCAAACCATCATCATTGTCATAAGACACCAACAGCTGCTGTTGGGGTCCTCTGCCTTTTACAGTGAAAGTTTTATTTAAAATATTTTCATCGTTTTGTGTCTGCTGAGTTTTTACAGTTCTTATCTTTTGCTGCTGTGAATTCATTGTCGATCTCTTGGCTCTTCTTTCCACACAATCTATACCACCTTCTTGCGATATCAAACTATTGTTATCAAGAGCACTTGCTACACTTTCCACCTGACTGGCACCATCATTAAACCATATATTGGGGGTGTGTATATTTTTGGGAGAATCACTTAAATATCCTGAAGTATCTTCTTCCTGGCAACCGTCGTGTAAAGGATTTCCTTGTAGTTGTTGTAACTGATTGTTTAGTCGATGTTGTTGTTGCTGCTGGTTACCAAGAGCCACACTAACAAGTTGTGTGTTATGTGCCAACTTTAAAGGAATTTTATTATGCTGCTGCTGCTGCTGTTGCTGTTGCTGTGGTTGTTGTTGTTGCTGTTTTTGTTGTATCAAATAATCACCCCGGTGACGTATCACTGGCAAACTAGGACTACGTATACGTTGGTTTTGTATTCTACCCTTGGCTGTTTGCAAAGTATTGGGCATTAGCTCTACATAAGCATATTTACCTGGCCCTGGTTGTTGGCGGGTCATACTTGTGGTGTTATTGCGTTGATTCAGCAAAGAAGCTCTGCCTGGGTGATAACTATTTTGACGCATTTTTGTATAGGAATAACTATCACCAATATCCTCGAAATCTGCTTCGTTTCCAATATCATCTAAAAGATATTCTTCATCATGCGCCATATAATCATAACTTTGCTGTCTTTTTACCATCGGTTTTCCCAATGCTGGCTGGGAGTGTTGTAAATTTGGCTTTAATTTTGGGTTGGAATTTCTGTGCGCCAAACTTTGCATATTATTGTTGAAGAGATCTTCTTGCTGCTGTTGTTGTTGTTGTTCTTGATATAATTTGTGTCGTGAATTACGTTGACTGGACTGTGTAAGATCCAGATTAGAGTAATATGTACGTATGGAAGTACGTTCTATTTTCTGGTGATGTGTGGAAGAAGATGATTGCATTGAGGAGGAAAACATTTCATCCAATTTAGCGATTTCCTCTTGAAAATTAAAAAAAAAAAAACATATACAACTTAAATTTAGAGGAGATTTTTTAAAATATTTTAAATGATCTTTTAGTTTTCTTTATAATAATTTTTTTTTTTTTTTAATTTTTTGTTTATTTTATATTTTTTAAAATATTCATTTCGAAAGCGTCATTATAGTGACTCCCCATATGAACGCTTTAAGAATAAAATGTAATAGATTTGGACACAAAATTTGTAATTAAGCGCATTTAGCTAAAAGTCGGGCGCACTCACTTGATAGAAAAACCTTAAATTATTTTTTTAGTGCAGCTCATATATGCATGTATTTAATATTTGCAATTGTTATTTTGTTTAAGTATTGTCATTACCAGGGAGATCGCACATGCGAACTTGCAAATAAAATATGTATACATTTCAGAAGTTTTGTAATATTTTAGCTGCAATAAATTAGAACATATTTTTGCATATTTTACTCCTTAGATCGCACATTAAAGGATATTTTTTGACTATTTGGGGCATTTTTTCCTTTTCATTTAGACTTTTTTAATGTTAAGAATCACTTTAACAAACACAAGCCAAATTTGACACATTTTTGATCACACAATTCTAAAAATTTTTAAAAATATTTAATAATTCTTAAGTAGTTTTTAGTTTTTTTTTTCACATATTTTTTTTGTTATATTTACTTTTACAAAGAAAAAAAGTAGATTTGTGTTCAAAAAATTTAGAAAAAATTTCATTAAAAATATAAAATTTTCAATACTGAATTTTTTTCACAATTTTAAATTCGGTTTAAGATTTTGTGGGTATCTACATATTTTCAGCACAGCTTTTTTATATTTTGGTCTTAAGAGCATATTTTCTTTTCTGTTTTCAAAAATCACTTTTACAGAACGGATTCTAAAATTTTATGCTTGCTGCCTGTTATATATTTCAAATTTTAAGAATTTTAAAATTTCTCTCCATATTTCTAAAATTTGTCAAGATTTCTTTGATTTTTTCAGTTTTTTTAAATTTTAAAAAATTTCAAGTAAATTTACAGCATAATTTTGCTTATTTTGGACTTCAATGAATATTTAAGTAATTTTTACTCACACCTTTTTATATTTTTAGTTCATTTGAATAATATTTTGAGCCCTACCATTATATTTCGATATTTATCACTTCATACAGTGGGATTTAAGAAAATAAATATCTGAAACATGTGTGGTGTTTTATTTTGATTCATTTTGTTGTCCGATAGACTGGAATTCTTATGGCCATGATAGTCGGCCCGGTCCATAAGGTGTTAGAAATGAGAAAATGTTTTATGAAATTATAAATGAAATAATTTTTAAGCCGATTTAGGAGCATATTTTTTAAAATTTTTGCCACATAATTAATGAGTGAGTATAAAAAGCATGTTTTTTTTTAATTTTTAGTTTCATTTTACTAACCCTTTTCTTTAGCCCATTGCTGTTTCTTTATATCCAATAGTGTATGATTTTGCCGGCCTTCAGCTCCAGTAATCATGCCTTAAATGACACACATAAATGTTTATTGCCGGTCAGTGTTTTTTTTTCTGTGTTTTTATTTTTGTTTTATTTCAGTTGCCAACAATTAATAGTTCATTGCCTCAAAGGTCAATTACTTTTAAAACACAAGTGAACAATTTTATTTTTCGTCTATTTTATTGTGTATAATCGCAAGTACCTGCAGTTTCGTTTATGTCTTAAATCAGACTGAAGTAAAACTATGCTTTTCCCAATTATGTTGCCAAAATATTGTTTGAAAAATTCCTTTATATAAAGTAAATCAGTTTTTCAATAGTTTTGCGTTTCCTTGTCACCGAAATGTTAAATATTAAACAACTTTAATTTAGAATCGCTTGTTATTTTGTGTATTGGCATTTTAATTTATTTAATAGTTGCTATTGGCTACCAATAACAAACAAATAATGTGGCAACGTGTTTTTCAAACACGTGTGTTCTTGTAAATATTTAATTTCTGTGGCGTGCGTGTTTGTGTGTGTGTCAGGAAAAGCTTTTTTTTCCATTAATTAACTTCTGTTTAAAAAGAGAGTGTACTTTTTTTAAGAGAAAGGCTTTTAGCTTTATGGAAGCTTTCTAAGAATTATTATTGTTTCTTACAAATTTTTGTTATTTAATTCTTGAAAAAAAGTTTTTAGCAGAACTCATTAAACTTTTAATAGATTTGTTGAGCGTCTTAACTAGTCTAATATATTTTTAATTATGTATACTTGTAAACTTTGTAGTAAAACCTTCAAACTTCTTTTTTGAACTAACTTTTAAACACTCACATTTCTCTCGTTACTTTGTTATTTTTTTTATTTATTCTAAAACTACTTAATTGTATTTAAGTGCTAATTTTTTTTAAAAGTATTTTTTTATTCCAATTTTTATCTATCTATTAAGTTTTTTTTTACATTGACTTATATGCTCTATTGATACCAAGTTTTATTTTATTAAAAATTGTTAGATTAAACTACAAGAATAATGTAACAACAGCAACAACAATTTAACAACAAAACCTAATTAATATTGTGGTATTCTTTCCAGTCTTAGCTCGTCCAATATAACATACAACTCATGAATATTTCCCACAGTCTTAAACAAAGCCTTTTGGCAGAGAGTGTGTATGAAGCAAAGGCAACAGCAAAACAGACCACAAATGTGTAGGCGACTTGATATTGTCAGTCAAGAGGTCATAATGTACTGAAAATATACAGCAACTACACTAGAAGCAACATCATCAACAAAATTATTTTGATTTTATTTTAGCTTGTACTTCTTCAATTGTTCGTACTCCTAACATAAGAGCGAGGGTGGTTTTAAAGAGGCCTACAAGATAAACGACAGGATAACTGTAGTGGGTCCATCTAAATTTAAGGAAATATTAAGCAATTACGTACAAACCTCGTATACAAAAGAAAATAAAATATTTTTTATATTTTTTCTTGTTAGAAAAAGCACACAATCAGAAAAAAGAAAACAAAGAGAGCACTTGATCATACGAACAGATTTGTACAGTACAATTAATGCTTAAATGAAATCAGACTATAATAATGAAATTTTATAGCCTCAATACAATAATATGAATAAAATCGTAACGACTAAAAAACTGACAAATTAAACTGCCTACAAAGCTTAAACTTGAGCTAGGAATATTTATATATATAAAAAAAGACACACTTGAATGGTTAAGATATCATTACCAATGTTGTCTTTATAGAACGAGTAAATAAAACTAAGTACAATCCATCCATCTATTTTCTAATACACAATCACTTAAACGATCATTTAGTCATCTTACCATAGAATTCTTGAAATGATGATAAGCTGAATATTTAATTCAATGTGTGCTGAAGTGCAATTTGGGTTTTTTGCCTGTTATTTTTTTTTTTTTTTTTTGCCCTGTACTTTTATAGTCAAAACGTTTATAGTTGTATTGTAATTGCTGACAAAAATATTATTATTTGGTTTGAGGGGACAATTATATTGTTATAGTAAAGCATTTGCTAAGATCCTAAGAGGGTAGAGCGTAAGCCAGAGAGAAAGTCTACTAAACGATTTTATATGTCTGTTTTGGATTTTTTTTTATTTTAATTACGGAATTAAAATTATTTTTAATCTTTTAACATTAAATTAATGATCAAAATTAGTTCATTCAGGTGATTTAGATGAAACTATTCGCACGATCACCGGGTTCAACCGGCATTAAATAAATCCTTATATAATCCTACCGTTGGAAAATGTGACAACTAAAACTGGCGTCTTATTATAATTGGACTGTTAAACTACAAGACTTAGCATAAGACTAGCTGATAGAGTGGGGCTACAATTTTATTAGAACACCAACTTTGAGGTAAAATACCACCGTTTTAGTATAAACTTAGCTCACTTTTTTTTTAATGAATAAATCAATAAACAAATAGCCGTATTTGGAGAGATAATAATTCTCATGTGTATGTTTACACAAAATTACATCCAGAAAAACTGACTGTTTGGTGAAATCATTGGTCCGTGCTTCTTTCAAAAACGATGCTTGTCAGAACGTTACAGTCAATGGTGACTGCTATAGAGCCATGATTAATGAATTTTTGGTTCATCAAATGAACAGCCATTATTTGCAGGAGATTGTTTTCAACAAGATGTCGCAGCGTGTCACACAGTTCGTGCCACAATTGATTTAACGCAGAAAATAGTTTCACGTTTCTGAACCGTGAGTTGGCCTACATGATCGTGCACTTTAACGCCGCTAGCCTATTTTCGCTAGTCTACGCCACTAAGGCCGAAACGATTGGCCACTTGGAGGACAACATTTTCCCTGTTATTATCGAAATACGGCCACAAATGTTGGAAAACGTCATCGAAAATTGGACCTGCACATTAGATTACGTCCGAGTAAGTCGTGGCGGAAATCATATTTAAATTATTTAGCAAAAAGATTAGATTTCGAATAAAGTAAATTTCATGTCAATTAAAATAAATTCATCATTGTCTTATTTCATTTCAAAGTTCTATACCTCTATTAAAACAACCTACACAAAACGACCGATCTGGTCAACACTACATTCCTTGTTAAATACCGACGTTTTAGTATAAGAACACAGTCTTAGTTAGTATAAGATAATTTAATGTTGCCATTGGGAAATATTTTTATGAGTTCGTTATTAAAGAAAAATAAATTAATGAAATTATACTCTTGGGACCGTAAAAAGTGTTCGATAAAAAAACAAAGATTCGTTATGAAATAGTTCGCTACTACGAAGTATTTTTGTATGAAAACGTCAATTAAATCGTCGGGACTTTCGAGTACAATATAAGCGAGTTTTACTGTATAATTAAATATTAGTGTGTACCAACGGTCGATCCGATCGACCCTGTTCTAGTCATAGAAATAAATTCACAAAAATTAAAAATAAAAAAAGAAAAGCAGTTGTCTATTAATTATGTAGATACCGGCTAAGCATAAGAAATATGTTCTATCATAGGATCGCCGCCCTAGTGCATAAGATTTTTTCTATTGTACGACACGGTTCACTCATGGTTGCGTGACCCAACCAAGATTTAACCAACATGTTATTTTTGTCAAATCGAGTATTTATCATCATATAATCGATAAGTAACTATCTAAGTTATCGATGTAAGCAAAACAAAAGTTAAGTTAATGATATGTTTATTTAATTAAAAATGGAAAAATTAAGAATTCAAAAGTATTTTATTGTGGAAAAATGTCGAAATAAAAACGAGTTTCGAATGGATCCAATGAACTCCGGCGTTCGACACCAAGTGGTTCATGTTGCCGTGTAACCATGCTATAAATTCTCTACTATTGTAAGAAAAACGTCAGAAAAAAGAATAAAAAAGTAAATATTTTTTGCATCCTAGAGTCCTTGTCCCCTATTTTATTTTAAAATCAAACCTGAATGACATATAATAGGTTACTTGCATGCCATGTTTTGTAGGATATGAATGTTCTTAAAAAAAATACAAAACATTTTACGTATTTTTTCTATGAAAATAATTTTAGTCTATATTTATAGTACAACCCTTGTTGCCAAGTCACTTAATAATTTTATTAAAAGATACAACTTTTTAGCATATTGCCTAATCAAATTATTATGTTCTTAATTTATTTAAAAGCTCATAAGTAATGACAAGTGCTCTGAGGCACACACAACACGCTATCAAATTAAAAATAGCAAAAGAATATTCTAATATTATTGCCACTGTCATGTAACAGCAATTATTGTCAGAAAAAATAAAGAAAAGGAGGGAAAAAAGTGTTTTACATAAATTCTAACAAACAAAAAAATATCTCTCTTACTTTTATGACTGTGACCCAGTTTTGTTATACCATTTTTAAAAGTCCCTAACCTTGTCACTTAAACGAAACTTATAGACAAGTTGTTGCCTCAATTTATATATTTAAAAGCCAAAAATGCAACAATAATATTACCAAAATTGTCTTACCAATATTTAAACATTGTTTTGTTATTACGAGAATAATCTTCAAGCTATTCGGTATTATTTTACCATATTATTTGCTGACATATTGACTTTTTAACCCTTTCATTTATTTACCAATCAAAACGAATTTTTAATGCTTAGAAAGTTACCACCTCTAACGAATCACAAAAGTTAAGCAGGAAAAAAAAACATACCAAACGTTATCATTTAAAACAAGAGACAAACATCAAAAATCTACAGGAAAAAACTGATTTCACTTAACCAGCACTCGTTGCAAAAATAACATGGCCAAAATAAATTTTGTGTTTGTTTTTTTTTTTTCTCAAGACTACATAAGCGCTCAGACATATGATCAAAAACATAAAGATTTTAAATGACTACCTAGACAAGAAATAACTGCCAAGCCAAAGAAATATTGAAGAAAAATATCTCCAAAATCATTATCGTCATCTGCAGCAGTAGAAATAACAGCAACTACCAGCACTAGCACCAGCATCACTATCGTCGTCAGAAAATAACAACGACACTGGCGTAACCAACAATTTTTATATTCGAGTACTTAACGTATTCTATATGGCTTGATACTATACGAGTTTGTACTCTGAGACATGGCATATTTGAGATGCCTTATAAACAAACAAATCTATATGATCACAAGCAAATTGTAAAAAATCCCAATCGAAATCTGACAAAATCAAACACAACAACAATATCATAATAATTGTAATTTTTTCATTATCCACATCAAATGCTTACTATTAGTTTAAAAGGTACTCTATGGGCAAACTATAACATAAAAGGTATTGGATGAGTAACTACAAAACATTTTTATTAAATAATTATCTTTACCAGCCAGGCGGTATGAGACTATTGACGTACTGTAAAAATTAGCTGTTAGCAGGATTATTAGGATTTCACATATTTTTTTAAGTAAAAATTGCAACATAACAAAAGATTCAAAGTTTTTGGGTGTACGAAAAATTCAGTAGGTATTATAACAATTACATATATACTTTTTTATATTAATATAATGTTTTCAACAGCTAGCTGGTGTAACACTATTTTTTATATATTTGAGTTAAGTTACTGAAGGAACTTCATATACTCTTGATAACCTTAAGTTAAAGGTAAGAATAAATAAAATTTTTCAGACATATTTTCTGTAGTAGAAATACATTTTTTGTATTAAAATAAAAGTTGGAGTCTTTTAAATTTTTTATTAAATATGTACGTATTTTTTACAGCAAAAGAAGGTCCGAAGTCATTGACTTGTACAAGAGTTTAGTATTAGACAAGTAAACTCTAAATAGAATTTAAAATATTAGAAAAAGTTCGTGCCGTCTGCCAATGTAACTCTTTTGTTTAAATATAAGTGATTAGCTCGCTATTAAATATAATAATTTATAAACAGTTTATTGTAAATAAAAGAACATATAATTGATACCGAACCAGTATAAGACTTTTATCGTATACATTTTTATTGTAAAAAATTTTGATTTATTTTAAATGTACTACGAAGTCAGTATAATACTATTGGCAAAAAAAAACATTTTATTGAACTGTGAGTACTTTTCTTACCATAAAAAAAAACAATATTTTCGAGCCACCTCAAAAAGAGTTTATTGTTTTCTTAAGAGTGGAGTTCTGAAACAAATCGAAACTTAAATCATACTTCTTTTTCATTTAATTTAAAATTTATTTTCATATTTATTTTTGAGGCTAAGATTTTCGTATAATTTTACTTTTGACAAAATTCCTAGCATTATATTTGTTAAATGAGCTAAGCCATTAGCTATTCCTTTAGCAATTATGTTGAACACATCAATTAAATATGAATTCATTTAACAAATTTGGAAATAATCATTCATAGTTGCATTGCTGAAGTTGCAAATTATAGAGGAATAGCAAAATAAGCATTATATCTAAACTTTTAGAAAAATTAATTACTTTTCAATGTTATATCTGTACATCTGCTTCGTAACATGAATTACAAAAGAGTTTAGCGATCCATATATAATAATAATCTTATATATCTTACTTATAAGCCCAATTTTAGAATATGATACGATAATATCGGTTCTTATTTATCAAATTCTTCCAAACACAATTGACTCAGTTCAAAAGCAATTTCTGTTTTTATCTGCTGGGTTTGCGTTTTGACCCCTCAACTTACCATATGATACTCAGCAAAACTCTAATGAGCCGTAAAACTAAGTTGAGCGTATCATACGAACATCGTTAGATTAGACTAATTCTTTGAATTTTTAAGAAATGAAATTTTTAAAATATATCCCAGCGATTATCAGCAACTATCTGTGTCACATTTTTCAATGCTAATTATTCTGATGCTGACGCGCTTAAATGGTTGTGCAATACATTCAATTAATTTTATAGATTTATTAACTAGTCTAACCACAATCATAACCTAACCTACAACAAGTATTAATTTTTGAAAACATAAATTCTTGACCATTTGCTCGAATAAATGTTATAAGTTATAAAAAATAAATAAGTATTATTTTCTAAATAAATAATATGTTAGTATATGTACCAGAGATCTGCTTGATTGCTATTCAAACGACATATTTTTGTCTTTTTTATAATGAATACTGAGATAGCACACTAAACACAAAAAAAAATTGAAGATGCCAATGCATGATTCACTTCAATCAAACGTTTTTACTACACGTGTTCCATTGCTTGCTTTTGTAAATTATTCATATGAAACAAAAAAGCAATGAATCAATATGATTGTTTTGAATACATTTTATTTTATAGTTACAGAATAATAGAGCACGTTTAATTAAACGGTAAATTACACCTTCCATATTTTATTACATTACAAAATTTATTTTAAGACTTACTTACTTTTTAAATACCTTTTACATTTGTATTGCTAATTTATTGCGCTTTTTTTGAAATTATATATGTATATTTCATTGATGAGCTTGAAGTAAATTTAAAATAAATTAATACATACATACATAATACCTTTTACATTTAATCTAAAATTGTGTGAAATCGGACTTTTACGCACTTTGTTGTACACTTGAAAGAAAGCAAGCTTTTGCGAGTTATTTGAATAGATTGCAAAACAATCGTATGTCAGTTAAACAAGAGCAAGTTAAACACAGTCACTTTTAAAAAAGTTAACACTGCAAGCAATATCATAAGTACATATGGATGTTTAACAATATAACTAGAGCAATTTAAATATGAGTGGAAAGGGAAAGAGAATCAACTCATGCACTTCTCTGATATGTACGTCTGTAGAAAAATATGTCTTAACTGCCTAAGTATTATGCGGTTGCTAAGGTAAGAGTGCAAGATACGACAATAAGCAATTTATTGGCGTGGTATATCATTGTTTTCTTTTGGTTGTTGACACCGCTAGGTAAAAGTATATTAAGTCAAAGGAGAATGGCGCATCAATAAATATGGTTTAACATGGATGTTTGATTTCATACCAACTTCTTTCTATTTTTTGCAAAACTTTCAGTATCAATTTCTCAACTATATGTGTGTGTGCGATTTCCAAATATCGTTTGGAAGCAAAAGTAGAATATGACCCATCCAGATACACTTGCATTTTTTTTTTTATTTCTTATCAGTTAATATTTTCCAGGTTTCCGTCTACAATCTGCTAATAATATTAAACTTCTCCATACGACATTCATTTGGGTTGACAAAAACTTACAGTCTCTGGATAGCACAATGTACAGCGTTTCATTTTTCGCAGCTGTAAACTAAAACTGCTTTGACACTCAAATCAAAGATTTTTAGCTTCAATCCTCGAAAAAGCATTTGCAAACTCCAAATAGAGATCAGTTGTCCTTCAAGGCTTGCTTCACTTTATTAATAACGTTTTTAACCCTATAATGCCATTTGAATTCAAAAAATCAAATCAGAGTAATATAAGGGTGGGGAAAATTAAGTTTTTTAAATTGAGTACTCGTTTACCTGCAACAGGTAAAAATGTATAGTTGTAGTAAGTTGGGCATTTTAATGGCAATTCAAATAACTGATGTAATTTTTATAATATTTTCAAAACGGTTTATCGGTTGAATTTTATTTTTTATTTTAGTGGTAGAAATTTTACATGCTAGGGATTGTTATAAAAATTAAAAAAAATACATTTTGTTTCTTGAATTACAAAGATTAATTTGAAATTTTTCACAAAAAGCATTTCGCACAATTTTTTTCCAGATGGCTCCAAAAAACAACACCAAAGTCCAACTTGATCATAACGAACATTATTAGGTGGAATGTTTGCCGGTGTTCGTTTTTGTGGAGAAGGATTATCAGATTTATGTCGGTTTTTAACGTGTTGAAATGTTTTGAAAATGACTTCTGGCCCACGGAACACGACTTCATTTGCAGGTGGCTGAAAACTCTTTTTTCTCCATTTTATTTGCTTTTCTTTATTTCTTTTAATATTTTTTATATACATTTTTACTGTACCATAAAAATAAAATAAAATGCAAAAATGCCTGTGTAAATGCCCTAGTCCGGCAGTAGACTGTTTTAATAACCAAGCCGCAACCAAGTTACAAAATGCTTGTGCACAAATCTACTTAAAACAACCATGTTGTGTTGAAGTACTATTTCCATACAAGAAGGGCTCGGAAGTTCGATGTTGTTAATCAAGAATTTCTGCACTCTCTGTGAGCTAATTAGCAGTTTTCCCAATATTTATTTTTAAGCCCGCTTCTTCTTCTGAAATATCTCTTGGATTTTATATAAATATCACGTACATATTCTTTCGCTCAACTTTTATACACGCCCCTTTTGATAACTAAAAATCTATACATTGACTTGGCCATAATACCACCGAGTACAATACCTAAGAGGAGAGGCGATAAGACTCGCTCCTGGCATACACTAATACTGAATGTTAATTAACTACTCAATTTATATTCATGCAGGACTAGATATATTACTTGATAGTGAAGTAATTTTCATTGGAACAGCTTGGCATATTACTGCATTCCATATAATATTAAGTTTAAAGTATCAAATAATTTCTTAAAATTGACAAACCAGTAATACAGTGAGGACTGCGACTTGTGCGATTGCTTTGTTATAATACAAAATCTATGTTCATTCCACAATACTGATGTTAGTCTGTTATATTTTGTACAATAGCAAGTTTAAAAGTAATGTCCACAAAACAAACTGAAAAAATTATACATTTTTTATATCAAACGTTTACCGTCAACATGATTAGATGCTGTAATAGTAACACTAGCTAGCAACTTAACATTTGTGAAAGCGAAAAAAGTGAGAAAAACAAAAGAACTTAAATTTGAAAAAAAAAAAATAGCTGCGACAACAAAAGTTAGTTTTAGCAACAAAGAACATGTTGCAAACTGTCAAAGCACTTTTTTCTGTGTCCAAAGCCTCCGGTATTTACTTTTTCATTTGCTCTGTTTGATCTTGTTGTTAGTTTTCGGTTTTTATTAAGAGCGAAGAGAGATGCTTGTTATAAGATTGTGTAAAGTTCTTGTGTTAAACAATTACAACAGTGTGTCCAAAATATACACACGCAAACGAGGAAAATACAGATTTTTTTTTTTTAAACGAAAGACTTAGAAAGGAAACTTGCACTTATACAAATCCCTAGGGTGTTATAATACCAACGTATAAAACGAAATGACACTAAAACATTTTGAAGAACACACTTTAACACAATTTTACAAGCTATAAGTTTAATGTATTTAATGAAGAAAATTGCTAACAAAAATCGATTTAAAGGACAATTTCCTGCATTTCCCCAATATCCTTTTTTACATTTATTGAAGAAAACCATAAGACAGCCAAAATTTTTTCTCTATTAACATTTCCCATTAATTTTCTTTATTTTTTTTAATGGTCAACTAAGTTTATTTCTTCCTCCCTTTTTATTTATATGAAAATCTGTCAATTATTTTTTCAAATCACATGAAATTAAAAATTTCTCTCAAAATAAAAAAAAAAAAAAGAAGAAAATCCAATTCAAACAATTTTCTAGTTAAAACAAAAAGAAATATTGTGACTATAACTGTTCAGTAAAAGTTAAAAGTGTATGGTTTTTGGCCAGCAACAAGAAAAATAAATACAAACCTATTGATTATACTTCAAACTTCAGGCTTTAATTTCTAAAACTTTAACTCTGCCAAAGGAAAAAAAAAAGTAGCAACAAGGAATGAAAAGACGAGAGAAAAAACTTGGCATTGCAATATATGACAATATGAAATGTTGGCAACAAAATAGATGTGATGTGATATAAAATGAGATGCCAAGCGATAATGCGTTTGAACAGCAACAAAAACAACAACTATAATGGAAAGAAGAAAAAAAAATACAACAAGAAAAAACTGCTTAACAAAATTGACCTTAAAACGAAAGAAACATTTGAACAGAATAGTTTTTGGAAGTAAAGCCACCACCAATAGCAACAGCAACAACAACACTACATGAAATAACAAGGCATAACTTTTCTTTTAAATGTATATGAAAAGATTAAACTTTATGTTGTGCAGCAGGCTTTGGTTTCGTACAATTTTTCTTTGTGTGTTTTTTGTTTTTGCTTTGGATTGGATTGGACTTTTTTGAGTATTTGTGTTTAATGCAAAAAAAAAAACTCAACAAGCATCCTTCTTCCATTATATTGAGCTGATGATATTGGCTGTATTTTTTGTTCTTTTGGCTATTTACTAGCGTACGAGCCACACCTGTTTCATGTTGGTTTTTTAGAGGATTCTTCTTTTTTCTTTTATTACTTGTTGCGATGGTGGCTTTACCAAAACGACATACATAAATGTCTACGCAGTACATTTTTGTGGTATGAGAAAATGTTCTAGAGGTTATTTGGCAATATTAAGCACAAGAAAATTAAAAAAAGAAGTTTAGCCAAACATTTTCCAAAAATTATTAACGAAACGCATTTAAAGCTGGCGATAATGATGAGGAACCTAAAAACCGTTATAAAACTCGTAACACTTACACTTCGTATGGTCATAGAATTCCACCAGCAACCATTTTTGCCATACAAAACAAACATTTCTTTAATGATTACCAACAACAAAAACACTTTTTCCTAATCAGTGGACATTTTTTCAATCTGTATGCCTCCCAAATTGGTGAGGAGTATGAAATATTGTTGAAGATTTAACCGTTCATGAGAATTTTTTTTCTGTGTTAACAAATTTCGTAATTAAGAAAAACAATAAATCTATAACAAACAAATTCCTATTGAAATATTTAATGCGATATTAGAATAGTGGTTTGTAATTTGTAATAATGTCATGGTCAGCTTGGCATTTCTTAGTGGGAAGGTTGCTGACAAATGATCCGAATGTACTTATTCTATGACTTTAAAAATAGGGAAGAGTTAGTAAAAGGGAGGGTGGTGTTAACTTGCTCAATAGTTGTGATTGTTTTCAATATTTGATGTTTTCACTTTCTTAAAGATATATTTTTTATTCTAGGTGTTACTGTTACTGCTGTAGTATGCAGTGCAGTGCACTTCCCTCGATCGGTTGGAAGTATAAATATTTTTTTTATCAAATTAGTAATGCTGGTAATGATTCTCAGCGTCTTTTTTTTCATTCTAGAATTGTGTCACCGCAAACGGTACTCTGCGCTGGGCGAAATATTGAGCAGAAGTAAATTTGGAAGTGCAACATATTATTAAGTGCACAGCCAAGCATGCAAACTGATGAGGAATTGAAGATGCGAGTCAGCTCCGCTAATCGAGATAACATGGCCATAACTTTAGAATATCAATAACAAAGAGGTGTTGCATACCACTGATCTACTCGCAAGACAAGGACCATCTCTCGGAAAAAATTCTAAATTGATCGTCGAAGTCATATTGTATGACATTCTTTGATTATCTTCTTTGTGGCTATGTGAAAGAAAGTCATTGCTTAAACAGTACTGGCACGATGGTCCAATTTATATATTTAAGCCAAACATACATGCTTACATGAAAAAAAAGGAGAGAGGTGTCTTAGGACCACCGGTTAAAGCTATGCTCATTAGGTATATACCTAAAAAATTATTTTCAATTATTTTGTTGACCTAATATGTACTACATTCATCAAAGCATAATAATTCAAACGCTTGACGTATTGTTTAGTACGTAGCTCTATCAACTCAGCAACACAAAGCAAAACAAACGAAACACTAACATACATATGTATTCTTATGAGTATATTTAATATTTTGTTATTGCAGTTGGATGTGAGTAACACGCCATATACATACATATTTTCTCATCTTAATTTTAAAAAACAACAGCAAAGTCGCTTTTAAAGGACAAGCAAAACAAAACAAAAAGAAAAATATAACTGTAATAGTGTCGATTATTTATGTTACAAAAATTAAAATTCAACCCTCATCGCACCATAAAGAGCACAGCTCTAATAAGATTTTAAAAAGTTTTTTAACTGCACAACTTTCATTCTAAAGGCAAGCGCAGTTTAGGTTAAGTTCTCATGTTTCCGTTGAAAAGAAATGAAGATTTTAGTCCACTTGGGCCTGTATGTGGTTTCTTTGTGATAAGAGAGACTGTTCTAGATCTACCGGCTAGAAAGTGAAAGCGGTAGTCACCTAGAGCGGGACAGAAACACAGAATACACATGATAATTTCCTCTACTCCCCCGTCGTTACATTCAAAGCAGTAGGGACTCCCATTGTTCTGGCATGGGAAACGAAAGTGAAAAGCCCCGTGTTTGTGGTTATGAGGCTGCGCTTACCATGGAGGCGAGGCCAAAGAGATCTCGCCGTGTAGCAGGTTGGCTCATTGATCCACCCAGTTTGAGCCATCTACTCGTATATGAGGAAACAATTCCCCTCCAATAGGAAGACAGTTGAAAACCGCACAGATGGTCAAGAATGGCATTCCTAAACTAGCTTCCACTCCTAGCCAGAGCGTCCATAATGATAATACCTGATGTGAATTCGTGCCACCGTACTCATATGAGGGCATTGCTTGAATGCATCGCCACCGCGTTTAGTGTTGAGCGGCATCCACGCACCTAATTGGATGCAGTGTAAACACCCGTAATGGCTATCCACTATGATTTGGACAACTCTATTCAATATCTCTCCGATAAAACCTTTGCCAGTTCATTGTGTTTTTAATAGCTTATATTTCTGCTTCCGGAAGTCTGAATGATAACTTGACAATGTAGGCACCCTCCACTTCTCGTTCCCTGTTTGGAACCGGCTGTGTCCTGGTAGTGTTGCGGAAAAGATTCTTGTTAAGAATTTGTAAGGAAATACATGTCACCAAAAATCAAAAAATTAAAAAGACTATAACAAACATCTAAAGTTAAAAATCTCCGACCTTATCTTGATTTTAATCACAGCTTCTTTATGAACAGCTGACTTTTTTCTTGTAATATTTTGGTCTGATATTTGGAAGGACCACCGCATATTAATATTATAACATTTTGAGCTCTAAAACTGCAGTAATTTGTTATTTTTTTTTAATTTAAAATAATATTATTAAGTTGCTATCAAATCCATATTCTTCGCCCAGTTAATATTACTTTTAATATGAACATTAACGGCCTGGCCAACGATATTGAACGATGTCGATCGCTGGATTTCTAGACGTTAAAAAGCTAACTTGCGTTCCACTAATAACGAATTTGATTTAACTTTTTATTTGTTTAGCGGCACATAAGCTAAAGAAATAAATAAAATGGGTGTTTAGAAGGTCGTAAATCAGTTGCTTTCGTCTACAATTTCAGCATTATCGATCGTTCGACATCGTGGAGCGGGCCGTTAGAGTTTAAAATAGTTTAATCCCAAAAAGCTGATCAAATATATTAATATGTTCAAAGTTGATCAAATAAGATTCAGCAGGTATATAAAAGTTTTCCTTTCAGTGTGAATACAAACTTTCAACTACATTATTTTTTTTAATTAGAAATATTTGTTACTTAGTCTTTTGTTTTTAACAAATAATCCATGAACAACCAGCTATTTAACAAATCATTTTTCTTAGTCATTTTACTATCAAAGCAGTATGTTGTAAAACATTTAAAATAAATATTTCGGTGAAACAAATGTGATAAAAAGGAAACGAAAATTAAAAAAAAAAAACAAAATTAAAATACTTTCATACGATTAACTAACACTTTCTTAAGTATGCTCCGCTTATAACACTAATACGAAGGTTATAATTATAAATTTAATTTTCCCCTGATACACTTAATTCGATTATAATGTGAGATAAACAGCAACAATAATACAAAAAAAAAAAACTTTTACCTGTTGCCATAATTTAAATCATGTTCATTAACATTCTATCTTCTCATATATTTTCTTTTAATTCTAATTTTTTTTTTATATAAAAACGCTACCGATCTGCTGTGGCATTAACATTTAAATTATACAATTAATATTTTAGTAAAATTCGTTTCTAATGGGATTTATTAAAAAAGCTGAGTTCATATTTTACGCTCGTTTTGAAAAGTATAATAAGATTAAAATCAGTTTCTTTTTTTTTTTGTTTATTTTTCCATTTCTTATTTCGTTATCCAGAATTTGTGCAAGATACGAAAATTAACATTTCTAAAGATAACAGAAGCTTAATATAAATAATAAATGGTTTGAATGAAAAAAAAAACTTGTTGTGGAATTTTTATTATTAATAAATAGTTTTCTTTTAAATAAACTGGGTTGTATTTTTTTTTTTTCTTAACGATTTGTTATGCATGATTAAGTGGAGTTTCTGGGGAGAGAGCAAAACGTTATTAATAAAATTAGTTTTTTAAGAAATGTGTGATATTTGGGTTGTTTTAGAAAATTATTGGCTTTTCTTAATAAATATTAGAAGAAAAGCGGGAAGCTTGAACTCTGTATATAAGCAGGTTGCAAGAAAACGTTTGATTATTCAAAATAAGTTATATTATGCCACGGTAAACATTAATTATTTTCGAAAAATTTCAATTCCATAATAAAACACTGTGACAGACATCGAAGGAAAATTTGATGATGATAATTAGAGAAAAAATTTATTTATTTTTTTGATATGTTTTGCTTTCATATGTATTAAAATATTCGGGTCTTAAAATTCATTAGTAAAATTTTTATAATCAAGACTGTTAATTCTCATTAACAATGAAACAGCATTCAGTTATCGAACTATTGTTTTTATAAAAATAAAATTATTATGTATAACAACAATGCTCGCATGACACTTTCCTTTCTTTAATTTTCTTTGGTCATAGAATGCACAACAGATCTGTTTTTTTTTTTATCATACTTGCTGTTCTAAGCCCCCGGGCGAAAACTCAGAAGCCCTTCCTACATCGTCAATTATTTAAGGCATACTTAGCAATTGCCTTTATTTTTCTAACTTCTAGAGAAGGTCTTGGATCTTCCTAATGAGAAGAAAGAAAGAAAAGAGTGGGAAAGAGCTACCTCACAATGACATCGTCTGTAAAACAGAATAAAATTGAGTGAAGAGGCTTGGGCATCCAAATGAAGGAATACAGAATCCTTTTTTTTTCGCTGGTAAAATACTTCTTTACTGTTTCTGCACTCAAAAACAGACATGGAATAAAAAAAATAATTTTATCTCAAAATTAATAAAAATTTCGTCGTGTGCGCCACATCAGCCATCTTTGCTGCGCACTTTTCATATCCTGTTTTACCTTCTTCTGAACCGACCCATCAGCTACAAGAAAGCTCTTGAAGTCATCAGAGCGCTGGAACGTCCGGAATGCTTATTTACAACATGTATTTATATTATCTGAAGAAATGAAGGGTGATGAAAACATGTTTATAAAACTTTCGTCTTTTTTTTGGGTTCATAACAAGGAGGGTTTTGTAGGTAGGCACTCTAACCACTTCACTACTGCAAGGTTCTTTATAGGTACTGCTAGAACATATAAGCACTAAATTCGAAATTTATTACATAAGCAATAATAATTTTTTGAAACTAGTCATGAACTAAAAATAAGTTAAAAATTATTTTCTTTAAAATTTTAAAAAATTTACAATATGAGAATAATATTTGAAATTAAAATGGGGAAAGCCCTTTTCCGTTTTTAAGTATTAAAATTGTTATGAACTATTCAGGAGTAAATGAATTCCTAAATAATTTTCTTACAAATAATTTCATTTATATGATAAAATATACTTCAATTTAGTAAAAATATTCTTACTTTTAGAAAATGTGCACTCAAATTAAATGCACATTTTCTTGAAGTAGGTTTTTTTTAAAGTGACGATATGAAAATTTTATTTATTTTTATTTTCAGAAAATATTTATTTGATTTAAATAAAAATTTCTAGTATGTATGTATTTATCAAATTATACTTTAGACTGCCTTTACACATGAAAGTACTTTCCTGAAATTTTTGCATACGTATTATCAACGAAAATTTCAAAGAAATAATCAAACTTCATGAAAGTTAGTTGAAAGTTTACACAGGAAAGTGAAAGTTCATATTCAAAATGTTGTCAAAGGGAAAACTTATAGCGAAAGTTGCTCTTATTCTAGAGTTGAAAAAATTACTTAATTTTGCGTCGATTATTACTGTTTTATTTATTTTATCATTCAGAGTTGCCAAGATAATTACTTCAGACTATCTTTCGGGAAAGCGTTGGAATTAATATTTATTGTTGTATATTTTCATGACTTTTATGTCTTAAAGCAATACTTATTGCCTTATAATTATTATTTAAGACAATCCTGAAATTTCCTAAAAATGTTTTCAATGGGCAACTCTGTTTATCTCTTTGTTATTTTGCTTTCAGAAAAGTGTAAAAAAATCGCTTTCAACAAAAATTCGTTGAAAGCTGACTGGAAAGTAAAAATAATGTGAGTGTGTTAGTGAAGAAGTGTGAGGTATTGCGACTTTCATTAATTTACTTTCATTTGTAAAGGCAGTGCAAATCTAAAATAATTTAACTATTTTCAAAGAATTTTTTTACTAAAATTCAGTACATGTTTTTTTTTAGTGTAGAATCGATTTTAATGCTATTGACACTTAAAAGCAATTATGGGCGTTCTAAATATTGTAAAATTGGATCTCATTATGTTCTAGTTATGAAAATTAATTATTGAGATCTATAGATATTAAACAAGTTTCGAAATAAATATTTAAGTATTTGGATTTCTAAGGACGGTATTAGAGAAAATATTCTCATCGAGCGGCTGCACTTTAATGGATTGGAGAAATATAAATTAATTAAAGAGGTATGTGTGCCACAAAATTATAATACTGATTAAATCAATTTTTATTCATATTCCTGGATCACTGCCTCCCTTCCTCAAAATTTTTTTTTACATTTTTATAATTATAATTTTTATGTCGCTGGAAACACTTAATTCGGTAAGTAATTTTTACATTGCCAAATTATTATATTTAGTGTTTACTTGGAATCCATAAATTGATTTACATACACTTCCATATCACTTGCATGCATTTCTGTATTGAATTAATTATGTTTTTTTACTTAATATTGTTTGGTTAACATACATGTGATTTCATTCACGTTACACGTTAATTCAGGGTGGTGTTGGCTGAAGTGGTTAGCGCGTTGACTACTAAGCAAACAATGACTTGGGGCCTGGGTTCAAACCCTGGCCAGAGCAAGTCAATTAACATCATTAATTTTTCTAATGTACATTAGTGAGACATATTATTAATTGTTGTCGGACTATTTAAGTGATGAAGGCATAGCACTGGTCACTAAAAAAAGGCAGTAGCTAAATTTATCGAAAAAAAAATATATGCAAAAAGTCACAGCTTTTCCTAATTATTAGTAAAACAAAATGTGGAACCAATTTGTCACGTTGTCTAGATTTTAAAAGTACCTTATATTTTAATCCGAGTTATATGCTGTCCATGGCTATGCATCTACCGCAATATTTCGTTAACTTCCGTGAAAAAAATATTTCTAATCAGATATAAGTTTTGCCAAAATCGTTTGTATAATGTGTGCAAAAATTCCATCAGAAAAACCTTTTTGTCTGCCTATTAATTATATAGATGAGTCTTATAGTGTTATTGCTGTCTACTTGTCAATTGTTCAAAGTAAGGCAATTTGATTAGGACTTATCAAAGAAATTAACACAATCTAACTAATTTGTATGTCAAGCGGTATATCATGTAATAAACGCTTATTAAAAAGCCATAAAAAGGACAGATTTGATCCCTTTTAGGGAATATTGGTTATTGGGAATATTAGATATTAAATCGCTAAATATATTTTTATATATTGAATTAATGTAATATTTAGAAATTACGCCAAAGAATACAAAGAATATTGTTTTCTTTTTAGTTTTCATATAATTTTTGATTGTTTAATTTTTTTTTCACACATTCGATTTGTTAGAGTTGTTAAATGCAGTTTTTATTGAAACTTTTTCTATTTATATCATTATTTAGTCTTACCTTTGAAAAGTAATATAACATCAGATCAATCCGACTCGGACTGACTCATTTCACATTAATTGTGAGTTGTAAATTGACCGAACTTAAAAAATCAATTTCTCACCTTAATTAAGAAGTATTTGTAACATAAAACTGGCAAGAAGAGACACAGCAAAAAAAGTTTTTTTTTTTTTTTAAATGACTGTAAAACATCATATTTATGAAATTTATGACCTGCTAAATTTTGAACTTTTTAAAGAAATCAGTTTTTTTAGTTAAAGAAAACAAAAGAAAACTTTAACACATTTTACTAAATATTTTTATGAATGAAAATCAACTCAACAATTTGTATATTACGCCTTCCTCTTGTAATAACTAAAACTGTAATAGCTGGTATCGATATTTTTATATAATTTTCTTTATACCATGTAAACTTTGGTATGTTAATCACTAATTCCTTTATTAAGCTTTTAACATACAGTTATGAATTTGATGCATAAATTTACGAAATTCCTCGAATATCATTCACAAACAATTACCAAAGAGACACAACAAAAAAAAAAAAACATCCCATAAACAATATTATAACACAAATTTAACTTTCGTCGGTTGCTTTTAAGCAACTCAAAACCATAACAATCTTCTCAAACATCAAAAATAAATCAAAGCAATTCTTTTTAAAAAAAAGAGAAAAATTTTTAAAAGAAAAGGTTAAAAACCCTATAAAAGAATCTTACTGTTTAAAAATGTACGGAACAGCTCTGCCTTAATAAAGAAAAAAGCTGGAGAAATAATCTCATGTACTATATTTCTAAAGCTATTTATGGTCCATTTGTTATAATATTTAGTGTTTGAAAATCATAACATGCCATAAAAGTCAGTGTTAACCATCTAAGCAAACAGTAATAACAATCGTTAGAAAAAAAAAACGTTACAATTACTTGATTCTTTTTAGAATTCCTTTTTTTTTGTTTTGGGACATGAAAGAGACGTATTATGATATTTTAGATAAGCAAATATATATTGGTGTGACCAGTAGTTCCCAAATAAAAAATTAAAACAATAAAAACTGTCTAAATACTCAAATATATTGATTTACAAAAAAAAAAAAAACTTTGTGTTGTATTTAAAAGTTTTCATCTTAAGTCTATTGTTTATTGCGGAACGTCTTTACCATCTTTGTCATAAAAGACTTTCTTTATGAGATTTTAGTCTCAATTATCTATTAAGGAACTCTGACTTATTCAAACAACATCTTTGTATTGGTAATTTTCTAGTGGATACGATATGTGATGCGTTTGGTCAATTGGTTCCCACAATTATTTGCTTTGTATGCTCTAAATTTGTTAGCGATACTGTTGTTGTAGACATTTTATTACTTATTTACTGGTGTCTTCAGTTTCAATCTCAATTTAAATATTTGTATTTATTTCTATTTACATAAGCTTTAGTTGTTCGTACTTAACCATTTCTTTTGTTTAATTTTAGTGAACTAAAAATTTTAATATTTAAAAATAAGAATCGTTCAATACTTTAGCATTGTATTCTAGAGTATGAGTAAACTGTTAAACCTAAAATGCAATAAAAGAAGTGTTAGAAAAATCACAAAAAATAAAAATTAAACCGAGGAAGCCAACTATTAAAATTAAATTAGGTTTTCTTTTTGTCCAGAATACATTAAATTGTTCTTTATATATTTCGGATTTATTTTTATTTTTGTAATCTTTAGCTACTGTTTACTCTAATATTTTTTTTGTGAAGGTTTTTATTCTCTTTAATTCTAATCGTTTCAGCTTTTTTTTAATAAGGATGTTGAAATATTTAAAGCTATTTTTTAGTTAAATTTTCATCAACAGATTTTTTTGGTTATAGCGATGAACTAACAAAAAGAAAACGGAAATTCATGAGTATTTTGTTAAGCAGTGTAAATTAAATTAAGCTTTCATACATTAGGGCTAAATTAAAAAAGAAGACAAAAATAAACAAATAAATTTCCGTGGGAATGCAAACAAATATATATGGGATGTTAGTAAATGGTGCAAACGAAAATAAGAATACATAAGAAGAACATTGTTGTTTCCATGTTCGTTCTGATACATGTTAAGTTGCTTGCTTAAGTCTTTTGATTTAAATGAAAATCTTAGCTTTTTTCAATTTTTCAATTTTTTCATTTAGTGTCTCAATTATTTTCTTACTTTCTCCACCATTTATTTAATTTTAGAACAGCGATCATTTTAATAATTCAGTAAATTTTTCCACATATTTAACCTTCATGTGTTGTTACAGAACCTTAAAAAAACCATTCAATATTATTTAGACAGCCTGCTGTTTGTCAATGTTAAGACATACGAACGTGAATCATATTTCTTATGAATATTATTAATAAAACCATGACTTATTTGAACTCATATAGACAAGAATCATGCCACATTTCTATTAAGAAGAAAAATAAAAATTTATTAATATAAGATGAAAATTAAGTTGTAGGCAAAGTAGGCAAAGAATCGCCACTACATTTTGTTAAAGCGCTTCATATCTTTAAATTTAACTTAAACAAAGTTTGTGTAAGATATCATCGAAATTTTTAATTCTATTGAAGGACCTACTAGGTGTGCAATATAATATCGTTCAAATGCCTCTGGGTAGAGCGCATCCAAAATATCAAATTTGCCATGACTCTAGAACATAATTTAGACTGAATTTGAAAGATGACAGGGGTTATGTAGGCTTTGTAACTTATTCGCATACACCTGCAAATTAGGAAAATTCCACAAGAAAAAGTCAAGCCGCGTTAAATTAAACGTTCTCAGTGGCCAGTTCACATCACCTTAAATTGCTTGTGCTGAACATCCAATCTGGGGTGAGCTATGTGGCATGTAACGCTGTCTTGTTGAAAACACATGTCGTTGGTGTTCAGATCATCGAATTAAGGCAAAAAAAAGTACTCGACGTTGCCAGTGATGGCCTGGCAAACGTCGTTCTCAAAGAAATATGGACCGACGCCACCAAACAATGCCTTCTACGGTATGCTCTTGTATCTCATGTGGAATTTTATCGTCCAAAATTCAACAATTTTCTTTGATCATGTGCTCATTCATTCAAAAATGGGCTTAATAGCTGAAGGTGATTTATCGATGAAAAATGTTGCGCGATTAGAACCTCCCGTTTTGATTACTCAGTTCTATAATTTGGACGAGTTCTTGACACATTAAATTGTCTAAAATACAACAGAGAAATAAGTATTCGTGATCCCTAGAACAAGTTTTGAAACTGATTTCTTTTTTAAGAAAATGGCTTGATTTTTTTGTAATGCAAAAAGATTTAATACAAAATATTGGTACGAGTACATACATTTCTATCCTAAAAATTAAATATCTGTAAATTATCGTTTATTATTTTATTTATTCAATTTTGTTTTGCTTAAGGTGTTATTTTTCATCTGTGTGCATCATTCATTTCAGTTTAAACTTAATTGAAAATCAAGCATTTACTTTGTAGGGTGCCACTCACTCATTTATCGAAAAAAAAAATATATTGAATTTAAACACGATTTCAACACCATTCAAACAAGAAGTTGTATTTTCCCATAGTATTTTCCCCCTTTTTTTTTGACAGTGACATTGTTAATAATATAATAATATTTTTTCTATGCATATTTAAAATAACACCGAAATAATCACTTACTAAATAAAACAATAAATATTGTTAAACATGATTTAAAGCAAAACAGCATTTTAAAACAATAAAACATTAGTTTAAACAGCAAAAAAAAACCTAGTATGGCTAGAAAAAAAAAAAAACAATATAAAAAGGCGTGAGGTACGGTTTTCTCGACAAACAAATAAATCATTTTTTTTTTCTTAAAATTTCAATATATTTATTGTATAAAAAAAGTTATTGGAAATAACGAATAAGTTATCAATATTATTTTTATGCATATAATTATTAAAGAAATATATACAAAAAAACATTCTTAATGAATGAATAACTAAGACAAATTTAAACTTGACCTAATGGTATTTTTATACAAAAACAACAACAAAAACAACATTTTTTTCTAGTATATTTCTTTACATTAATACTGTCTTAACAAAACAATCCTAGCAAGACATTATGGCTCCATGGAAGAATGTAAACGTTCATACAAAACTTAAAATAAAAAAAGTCTTCTCCCTTCTGAAACACAAAGTCTATTTACATAAATTCATTTTATTTTTTTTTTAATAAAATTATTATATTTTTTCTTCTTTTATGTACTTTTTTTTTGCATACCATGACTAATGTTTAAGGTCGTTTGCTCATTTTACTGGCTTAAAATGAATTAAAGTTGGAGGCTGCTAAGCTGGCAGTTGGTAGGAAGGTGGAGGAATTACAAAAAAAAAAAAAAAAAAAATAATAATAACTAAATAAAGAGAAGAAGAAACGTTCTCTGCTGAGTTTTATTTTCGTTTAATGTTCTCGTCTAAAATGCTTTAAAAAACGTACATACTTGTTGTTTTTTTGTATGAAATAAAAGTTTGTCTGTTCATCTGCTTGATTTTTTGTTTTTTTTTAATGAATTTTGTTGTTGTTTTTTTAACTGTTAAGCTGTCGTTTTGTTTGACACATTTGAAGCTTTTTTTCTTCTGTTTGCTATTATTGTTATGCTGTTTTTCTTACTGCTTAACTGCAGCTGTTAAACAGGTGTTCTTAGGTAATAAAACCAAAACGTTTTAAGGTAAAATCAACTAAAGTCAAGTTTTTAGGAATTAAATTTATTATAAAAATTAAAAAAAAAATATGAAAGCGTATTAACTGTCATGCCATGGTATTTTAATTTTTTCCAAGACAAACAGATTTCTAAGGCATACAAAAGTTACTGTCAATTTCCAAAAGTCCGAGAATAAAGATAAAAATTATAACTATGTATGAAACACAAAGTTTTTCTTATGTCCTTGATTTTCTTTATTTACATTTTGTAGGGCTTTGCAGCCTAGCAAAATAACTATAAAATACTTAAAAACTTTAATTATCATAAAACTTTTTTTTTTTAAATACGACAGCCCTTTCAACAAATAAATTTTTATCAAAATGTAGTTTTAAAAAATTAAAATCAAAGTTTGTACCTTAAGTCTTTTGTTTATTTATTTTTTTTATATATTGAATAACCATATATCATTTAAGCACAGAACGAATTAAAAAGAGAGCATACTTCAAGAACCAAATGAATAATGTAACACATTATAATACGAGTATGCAGCCTTGTAAATTAGAACTAATTAATATTAATTTTTTACTCGTGTCCTTTCCGATGCTTTCTCCCATATTCATAAAAAATTTATTACTTCAAGAGCATTTAACTCAACTTAGTAACTTCTGCTTCTCATCTTACTTAATAAGCAAATCATGACTTTTCCCAATTCTATTCATAAAATGTATTTATTTTTTATTTTTCTACTTTATAGAGATGAGCACGAACTTATTTTTTTTTTTTTTTTTTTTTTGTACTACCAACTACATTTAAATGTATTAAACCTACGACTGAAGTATATTCATTTTGTTTTAAATTTAAAGCAGAAAAATAGCATAAAGTAAAAAAAAATAACCAACACCCGTACGAAAAGGAGTAGACGGCAAAAATGCATGCCAAATCATCATACACCTTTTAATAGCAGCTCTAGAAAATGGATAGAAAATCAGAAAATTATATTGCAATTGTTTATTGCTTAGCAGATAGAAAAAAACAATGCAAATCGTGATTTAAAACTAAATGAAATTGAAATTAAAATAAATTAACGAGAAACCAAATTAAAAATTTAACGAATTTTTTTTTGCAAATAGAAAAATTAGTTTTTTTTTTAATAAAATTAAAACTAATTTATCACAGGAAAAAATTAAATAATAATTAGTGTGACTAGAAATTAAACAATTCGAACTAACTTGAAATAAGGACGTTTTCGATACCAAAACAAAGACTGTCGGAATTTTCCAAATGATAGAACAGAATTAAATAAAAATTTTTTTTATTCACTCTAACAATATAGCTGTGAATCGCTATAAACTGAAAAGACGACAAACTGATTCATGCAAATAGTCACGGAAAAAGCAGTGATGATCTCAAACTTAAGGAATTAATATAAAATGATTAGAAATCATTGGAGCATAAATATTCCCATTGAGAATTTAAAAAAAGAACTCAAAAAAGGAACAATAAGTAACTATATAACTAACTATAACTTTATATATAACTTTGCCAATATTTTTCTAAGAATTATTTTTCAATTAGAAAGGCAAAAATATATTGCCAAGCTTACAGGTTGCCTAGAAATGAGATGGTATATTACCTATCAAGAACTTGGTTCTTATTTTGATTTCAGTACTTTTTACAGCCGAAATTTTTTGGATAGGAACTTGGCCTTATTTTCACATTTGTGTTTTTGTGCGGATCTAACTTCTTTTTTCTAAGATATTTTTGTATAAATATTTATATTTATTGCTTATCAGGGCCTACCTGTGTACAAAATTTAAGCTTTCTAGCTATACTGGAAGTGCCCCATACAAAGAAGGAGCACCCTAGTCCCCTCGGGTGGAAAGTGCCCGTTTTCAAATATTTCTGGTTAATTTCTCACCAAGACCTACCTGTGTACCAAATTTCAGCTCTCTAGCTATACTGGAAGTGCCTAATAATATTGATGAGTCAGTGAGTGAATATGTATTAAAATATGGACTTTTCACACCTTAATATCTCGGAAAGCTTTTACGTTAGAACTTCCCTCTGTGGGGAGACCTTATGTTCTTAGTTTCATTCATTTATGAGCAAGAGGAGCAAAGTTATGAGGGGGTAAAAACAGCTCGAATTGTTTCGTGTAAATATACAACACTGTGTGGCCTAACTTGGCTTGGCGGACTACCGTGCGCCTAGATTTTGAAATAAAAATGTTTTCTTCTTAAGTCTTTTGTTTCTAATGAACATAAAGTTAATTTTCTTATTAAACTATTTTGGTTTTTCAACTCAAAAGCGAAAAATTTTAATTCCTTGTAAAAAATAAGTAAATTTACACCAAGTTTCGTGACAACATTTACTCAAGTCCATTTTCATTTACTGTATTTTTTTTCATATAATTTACTTATTATTTCAATTTTTTGTCTTAGAATTTTAAACAATTTATTTTATTTATTTATCTTAATTACCTTGAATAAAACAAACAATATTGTTGTTTGTCTACCACGTAAACATGAACGGCATGTGATGAAAGGATAATTAACTCATCATGTGCAAGAGAATAGAAGGAAACCCAAAAATATAACTAATTCCTTCATAACTTAATTTACCACACACATACTGTTTTCCAACACAGATGTTCAGGAAATACAGTCACAGTCAGTCTCTCCTACTACTACGAGTTGTGGTGGTGGAAGCCGGCAACTTGATTATGGTATTGGGTTTCTGTTATGCGTCTGTGCTGTTTTCTGTGGTTCCCTCTTAAAAAACGTCAAAATGTTGATTTTTTTATATGATATTGACCCTTTGGGTAAGCGTGTCGATTTTTGTATGAGCCAAGAACAAAAAAAAACTAAACTAAAACGCCACAGCCAAGAAATGCAATTAACTTGTGGGCGTTAACAATTTGGGGTGTTACCGTAAAGATCAAGAAATAAAAAAAAATAACATGAAAATATTTAAGTAAAATAAAATAAAGCAAAAAATTATTTTAAAGGAAAAATTTAATTTTGCGTACAAGACCTAAATTTATTATTTGATCTAGATTTAAGGTGTGTGGTATGGAACACAATGAAAAAATAACTATAAAAAACTAAAAAGACATCAATGCAGGATATTATTTTTATGTATTTAACTACAGTGTATAACAAAATAAAAGTAGTTCTGATGGCTGATTTTACTCAAAGAAGGGTATAAGAAAGTTACATAAATATATCAGCGTCTTGGAACGGAGCTGAAGTCGTGTCCTCTTTTCACATTGTTATTTGAATAACTACAGCAAACGAAATCTTGAAATATATAAATCTGTATTTGCTTAACAAGGATCATTACTCTAAAGTTTTTCCATTATGTGAGGGTGGCATGGGTTAACTAGTGGCCTCGACAGATCTGCGATATGTGACAGATATGTGGTCTACTTGCGATGTCAAATGCTTTGTTGACACATTTGTCGGTGCATTTTATAACATCCGAAATTGATATTTTCCAAAGCGAGTAGAGGCGATACTACCATGGAATAAATATGTATTAATTTCATCATATTTCAAAATACATAAGTAGTAAATCCTCCCACAAACAAAGATTTTGTCTTTAACTTGTCTTTAATTTCCCAATAATTAACCATTCGAAATAAAACTGTATCAATAGTAGTTATTTCTTAAAAATTAAAAGCAAATTTAACAAATTCTTTTATATAAATAATTCTTATCAGCTTATCAAAATCGAATGTCTGTTGTTTTTATATGATTGCCATGTTGCAACCTTGAAACATTTAGATAAAAATAAAAAGGAAAGGGATTGTGCTGATTTGGTTACACTAATGAAATCACTACTAAAAACCCACTTAATGGGTGATTTTTGCAAGACTTATTTTAAAGCGACAATCAAGGGCGTTGAGAATGTTTATAAAACGCTTGTACTGTTACTCGTTTTCCAGGTAACTTTAATTACGGAGAGTCAATAAAACACGTATTTTAAATCAATAGACGCTGGCAGTTTTACTTCCATTTCTAAAATCGAAACACCGCAACTAATCACTCCTAAAGGTTACGTTTTGTTTGGCACAATTTCACTAAAGTGCTTTAATTTAATTTTAAATTGTCAGCATTTCTTGAGTGAAACTTTAAGCATCAATAAATACTTTTATTGTAAATTTTTTAACATATATTAATATTTGTTCTTTACAGACAGACGGATAGTATCTATCTTCTTTTCAAAGAAAGCGTCAAATAGGCTTAAAGTACAGTGGTAAAAATGTTTAACATAAAACTGTTTTTTATAGAGGAAAAAAATATATTTACATGTTATATCCCTACGAAATTACAAGAATTTCTCTGGTAATGTGGTAAAAGGCAGAAACTTAAGCTTGTCTTTCGGGTTTAATGTTATTTTATTTGCCTTCTGCCATAATAATTTATTAAACTCTTTTTATAAAAGAAAAAAAAAAAAGATAATCTTGTTGTACATTGTTCTTTATTCAAATCACCAAAAATCTGAATTGAATTTAAAAAAACAAAAGTTTTGTTCATTAAAAAGAATTTGCGAATGTTAAGATCTTACACACGTCCGTACAAATACAGTCTATGTGATTGAGGGTAAATTTAAAGGATAACATCATGCATGAAGGATGATGTAAATCATCTGTGCTGCGTATCAGGTAAAGTAACGAGTCCTTAATATATTTTTAAAAATTAATTTCAAATAACTTTATCGTTCTTAAACTTTAAAAATGGCAAAAAAAAAATGATTAATCTTAAACCACAAAGATCTTTCGTAGCCATAATATTTCATGTTTCACATATTTAATATTGTCCGGTAGTTATTTGTGATAATGCCTAATTTACATTTTATGTTGAAACATAATGTTCCATTGATCTCTGCAATGACAAATTTTAGTTAAGCCAAAAGTAATCCATCATTTATAGCAGCTGATTCGAAACAGTCCTCTCACAGTTAAATTAAACTCAAGTCCTTTTGTTGAAAAGTTAAACATGCAAAAAAGACAATCTTACAACAATTGCCTGACAATTAACATGATATTTTTGTTATTTTTATTAATCCTTAGAACGTGTGTTGCACACTCTTTGCTTTTAAATCAAAACAAGGCCACAGTTTTCTATAATCCTTAACAAACAACCAAATAAACAGTCTAGTCCTTGCTTACACATTTGTTGATTTTTCGTTTCCTTAACAAAAATCATTTCAAGCAAAACAATATTTTTAATATTTTGTATATAAAAAAAGAAAATATTTTACATACATTCGAGACAGAAAAGATTTTTTTAAGAGCGACTGTTTTCAATAAAGCAGCAGATTAAAAATCCTTGTGTACTCAAACAAGCAAAAAAGGCTTAACGTAAAAAATCCTAGATTTATCAACACAAAATAATAAACTGCTCGTTTACTCTTGAAAAATTCCTAATAACGAGATTCCAAAGTCTGTACACATGTGTAAATGGGAAATTTTTTTGTTTTATTAAGAAATTAAGCCAAAAAATAATACCAGATCTTGCCACACAAAAATTAAATAAATATGAATGAATTGTATATTTTATTTAGAAATTCCCTTGACTTATTGTTTACGATATTTTTTTAAACCGCAAAATTACCGGATGATTTGTGACCGACGACATGTTTCTGTTTTTAAAGACTCTTCTGCAACGAATTGTGAAAGTCACTTGGCCAAACATGATTTAGTTCTTTTTATATCCTTTTCCTGTTTTAAACTCACTAATACCTGCTGGAAATTTCAAATTCTTAACATATGTTTTCAGGATATATTTTTGAATTTAGCCGCTGGTGTATCAAGGATATATTTTCTTAGGTAGCCTAATTACATGGTCATGGTTTATAATTATAGTTTCATCAACAATTAATTTTAAATTAGTTTGACGTTTATATTTGACTGACGTTGGATATAAATAGTTAATTGATTTTTATTAAATGTTATTCTGCTGGTGCTAATAGTTCAACGTGGGAGTCTGTTATTTTTAATTGTTTAACAAAAGAAAGTTTAGAAAGTATTAAGTAGCATATGGTTCACGATCAAGATGATTGCCATGCGGTTGCAAATAAATTATATTCTCAAATGGTTAAAATAAAATCCATTAATTTTCTTTCAATATGTAGTAAAAATGTATTGATTCATAGAAAAAAATTTATGCTAATCGAACTTCTTTTCAACATATCTAGAAGAGAAAAATCCTTAAGACTCGCGTTCATTACGCAAAACAGTTTCGTACATAATTTATAGAAAATTCCATAGAATCTAATATATTTGAAAAATGTTTAATTAAATAAATACGTGTATAAATCAAAAAGGTTTTCATCAGTATTTAGTGGTTCCGATGTTTTTGAAAAATACTTGCCAAATGTGACCGTAACTTTAGCTATTGCAAATTAGGTGCATTAGATGATGATGAAACTTCTAGTGTTTGCAAAGAAACCTCTCTAATTCTTTTTCTTTGATATAATTTCTACAGATCCGTAGCATTCTTCATCATCATCACTGGGCTAGTATTTTTCATCACTTCCACTACTAAACTATTTTTCATTAGAGTTTTCTAAATTTTGGATTAGTTCTTCACTTGTATATCTCTTATTAGCCATACTTTTAACATTAATTAAAAAAAGTACATTGATCTACGCATTGGTCAATTAACAGTTATTGTCGCAAGAAACTAATGTGTCATACATGTGTTTATATGAAACTCATTTAACATGGTGAAGAATTTTCCTCTTTTGCTAAGTCCATGAAACACATGAGTCACAAAATAAATAACCAAAATCCGATAAATATAAATCTATCTACTAATAAAAATAATATGTTTTGTTATACATACATATACGAGTAAGTATATTATTTAGTTAATCAATACAAAATTAAACTGACTTAAAGATAAGAAAAAATCAACAGATTTGTCATTGTAAAAAAAAAAAAAATAACTCATTGGTAACACTGGAATAGTAAAGAGCTAGGTGAAAAAACATACTAACCTCACATCAATTTAGTAGTAATTCCCGTATTCTATTTTTAGTAGAAAGTTGTAAGCGTGTTTTTTAGAGTGTCACAACTTTAAATTGGCATCACTGCTTTATTTGAGCACCCATTTAACAGCTGATAGTTGCTTTTTGTTTAGTTTGCTTTGAAATTTCATTATGAATCGACTTACATCAGAGCAACTTTTTAATAATAATAATTGTTCTATTCGTCAAACTCATCGTGCACTTCTTCCATTCTATGGCGTACACAATCTGCCTTCAGAGCGGCTAATTCGAAGACAAAAAATCGTTTTTGGACCACATTTACTGTTACTGATAATGTGCATCCCGTGAGACGGCGAATAATGCGCACATAAAAAGCTGCAGCCACTGTACAGGAAAGCATTGAAGATGATTCTAATCAATCAATTTGTCGCCGTTCTCAGCAACTGGGGTTGTGTCATTACACTTTACGGAAGATTTTACGGAAGGATATTGGCTTAAAAGCTTTTAAGATTCAACTTGTGCAGGCATTTAAGCCAAACGAGTATCGTATGTGCCGCTAATGTTGAAATCTAAGTACTATTGGATATTAAAAATTTGCTTTGTTAATTGAAATATGTTAACAATTTTATTTATTTGTTGCGGGTTAGCAATATCTAGATATATATTGAGTACATGCTCAAATAAATGTAAAATTATGTTAACAATGTTTAATTCTTGTTGAATATTACGTTACGAAGTTAACCCTCTAAATTTGCTTTTCCATAGAATTATTAAACTAAAAGAGTTTCGGTTTTATAACTCCCCTTCAAATCCAGTTTTTAATGTTTTATTGAATAAATCTGGATGTACTGATTGTTAAATCTTTATTAATATGTTATAAAGTATATGATTACTCTACTAATTGTCTTTTATTAATATCCACTACAAAACAATTTTATTATTTAAAAAAATTTACATGAATAACTTTCTTTCGTATTAAAAAAAATCAATTAGAACTTAAGGAAAATGTTTAACCCAAGTATCTAAAGGACAATAAAAGAGTATTTAAATTCATTTTTTTCTTTGCCTCAAAATCAAAAGTTGCCTGCAAAAATTAAAACAAAGTGTAGTCAGATTAATTTTGTAAGAACTCTATTTCATAAAACAAAATTTCCTCTAATCAATTTATTAAATTAATTTTATTTAAAAATTTATTTGTTTCACTAGTTTTAAAATCCGTTTAAAAAATACAGAACTATTGAATATAAAAAAAATCCTAAAACTTTCATTTTTGTAATCATTCCATTATCATCTCATGTTTTTGATCTCATTTAAGTATCTGCACTCGCAGTGGGACTCTGCTTTTCTCTAATAAACATGTTAATCGAAATGATTTATATCATGACTTTTGAAAAATGTTGGCCCTTCTCATTCAATAATCAATGTCCGACGTGCGTGGGAATTTCATAAAATAAAATAACGTCTGTGTTACCTGATTTTATATGTTATTGTTTGAGTATTTTTGTTTCTTAAACTCTTTTTTTTTTTTTTTTTTTTTTGGCTTAAGCTATCTATTTAACAATATCAAGTAATCAATTAAAAACAAACAAAAATCAAATGAATTTGGTTTTGTTTGATTTTTTTCTTTATCATTATAGTGCATCAATATAACAACATGATTAAGCTGTAGGTATCAAAAAAAAAAAAAAAAAAAAATAAACAGAAAATAGTTAACATTGAATTTGTTTGTAGTTTAAATAACATAAAGGAATTAGGAAATAAATTTTGTTATATATTACAAAAGTATTTATAATAATTTAGAAAGTGAGTTTCGTTGTGAATTTAGTAAATTGTCTAGTAAGATTTGGATATTGTTTTATTAAAAATTTTTAATCACGAATTAGTTGTTGAAAAAATAATGATTTCACAGAAATCGAAAGAAGAAAAAAAATTGAAAGAAATAATCAATATTAATAAATATTGTTTTGAAAATTTATAACAAATAAAGGAAAGGAATAAGACTTAGAGAGAGATCAGTAATGGTCACTCTGATGTATTTATTATAATCTAAAATATGTAAACTGTGGGAAATAATATTTATATGTGGTAAAAGGCGTTCGATAAGTGAAACATCATTTGACAGTTGATTTCTATTAAAATTTTAAAGATATTAAAGCAAAAATGTGGAAGACAAAAATTATGCTAAGGGCAGCATGTTATCAATGATCTTAAAAATCTATAATAAATTGCAGGTGGTATGTAGTTTTTTTCATGGTCCATAGACCTTATAAAATTATTAATATGAACGTTTAAACTCTTATAAATGTATGTGTGTGAAATGTGTCAAAAATTCCTTACTTAGTTTGGAAAATTAAAAGACAAACATGCAAACATATCTATATATATATATATCTTTTGTAATATATTTTCATATCCTTTTGCATTCATAAACGATTAGCAAGCACTACCTCTTAAGAAAATACCATGGAAAAGGAATTCTTTGAGCACGACCGAAGCCCATCTATTGGCGGAATATTTCGAAAATAAGTTGTTGACAAAAGTTCTAAAAAAAATCTGTAGTTTTAAAATGTATTCTATCAAGAAAGAGGCTTAATTTATAATTTATTTACAATAAAAAAAGAGTTGAGCGTTGTCTGAACTGCTCTTCCTGTTGACTAAAAGTCAGACGGTTCATGAGCTCTCCGGATCGCTCTTAGTTGCAGGTATATTCATAAATATTCATAAATAATAATATAAATAGGATTTAGCCTTGATTACGTTCACGTTACATGCTAATAAAAAAAACTTAAAGTGCTAAAAACGAAAAGCACCAAAACTACCAGCTTTACTTCATGTTACCCCAAAGTTATTGTAAAAATACCTTTTTAAAAATATTAAAAAGTGCCAATAGTAGAAAAGTACAAAAAGTACTAGCTTTTCTTCTTATTTTATACCCCAGAAAGTACAATGTGAGTCAACATGAAAAAATATAAGAAAAATAAAAAGTACTAAACATAACAACTTGTCCCGTTTTAGCCCGTAAAAAGTAGTCTATATTTTAATATGGGTCACATGCTTGCCTTCTACAAAATGTCATTAAATTTTATAATGGGAATTTTTCAAAAGAAATAGTACAAAAAGAAAAAAATCAACTAAAGTAAAAAAGTACCATAAAATAAAATGGAACCAAAAGTAAGAGTTTCTTTTTTCACTTCTACCCCAAGAAAATATGTTAATTTATAAAACATTTATTAAATATTAGTACAAAAGTAAAAAGTACCATAATTATCAATTTTTCCCGCTGCTTATCCCTTAAAAAGTACCCTATATTTTATTCTGAGTCACATGGTATAAGTCTAATATATTTCATCTAAATCTTTTGAGCGTCTTTCGCGTGATAGTGGAAAAAACATACAAACAAAGTTTTTCATCTATAGTATTATTAGGATTCTTTAATTTAAATTTTCTATCTAAAGGCTTCTATTAAGAATGTTTTACTTTTTATTTAAGAGTTTTATCTCTTAATCGTGTACAAGTCTAGAAATGAGGACTTAGATTACACTGTACTACAATTTTTTTTTTCGAAATGAATGTACACAAAATAAAATTGGCGTTTTAAGTGTTTAAATCTAAAGATAGTTTGTAATGCTTGCAGTTGAAATATAAGATTTGTTTCGCTTTTTATTATGCAAAACTTTACGAGGAACCTTAATGGCAGTACACATTAACCCTCTAGCTTTTCGCTATATTTTTTCTTTTGTGTGTTTGTTTTAAAAAGTTATTTTATAGAAATATTGTTTAACAATATTCAGATGTGTTAAGTGCATCTATATATATATAAATAAATAAGTTGCATTGTGTTAGACATTGATGTTCTCTGCAAAGTTCATATGAAAGGTGACGTCAATACCAAGGTTTTTATGTATAACCGGTCTCTGTATGTGTATTGGTTCATGAGTTATAGCCATTTTAGTTAAGGCACTTTTTACCTGGGGGACTAGGGTGCCCCTTCTTTGTATTGGACACTACCAGTATAGCTAGAAAGCTAAAATTTGGTACATAGGTAGGCCCCGATGAGAAATTAACAAAAATTATTTTCAAACGGGCACTTTTTACCTGGGGGAGTAAAGTGCCCCTTCTTTGTATGGGGCAATTCCAGTATAGCTAGAAAGCATCACATTAAATAACCTGACCGTTAACTGTTAAATAAAAGAAAATAGCTTCCGTGCGAAGACGGGACGTTCAGCTAGTAGTTTATAATTCTATGATCACACTTAATTGAATATATTGTAACGTTGTGTTGGACCCATTTAATTCCATAATATTTAAATTTTCGAGAATTTGTTTACAGTTAAATTTTGAATCAACACGGAAGTTTTACTTATTTTGTGTAAAATTTACTCATTTTTTTTTTATATTTAGGAAGTGCGTACTCGTATCCTAAAAGCAGAAAGAGGAAATAAATTTAGCGGTCTAGAAAATACGTTTTCCATTGTTTGTAAATTAAACAACGAGCACTAGCACCGAACATAGATCACTTTTGAAATGATCGATATGATCCCGTTCATGATCCTTCACCTTGTGAATCTTACAAAACTGTTTAAGAGATTTGGTTGTCTTGCTGGTATATTAAAAATATTGTTTATTTGGCAGATATCTCGTACTGTAATAATTTTATTTCTCAAAATTTTTTTAAAATACGCAAATTGTCAACCATAGAGGATTATTTAACCCAGAAAGCTGACCAAAATTATCTTATATGAGGCAGATATTTGTTAATGTCAAAGTTTTTAAGATTTCTTTAATTAATTTTTACATTTTTAACCACCTTTTAGTTTCCAATACTGTATTGTAGGCTGTAAAAGTAATGATCTCATTTTTTATTACTTCGCATCTCTCCAATTTTTTTTTTTAGATAATAAAAAAACAGCTCAGTCATTTATTATCAAAATTTAGCACTTAGCTTTTAAACATATAATTTTCCATAATAATTTTTTCTTAATCATTAATAGTTTCTTTATGAATATTCATAAGCACAAGCAAAGGCTGCAAAATAAAAAAAAAAAATAATTTAATGTTTAATCACACCTTTTATTTTTTAATATTTTTCGCAATATACAAAAATAATTATTATTAGTACACAACGAAACCTTTTTGCAAAACGCAGCAGTAATCGAACAACCTTCAATAGATTTATACGAGTTCAGAATAACGAGTAAATAAAGAGTTTCATAATTTGCATGTGTTTGTTTTATAACTATTAACCAACCAACCGACCATATGTACATACAAACACACATATGTATCTAAAAAATAGGAGTTAAAAGTTGTTTCTTATTGTTGTTGGTTGTTTGTGATGTCCATCATATGTACGTTATTTATAAATATAGATTTTGTAATTGCTGCCGCTATTTGTTGGTTATTGGATTTTATTTATATAAATTTTTTTTTTTTTTGTTGAGTTGTAATAACTTAACAATGTCATTCTAATCTTAATAATTACTTATGGTCTCGACCATAGATATTATATGCTTAAAGTATGCATGCACTTTAAGTAGTTGTTAGAAAATTATTTATTTTATTAGTTTCTGCTGCAAATTTATCTGTCTGTCTGGCTGTCCACATGTCTGCTACGGACAATTGTGATGATGATGATGATGATGACGTGATAACAATTACCACATGTTGGTCTTTAGTTAATATTGAAAAAAAAAATATTAAAAATATACTTAATGATGTCATAGAGGGCTTAAGCTTTTGCAAAAAAGAAATCGATATTTTTAATTGCTGTTTAATTTAAATTTATGTACATTTTTATTAATATGATCTTTGCAAGAATGTATGTATGGAAAAAGAATAGCTTCAATTTTAATGCAGAAACACATTTTAAAGGTTGAAGTTGTTTGCATTGAAAAGATTTTTGAAAAACTAAGAAATAAGGTGATGAAAATATCGCATCGCAGCATTCAAAAATAGTAATCCTTAAAGCATACTTCCGAAAATGGAGGTGTAGAAATTATATTGTCATTTAGAATTATCTTTGCGGGTATTGAGTGAAGTCGTTTCGAGCTTACATATCGCACACTAAATTATAAACAGCCACACACCAAAAATCACAAATTTTTAGGAGAGGCAGGCAGAATACCGCTGACTCTTTACAAGTAATGCAAGCAATATTAAAAGATGTACAACCGTACAACTCATGCAGCACTTTTTTCCTAAAGCACATTTACAATTAAGCAGTTTGGTAGATCAATCTCTGCAATCAGTTAACTGCAGTTAATTATAATGAAATAAACATTTAATTCCTCAATTTACTCAAAACATGTCTAAATATTCTCAATTTGTCATTCCATTTTCGTTTAAATTAAGTGTAAAATAATTATTGTTAAAACATAAGTATTGTTTGATGACTAGCTTTATTAAAAAAATATTTAATAGTATAATTCACATGGGAGAATTACAAGATGCCGTAAACATGTGGGAGAACGTAAAAAGCATATATGTGAATATGTTAAAAAATATATATATTTCGAGTTTGAAGCACCCAATTTTACTTATATTAATTTTTTAGTATAATTTTGAGGAATTTTTCGGTATTTCTCAGATGATAGAACAAAAAAAAAAACATTGTAAATAACGAAAAATATATATTTCATTTCAATGTGTAATATTTTTTATATTGGATCAAGTTTAAAAACAATCAGTCAAAATACTCGTCTAAAAACAAGCAGAACAAAACGTATTTTTTTTACTTTTTTTTAACAAAACGTACTTTTTTCCAATATTGTTTGATATCAAACATCCTTAACGATTAATGTGATGACTCATGGCAGTTTGACACATCTTTTGATATGTAAAAAAAAAAACTTGTGAACATTTCGGAGTTCATGCAGTTTTTTAAGGACGTGAAATAAATTAACATCAATTTCCCAAAAATTTGAAATAAGCATAAAAGTACATTTTGTTCTGCTGTTCCCCATATATCATTAAAACACATTCGATATATGGAATCATTTATGCTAAACTTTCGGATTAAATGGTATATAATCTATACTAACACATAAAAACTGTTCAAATTATTAATAAAATAAAACAAAAAATATGCCAAAAATACCTAACAATTTTCGAGCGAAATTGAATTTATTGTAACAATTGCAAATGCATCTACCAAGAATGATAGAAATAAAGATTACGCCATTCGCATGTTTTCTCTCTTGATGACGTTGTGTATCCCACATTTTTTGTGGGATTATTAAACTATACATATATGTATATAAAACCTAATGTGTGTTTGTTTATTTGTTTGTTTGTTTGTTCCTTCTAGGAGGCCAAACCCTTGGACCGATCTTCTTGAAATTTTCACAGTATTTAACTGGAACTCTCGGATGAATTATAGGCTATATGAAGTTTTGATTGGACGAAGGGGTGTGGCACAGCCCTTATAACCCAAAAATTTAAATCGGCATATTTTGGGCATTTTTTTACCTAATTCGATGATATTTGGTAAATATGGTATTGGCATAATTTGGAATACGTACCAGGAGAAAAGTGGGTGGTACAACGCCCCTTTTTAGGAAAACCAAACCCTTGGACCGATCTTCCTAAAATTTTCACAGCATGTTACTGTGACTCTGGAAGGAATAATAGGCTATATCAAGTTTTGATCGGATAAAGAGGCGTGGCACCGCCCATATAACCCAAAAATTTCAATCGCCATATTATGGGCATTTTTACCTACGTCGATGATATTTGATACATATGGTATTGGCATAATTTGGAATACGTACCAGGAGAAAATTGGGTGGGAACACGCCCCTTTTTAGGAAAATTAAAAATCGTAATGTAGTCTTAACTGCTGGACCGATCGTCATTAAATTTTCACAATAGGATATATAAATACTTTTAATTTTATTTTATAACAAGGGTGGTAGCGAAGCAAACCGGGATAAGCTAGTATATGTATATAATTAAGAAAACTTCATGGGGATAAAATTTAAGCAGTAAAACCACACGTAATAAAACAAAATTGCACCTGAAACTATGTACTCATATATGTATTTGTTACAAATATAGTAAATATACTCGTATATAAATATAGTTGAAGAGAAATTTTATCCTGTTCATACATGCATATGTTTTCAATACGCACATAAACATGTGGTGTTTTTATAAAACTCATGTAAATAGAATTTAAATATATACTATGGGCGTTATGTTTTAAAGTCCATTAATGGACCTTTAGAATATAAAATTAAGTAAAATATGTCCCCAAATTGAAACAAAGATTACGCTATAATCTTTTCTATTATGAGTGAATAACTTCCAATAAAAACACAGCAGAGAAATGTTTTGATGTAACAGCCAACAGCTCATTGCAGTTCAAAATACAAAATACATGTAAAATTTTTCTTTTTTACTACATACGTATGTTTATTTAAATTGTAAATATAAAATATTGTTTCATATGCATGTATGTATATGAAAAACACAATTTTGTGGATAATAATTTATTATGTTATAGTTGGTAACCATACAGCTAAAATTATGTTGACAGTTCTCTTTTTATAAATTGGCTTAAATTACATAAATAACCCAATTAACTTCGTTTTAAACCATATAAAATTTATTAAATAAAAAATATTAAAGCGAATAAAACGCGTGTGAAGTGCTCTGAAACACGACATGTTTTATACATCCAAGTTGTCAAGTTTTCTACTGCAAAATCTGTACATGGGGTGAACTACCTTTAATACATTGCTTCTGTAATACACAAACGCAAAGGCGTCTGACAACTTTTCATTTGGAGCGTGTTCTATTTTGGTCTGACAAACCTTCCGACGCCAGCTGTTTGGTATGATAGAAAGTCCTCCCAAAAATTATAAACATTCTGCAAAATGAAAATTTGCAGAATTACACATGAGTTACGAAGGTGACAAGTCAGATGTAAGAAACATGTCGTGTATGGGTGGCTTAAGTATACCATATTTCTTAGAGTGGTTAAAGGAAAGGCTCTATTTGTATTTTGCTGGAGAGCCATTATTTTTACTCTTTCAGATTTTTCATATTAGCAGATTTTAATTTGGAATAATATTGAAAAGTTTTATATTTCATATTTGTAAGAGTAATTAGGTTTAAAGGGCCCTAACTAATTTTGTATATTTTATGTGGTAAATATTTCTCCAACTTTTGTGTCAACTTATTAAATAAGATTAATTTTTTTTTTGTAAATTTATTATCTTACTGTGTAACCCTAAGCCTATTACTTGCAGCCAATTTATAATTTATTTAATTGAAAATAAATATTTTTTACACAATATTACATTTCAATTAAATTTTTAAATGCTAATAAAAACCAAGATGACATAGACTATAAAAATAATTTATATAATTTCTTTTTAATCTTTTTTTTTGTGATAATTTCAAAAATCTTGCAACAACAACAGAGATTGTGTGGCTGTGAAAAAGACAAATTAAAAACAGAAATTAATTATAATGAAATTAATCAATGTCTATGATAAAGACAAATACTTTTTAAAGACGAACCAGTTTTAAAATCAACAAATATAAAACATGGTCGCCATATTAATGCTTCTAATGAAATCTAATATCACTCAAGTTGGTTTATTTTTGTTTTTTACATTTTAAAATACTAATCACTTGAGGTGTTTTAAACAAATAGATCATGTCTATGCAAATTTGTGTGTAAGTGTGACTTTGTGTGCGACTGTGTGTATATTTTATTTTAGAAATATTTCTAACATAAAAAGAAACCAGCCTTTCTGAAAATTTTATGACCAACAACACAGAAATCTGCGTGTTTGATTTCTTTTAATGAATTGTGTCAGCATTGGGTTTCTGTGTGTGTGTGTGTTATATTGCGTTATATTTGTTGTTCTTATTGCTTTTGTTTTTTTTTTTCTGATCTATGTTATATTTTCCATCTATCATATTATTCATCACCTTTAGGCTATTTTACATCAAATGAAATGCAAAATTTATTTGAAATATTTCAACTAACTAAAGATCATTGATCTCAATTTTGCGTGTTAGCTAGTTTCAATAACGAACCAAACCAAGAACCATTTTCATACCACGACTAGGGTGAGATTGTATTTTACAGAAATGTCATAGTTAAACTGTTAATCAAATGAGTGCTAGAAGTGAAACGAACTTTAAACACAACTCTTTGCCAAACAATTAATTACTAAAATACGAGAAGATTTGTTCTCTTTCAGGGCAATTTTTTAAAGCAAAATATTTTTTTTGCTAATGGAACTAAATCCAAAATTTATCACCTTACACTGCCAGAAATTTTATGTGCAGAATCGATATTCTTTTGAAAAAATTATTTCTAAATTGAAAAATTTTATAAAAAAAAAAAATTTTGAGATACCTTAATTGCAACATGTCAAAATGTACCATAATTTTGAGCTAATTTTCTTCATTCATGCCAGTTTCTGTTTACCATTTCGATTCACCGGCAGTTTTTTTTTTTTGTTCTTTTTGAATCGCACTATAAACAATCCATCATATTTATTTTATAATTGATGTTTTGAAATATTTGGAAAAAAAAATAAATTTAAAGAATCATTTTCGCATTTTTCAACAAGAAAATGCTTTTGTTTTCTCTAAACTTCAAGTTTGCCATCAATATTGATTGACATCAATTCAAACAATAGCAACAGTCGTATAAAGGCAGAGCTAAAGGCAACATAAAAGAAGTGTGAAATATCTTTCAAAACCTTTAAACTGAACGGCAAATGTGGCCGACTGGATGGATGACTGGATGGCTGGCTGTATGGCATAGTTTTCCTGCGCGTTAATGCTGTTTGTGTTAACTTTTTTGGGTTTTACAAATGTTGTCAATTTAAAGTAATTTCCGCCTTTGATTACGTTCTGCTTTTTTCTCAATTCACTTTTATATCGCTGGGTATCTGTCTCTGGGGGTCTGGTTGCAAGTATTGGATCCAGAATAATTTCTGAAAGAGCAAAAAAAAAGGATGTTCTTTGACTTTTTGCTTTATACGTATATTTTTTTTACTAAAATGCATTTATAATGTCAGTCGCTATTTTTTTTTTTCATATTGTAACAAATTGTCTACATGGTTTGCTAGTTGTTGTTGTTGCTTGCTATATGGCTGTGTGGAAATTGTTGTATAATTTTTTTCTTCCCTTTTTTCGTGTTATAAATTAGCTCAAGTGTATGCTTATCATTTCAACAAGACTACAAAACGATCAATCAATATCATTATTGAAAACTTGTAAACGAAAAAGTCTTTGGAGAGGGAATTCATAATGTGTTTTATTGTTGTAGTTGTCATTGTTAAATTGTGTCCGTACAATGCAGATAACGAAAGGTTTAAGATTAGTCTAAAGAAAAGTGATTTGGAATTTTTAGTTTCATAAAAGTTGAAAGGAATTCATAATAAAAACGAAATCGTTTTATTGCTCTAAATCGTTTAAATGTGTTTTTTCTTTCTTTTTTTGTTGGAACTACTTAATGATTCTTTTTAAAGTATGATATATTAAAATCAATACTCTTCGTAACATTCAGTACATTCCGAAATAATTGTTGTTTGTACTGAATGTTACACCTTGTTTTCAAATGCATTTCTTATCATATCCTTCACATATTACTAATGCTCGAGATTTTTTTTCATTTATTATGCACAAAAATGCAAAAAAAAAAATAGCTACATTGACTTAGAACCATGTCCAAAATTTATGAAGTTACTTTATTGGTTCCCCTCGAAGCCTTTGTAAAACCGTGTAACAAGAGTGCGTTTTTATTTATAGTCGCCCTGCTGCCATGTTAAAAGCGGCCTGGTTGTGCTAAGACTGACTAGCCCTGTAATTGCCAGACAATTGAAGTCAGACAGTATACTAAAACCAAATATGACTCTCGTTAATCTGGCGGGTGCATGATGTTAGCTTTGTTGTTTGATGTTCATTATTAAAATTTATGGAATAGACATTGAAAACTAAACGCAACCTACTGTCGTGGATCCCAATATTCCGAAGCCGTGTGCCGAATTTTTTTAATTTTCCTGTATTGCCTTTAACGAGCCCGAGCACTTTGCTTATCATGCACATTTTAAAAAATTTAATTTATGAACATAAATTGAGGATAACCGTTAGGCTAGAGGAGAATAATTTATTCATTTAGTAAAAAATTATTAATTTTACTCACTGAATTATTTTTACAGACTTAAACTTTTTATTTTTTTTTCTTTCATTAAGGTTATTTTATTTGATTAAAAAAGGGTTTAAATCAAAATTCGAATGAACCAAAAACTTCACACATAAATGTAATAATAATTTACTTCCTCAGAGAGAACTTTTGACTTAGTGGAAATACATGGAGCACCTCTGAAAGTAGCATTGTAAAAGTAGAACAGTGACACATCCCAACAATTTTTTTATTAAAACCTGGTTCTTAATCGATTTGTTTGAGTCATCACGCATTAATGGTTAGAGAGTTTAACAACGCCACACATATAAGATGAAAATCTCTTAATGCCATCACTTCTACTCCATTGATTCTCATAAATTTTGCACAAAGATGGGACTTACTTTGACAATGTTTTCGAACGACCATAAAGATCGGCGTATTTAGCATGATAAAACCAGAAAACTGGATAAGGCACAACAAGTGAGTAACCGATGACGATATCCGAATCTGTACTTACAACAAACCTGCGCACAAGTCTCTATCAAGCGTTTATATTAGTTTATATTAGCGACACTCAAACCTGCAATTATTATCAATACAAAGACACAGCGATGTGCCTGATTATGTTTCTTGTGGAAGAACTGACCAAATTCGGAGCAGGAATGCATTTTCAAGAAATAGATCTAATACTTAAAGTCCCATTGAAAAGCTGTAAAGCGATTATTCAGCAGAATATTATTCAGAATCGACAAACTGGATGGTCTAACCTGCACCAATCTGATAGCAGCAGATCCACTGCTGGAAGATCTAACATCGTTATCGACCTGCGATATAAGACGGATAAACTCATTTATCAGGTCGTCGGATTGGTTTAACATCGACTCGAATGGAAATGTGTAGATAAAATAAATATCCTCACACTTCCAGCGTCAGGTAACGCTAAGGGGATCATTAGACCTAAATAGGGCAGAATCGTATTATTGAACTGGCGACCTTTGCTGTGTAAGAGGATATGACAAGAATACATATTATGCACAAATTCCTATTGATACTGTTACATATTGTTTACAAAAGAGGGCAGTAACACGCTCAAACATTTAAATTATTATTGTAAAACTGACACCAATTAGGCCGGCAAGATGGCTTCGATATCGCAAGATATCTTTATATTCACTGACATCGAAGCGGCTATCGCTGTTATAAATTGTGTATAAACTTCATCCATTAGGCTTCCAATAATAGTGCTCACAGTAGTAAACTCGTGTATTTGTATCATTATTGAAATTCTTTAATTAGATATACTCGTAATAGGCTGCAATCTATTAAGTGCGTCTGACAATCCAATATAATGATGCATATTACTTTATTGAACGCGAAGGCTCTACCACCGATAGGTTATTTTTGTGTTTCTTTGAAAAAAAAACATTAATTTTGCTTTAAATATGATTTTTTGTAAACATACCACCCAACATAGTGAAGGCCTTTGAAATACAGACGAATAAGCAAAATCCTCGTAAATATTGACGACTGGCATCATTCAAGGTCGACTTAATGTCGATGTGATTGATTTGTTAAGTCGAGAATTAAAAAAAAATGTCGCAGCACAAATAAATTTATTAAAAGTTATAAAAATGTTTATCTATTTTAATTTTTAAAATAAACATTTTCTGTAATTAACATAAAACTCTAAATTCTTCATTTCTATTTAATCTCTAATAAAATATCACGCAAATGCAGTTCTTTCCGAGAACTTTTTGATTCTTAGAAGTTACAAATGCCGTACATCTTTATTTTGCCCTCCTTTTTTGTAATTTATATGACATTTTGACTTTTTGCTATTTTCTTAAAGTTAATCCAATATTCCAATGTAAACGTTAGACTAAAAATCATAGAACTGATATCAATGATCAAGGGCTTAACCGTAAATAATGTGATACAAGACTCAGAAGAGAAAAAAACCCGCAACTCGTTATTAACACAGATTAACCCTTTTTGACTTCTCTATCCTTTCAATGATCAAAAGATGAAAAAACAGCTATAAAACAAAAACAAACCGAAAAAAAAACAATAAGCAAACAAGGATATCAGGATGTAAGTGAACAAAAATATGCTGCCAAGCCAGAGAAACACCTCTTTAAGAAATACGACTACATACCTTCTTTTGGCACACACGCAGAGTGGCAGAAGAAAGGGTTGTATTTAAACCCATTAATATGTTTCGCTACCGTTATATTTTTCCAATAGTTTTTACTGCTGCTCTCTTATTCTTAAAACCACAGTGTGGCTTTTGAGGTTTCCTATAGGATGTTGTGCACGTTTCCTTCTATTTACAAGGCATTTTTGCTGTTTTATTTCTTTTTGAAATTTTCATGCTTTAATTTTCTTTCTCAATGCAAGATATCTATGTTAGAAATCTATTGAAATTTTAGTTTGCATATTAACTCCTACACCATATTTGATAACTGATCTTTTTAAATAGGATTATCTTAAACAAATGTTTGCAAGATTTTCTGGAATTTTTTCAGAAAAAATATGTATGCATGTAGATTTGTTAAAAAAAAAAAACTAAACTAAAAACATTATCTTTTTGTAAAACACTTTGTGCTGCCAACTCCTATCGTAGAATTAAATATTCGTATATGATCATCTCACTATTTGCAAAGCCTTCTAATGTATGTGACTTTCTCTACTATTGTATAAAAATTGTTGGTATTGTGTTGGCATGATTTGGCAAAAATCTTGTTTAAATAGTTTAACTGTTCTTTATAAAATTTGTTCAACAAATAATCAATCATCTTTGTTCGTTCAACAGTCCCTGGAGTGCTAAAATAAATTTTATTGGAAATTTGTCATCTACTAAAGCATTAGAGAAGCATGCTACTGCTGTTTACACAAAAAAAAAAAAGAAAACTATATTATTATTTTAGATCAATTTTTATAAAATGTGTATTCAAAATTAAGGGTAGACTATATATCATGTATTGTCGAAATGTTCGAAACAATTGAAGTTAACAAGCATTTGCCTTAACGGTGAACAGATCTTTAAACTAACTGCTGCAGAAGATAAAAATGAATAGAAACATTAAGGGGTTTCCATAAAAATTTCACCATTTTGGGAAAACTTTTTTTATTATAATATATATGTACATATGCATGTGCTATGCCAGCAAAAACTTTTCATGTTTCTTAAGCAGTAACAAAATTTCATGCTTTCGAGAGGCACAGGTTTGAAGCGATTCCGAGGCTGGACTTCTTTTTGAGTAACTCAACTTATTTTTAAGCACGTTGAAGTTGGTCTGCTATTTTAGTTAGATGATTAGATTAGTTGGATGATTAGAAAAAAGGGCTCTTTTATGTAAAAAATTAGAGCTTCAAAGTGGGACATCGCAAACAAAAATCATGCATGTTCGAAGCGCTTTTAGAAGCAGAATACACAACAACAACAAGCACCTCTCCCTTACAAATCTGATTCAGTCGAAGCGGTAGTTTTTGCTGGGATATTAATTTGAAATTAAATTGATCGATATAATAATTTATCAACCTTTTTATTGGTTTTCGTTTGATAACTTTTTAATTAAATAATTTTACTCCTTAATGGGCCACCGAACTGTGTTTTCGAAATATTGAGCTAAATTAAACTTTTATTTTTAACTTTGACAAAACTGACCTCAAATTGACTAGTTATTTATTGATATAAAAAAATTTCCTGTGCAAATATTTTAATGCATGTTCGACAAATAGTTTAGGAAAGTTTATATATATTAAGGATCAGCACTCAGTTGATGACACCTACTTATTCAGTGCATTGTGCTAGAACAAATAAAATTGGTTGTGGGAAGGAAGATAGAAGGAATAGTGTTTGTGGAAATTCCATTTGAACATTGCGAGACTGGAAAAATATCTGCGGGAGTTTATTCCACATACGAATGATTCAGCAGAAGTTCGAATTTTCTGGCGTATCGACCACAAATGAATATGCTCTTAATGCGGAGCATGTTCCCTACAAAAAATGAGACTAGTCCATACATGGTTTAATTTACATTGCGATGTCCTAGGGCTGGACCACGTAACCCAAATACTACTCTATGTTACTAATCCTAGGGGTACCCACAGGGATTAGTTTCGAAACTACTCTCTTTTGCTACTCCATAGAGCACTCACAGGGGTTAATTTCGAAATCATTCAATACCTATGTACATACATATGTATATTACGAACTCACTGTTGGTAGCATAGACCCTAGAATGCCTCGCATATCATACAAGTCTATCAAATTGAATTCCAAGCGAAAATTAAATTTCCATTTAATTAATTGCCATTAGATTAATACCACATTGTGTTCATATAAGACAACAATTTATTTTAAATACTTTACAACAACATGAATTTTGTATATATTGTGCAAAACTTATGTTATACCTTAAACTAACTAACTACTTCGGTTGCGCAAAGAAACTTTTGGGTCAAAGTAATTTTATTTATTCGCCTTTAAAAAGAGTATTCTTTAGAAATATTTTATTCCATATGCAAATTTATAATCAATAAGTAAATTTGTATAATCAATTTAAAAAGAACTTTAGTATATTTGAAACTAGAAGGTTTTAATTCAAAATTCTTTTGTGTCTAGAACAATTTTTATGTAGGAAGTTTTGTTTAACTTTTACTATTATGTACCTATTTCAACTTTTAGTTAAAAAATTTCATTGCCAGTAAACCAATTTGTTATTAATTTTACAATATGTTGATTGCAAAATGTTCTTTTTAATATCTAAAAGTTCTATCGTTTGCGTACATATCACCATGATATATTGAATAAGAATTTAGTTTTTTAAATTTGTTATATACCTAAATTGATTTTATTAGTTAGACCTTATCTATTAATCTAGGTATTAAATTATCATCATCTTTTTAAGTATATAGTAGTAAACGTTATTATAAAAACATATTATATACATATAAAACATCAGTTATTAAAACAGTAGGTTGAAGCACTAAAACACTTGGTGTTCTAGAAAACATTATCTTAGGAAATCTCAAGCTGTTTATTGTACCAACTGATATCAAAGTCGTATGTACATTAAATACAAATTATTTTATTAATGTAATAAAAAAGTATAACGCAATGGCCACAGCTAATCTCTAACATTTCTAAAAGCTAATCAAGAAATTGTACAAAAAAAAAAATAACACACAAAAAAAATTAAAAAAAAAAAAAAAAAATATGTACATTTGATTAAATGGTCAATAGCTTAGATGAGCTGCGCTGCCTTATTTTAATGATTATTGCTTGCAATTGCAGTCAAAAACCATGTTTATCGACTGCCCACCTAGCGGTTGTTGTAGTTTTTGTAATTCTAACATAATGTAATCATGTTGGAAGCGCAAACATTTACACACACGCATACACTAAAGGCTACTCAATCAAATATTTTTCAAACTATAAACCACAGCTGTTTCTATTAAACATGAAATACGACAGAAAAACTGTTGAAAAATAAAACTTAAAAATATGTGCATACATAAAAATGTACATACATTACTGCCTTCATAGGTATAACGTTTGTGTAGTTGAAAATAAGCCACGCCTTGTTTTATTACAAAAAAAAAACGGTAATAAAATCCCAATTCAATATAAAAAACAACAATGTCGTTATTCATATAAAAGAAATGATGACTGTTAATGTGGAATATTAGAGTAATAATATACACTAACAACGTTTATATATACAGAAAACGTCATTTTATTTTGCTTTTGCTTGCACACATACTTCAGCTGATACGAACACATATGCATAATTAAGTAAAAACGGTGATCTGCATTGGTCAATGAAATGAGAACATCTGTTCTTTCTCACATAATCACAGGTATACTCTGTTTATTTAATCAAATCAATAAACAACAACAATGTTATTTACAGAAAAAAAAAGTTTAAAGAGCAATGGAGTGATATATTTAACTTATTATATCTGTCTCTTTTTAGCTTTATAATAATTAAGGCGATTTTGGAAAAATATTAGTTTTTTAAACTAAATTTTTTGAGTTAAAGAAAGAGAGTACGGAAATTGTAATAAAAGAGTGTTACTGTTACTGTATAAATGAGTTAATAACATGTTCCTCTCATCGTTCTGCATTGTACAGAGGCTCAATGGCGCTTCATATTGTGATTAGTTCAGAATGTTAATTTTTGTCTAGTTATTTACGTTGGGTAAAAAATAATTATGAATGAATGTATAAATTTTATAGTTTAGTAACTTTTGTTAAATTTAAGAGAAATAAAATTTTAAACAATTATTTATATCACTTCTAATTTAATAATGTTAAATTAAAAGAAATTCTCTGGCTTAAATATTTGTACATAGGTATGTATGGAAGATTGTACATATGTAGATTGAAACATAGATTGAAGTATGTATGTAGGTATGTACATGAATATGTAATTATATGTAGGTATGTAGTTAAAATTCTGCTTATTTTTTTATTTTCAAATATTTTAAATAGAATTAATTTTTAAACTGTAAACAAAAAATCAGAAAAGTATTAATAGTAGATCAGTATACCTGAAATTGCGGTAAGTTTCAGATTATAAAAACGTCTAAAATGAGTAGTACTAGCAAAATTTGTTACAATTTTAAACATGACTCTTCTGTAATATGTACATACATACATAAGTTTTTTTATGATTTCACCTAATATGTCAACAAGCAGTTATTATACGTATTTCAACGCTATATTTCGGTTGAAAATACAACTTACATACATTTATGTATTTTTATCACACACAGCAAATACTTAAAACTTTATTATATATTTCGTTCAAAACAGAATAATTATTTTTTTGCTTGAATGCGCTCACAGGATTAAAATAAAACTCGGTATTGCCAAGGCGCTTCGTTTTCTATAATTTCCACGACGTGTGGCATTTTCCGACATTATGATCACCCGTGCATACGTTCTGGTGGCCATTTTGACATTCTAATACAAACGTTGGTCACAATAAAAACAGGAAAACATAACCAAACTACATTTGGTTTACCAAAAATAAATACCACAAAGTCACATTGCAAAATCAATAAAACTAAGTAAAAAATGTTGGTCCCAGCGGTCCACCGGTACAGAAAAAAATGACCACGTGTGGCACGTGGGGCTTAAAGTGTTAAATAACTAATTCAAGAGACTGAGGAAGGTACTTTTGACACTAATAAATATTTCTGAAACAGAAGACTTAAAACACAAACTTTAAAACTCCAAGTAAAAACTATAAAAGAAGTATAGATACTAAAAAAAGACTTATGATAGGTATGCCTTTTTTTTAACTCTGACTACTTTACAACATTTCACAAACTGAAGACTTAAGAAACAAAACTAAATAATTCCAGTACTAACTTAAAAAAACTTATACCCGTTTGCTAACTCAAAAGACTTAGGAAACGAACATATTTTGTAAATTTATTACACAAAAGATTATTGATCCATGTAATAGCATTTTAATCATGTATCTAGTTCGGAATGCTAAAATTTAACACATGTTTTAAATTATTTTTAATAATTTGCATTGAATTGTTTTATTTTATTAAATATTTTTTTTTGTTAGCGATCTACCAAAATATCGTAACATGGCAGGAGAATTAAACCAGGGAATAACTGTTAACATAAAATATTTTCCAGTTAACATAACACTTCTACCGTGCAAACATAAACGCATGTTAAATAACAGTTTCATAAGAGAATTTGTTTTTTTAGTTGCTCTTTTTTTAGCACAACTACTGTTAACTTTAACATTATGTAGATAACTTATTTTCATATATACACACAAAGATTTCATATTTAACAAAATTTCAAGGTGTTATGATATTTTTTGTCAAATGCATACTCTTCATTAGTTGTTCTTATAATTTGCAGATCTTCTTAATCATCTTGGGTGATATTGTATGTTAAACAACCACAAAATATCTTATAGTTTAAGAAGATATTGTTGTTGTTTTTTGGTTTTTCTTAAAACAAAGCAACCAGTTTGAAATATTTCATTATTCTATGTTTGTTTCAACATGAAGATAGATACTCCTGTCGTGGCAGCTACATTGTAGTTTGTTTTAAGCAATAACAACAAGCGCGGCTAAGAATATTTTTTTTTTTCGTTCTTTTAAGGTGGCTAGCTGACTGTTAAAGTAGATTTTATTTTCATAGAGCTGCTGCTACATTGATGCTTCTTGTGGAGCACAAAGCATCTGTTATAATATATTTCCAATACAAGATACTCGTTTTTGACTTAGAGTGTGTATAGAATGATGTCGATGTAGTATATCCGTAAGTTGGTTTTTGTTTTTCTATATTTTTTGGTTGTTCATTTGAGTCTCTGTTATCGTTGCTTCACATTGTATCTCTATTGGTGTGTGCCTGTGTTTGTGCTATTGATGTTGTTTTGTGTATTTTGAAGGCATTTTGCAGAACTGTTTAACATCACAGTCAGTCTTTAGTGGTACTTCGCGCTTCTTACTGGTGCACGTACCAACGTTCGCTACATTATTAAACACATTAGCCAAACTAAACTTAATAGATAGAAACGTTCGTGTTTGTTTTAACTAGAAAACGAATAAATAAGCAACCGTTCAATCGATTGCTGGGTGTTAAATAAAAAAAAAACCGAAATTAAAATAAAAAGCGACCGTTTAATGGCCAGAAAGAAATAAAAAAGTTAATGTGAAAAAGTCGCCGTCGCTTATAAAGACAGACTATTTGAAATGAAAACTGAAAAAAGCGTAATATATTACATAGCACACACAGTAACACACACATCCAAGTCAATAATATACGAAGTAGTTGGATCAAATGAGACAACACGTAATTTGATTTTGGGTGTTATATTTTGACAACCACAATGTAATTACAACAACGTCACTGAAGTAAACAACCAGTGTTAACACACACTCATGCATATATCACACATACGCATGTCCATATATGTACATATATATGTTTTAACGTGTGTTTGTGTGTGTGTGTAAAACGCACGTGCGTATGATGATTATGTTTAAAAAGTTTTTGACAATTCTTTAGTGATTTCTTTCTGATTTTTATATTTTCCATAAAAAAGTTTTTTTTTATATAAAAAATTAATTTAAATTGTGATAAGATACGAGATATGAAACAAATAAACTGTTGGATAATATTGTTTTTAAACAAAAGTTCAACAAACATTTAAGAAATAAACGTTTAAAAAACTTAATATGTACTAAGAAAACATTGCTTTTTGCAAATAAAAAAATACTAAATAAACTTAATTGAATAACTAAAGGAAACAAGCAGCGACATGGCTCTTGAAACGAAAAATGATAATTTATGATTAATAAAAATATAAATTAAAAATGCTTTAATATTTTAAAAATAAAAATCATTGCGAAACAAATTGATTTTGTGTTATTTTATCAATCAAGAGGATTTTAAAAGATTAAAATAAGTGAATAAATTCAGCTCAGTACTCAGTCATTATGTGGTTGGACTGTGTTCTTGGAAACTGGATAACATTTTATAGAGCACAAGATTCACTTGTATTTTCAATAAAAATAAAATGTATTTCAGAACTAACTCCATACACAACTTTTGCTACATTTAAAATCTATTTTAAATTTTTTGTGCAAACCTCAGTTCATGATTAAAGTCTCTTTTAGTCGATAATATATACATACATATATATAAAAAAAAAAAAAAATATTTAGCCTGTACAAATATTGATGTGATACAAATATTTAAATTAATTTCATTATAACAATTTTCATAGAAACCTTAAAGAATCTGTAGTATATTATGGATGTATATTAATAAATAATATACGATTAGCTCTTGGTAATGTGGACATTTCCAAAACCAAAAGGCTAAGTTTTACCCAAGTAGCTTGTCTTAGCAATTAAGTTTGTATTTCAGAACCATATTTGTATACAATTTTCACTTTCAGTTACCAAATTTAGAACTTCTTACCATCTACAAAAAGTATATATAAGGAGGTAAAAGGAAATGTCATACTTGGAAGTACGGGTAATAGATTTATTAAAAATTAAAGATACACTCTAAACCACTATTGCTGAAAATTAGGTCAATATTATAGTAGGCAACACTTTACCGAATATAATCGACCTAAAATTATACATTTTCATTTTATTTAGGCATATTTTACTTATTTTTAAACACAGTTTGTGAAAAAATGAACAATTTTAACCTATGATGAGCAAGATATTATCTCAAAAAGGATTAAGGTAGTGATTGCTAACTGCCTATTTGATATTACACAGATTCGAATATCATTCATAAGCACAGTATTCAATATTGTGCAGCTAATAAGTTCTTGCATTTAACTTTAGAGTAGATATAAGATGTTCACACAAATTGGAAAATATCGTACATGTGAGTCAAACAAATTTCTAGAATTGAAAACTTGCAAAGCGTAGCTTTCATAAAAGATTTTACAGGACAAAATTTTAAAATTTTTCTAGTACATATTAAATTTACTAAATACCATTTTTGGGACTGATAAAGGTAATATTGTACTCGAATACATATGAATAAATTCGTGGACAATTAGACAATTTAAATTCCTACAGGATCTGCATTATTATGGCTGATCTAACAAAATCAAAAAAAGTTAAAACTTATAACTTTATTGGCCAGGTCAGGTCTACTTGATTTTTGATATTTTATTAATAAAAACTAAATTTTTGTTCGATAAAATCTGCCGTATATAATTAAAATTGATTTCCGTTTCTTTTGGTTAGACGATTTTGCGTTTCAAGAAAGTATTTTTTACAATTTTTTTTTTTCAATTGTTGCATCTTAATAAAAAAAGTTGAGATTTGATGTGTTTTGTAAAAGCCGTGGTTTAATGCACATAAAACAGTAAAATACGATTTCTATAATGAATACGACGGATTCAATTAAATTCTACGACAAAACTTTTCTATTTAATCACTAATGGCATTTTCTTTGCTGACAAAATTTTTACTATATTACGTTCATATTCCTGTTTCATTCTAAATATTATGTATCATTCCAAAATACGAATACGTTCTCTTTTAAATATGTTGCACCAATAAATGTCAGAATATAAAACATATAAGTCCCTCTACTATCAATTCGGTTTGAGAAAGTGGACTTTTTTACATATTTTGCTTTACTTTTAGAATTATACTCTAGAAATATTTTAATTTAAATCTGTGATATTCAGCCCATATTAGAATTTTGTAAAACAGAGTCAATAATTTCATAACAAAATTGTGCAGAGAGGAATTAACACGTATTCTTACACTCTTTCATGAAGTTGTTAATAAGACATCAACGAATGAACACACGCTTATAATTTTTTTTGTTTTTGTTTTGCAGCAATAATGAACCAGTGAACAAATCTGTTTTATTTAAAATTTAATCTTACTTTGACTTTTTTCTATTAACAATGAGTTATGATCTTTTATTGTTATGCTCGTTTACTTAGTCGTTGGGAGTCACAATGGATCCAATTGGGTCCCCGAGTGGATGTGTATTTCACACTACCCTGATCCAGCGACGAATACACATGGGAAGATGATATATGGTTTTTATCAAAAATACTGATCCCGTGAACAAACTAGTGCCATATTAAATTTACACAAAAAAAACAATATGCAATGCCTCTTGTATTATAAAACGTTAAAAAAATATTTGGAAAAATGCTTTAAAAAGGGATTTTGATACCTTTCATATTCATATGAATGAATTTAATATGAAAGAAAAACCAAAGAATAAAATGAATTATTTGCTGGGTAACCCTTTCAATACACTAATATTGATGTATCATAATACATTTAGAGTTTGAATTTTGCACATGACTGATTTAAAGTGATTTATTTTGAATGTGAATTACTAAAGTAATATAAGAGAAGTAATCAAACATGTAAGGAGAAATTATTATAGAATTAAGTTTATCAAATGAAGAGAAACAACAGTAGAGACTAATTAATTTCTATCATTTTTTACAGTTGCTTGAAACATCAGTTACCTTGTTAGTATAAAATAATTTTACACATAAAAAAATTCTTAAAGATTGTTAATTAATTTGTTTTTCCAAAAATCAACAATTATTTTCAACATAAAATAAAAAGAGGAACGATAAGAGAAAACAAAGGAATTACGTTAATTTATATGTATCAAAAATCCCCGCAATAATTTAATATTGAATAATTGAAAAAAAAATAGTAAGAATATCAGCCATACTCTCTTGCAAACTTAATACAGATTTCAAAGCTTAAAAATGTAATAAAATTAAAGCAATAGACAGAATTAAAAACTTTTCACACTGTCATTAACAAAACCAACAAAAGCCCAAAACAAACAAATGCGGACTGCTAATAAAAAAAATAAATAAATAATTATTTGAACAAAAAACACTGTGTTTAAACTACATTTTATATTTTGCAAAATCTCTCAACAAAACTTTTTATTTATATATGATTGTTTTTTTTTTAGCCAATACAAACAACTCATTCAATAAAGGTGTGGTTTGAATAAAAAACAAAATTAGAAAAAAAAAATTATCATCAAAATACAAATACAAAACAATAAGATAAATCATAAAAGTAAAACAAAAATAAATAAACTCTTATAATAAACAAATCAGATTAGAGCACAAAAATATTGTTTTTAGTAATAAAAATTAATTAAACGCGTATAACAAGTGCTCGTGTCTCAGCAAATAAGGAGAAATAAATTAACAAAAGAACTTCTAAGGTTCTTTTGAAGCTTGGGAGCAAAGGCAAAGTGCTGAATTATATGCATTTTAATAAAATTTTCTTTCAAGCTGTAAATAATAAAAAATTACGCTGGATTTCCATAGCAATAGGTGAGTAAAATACAGTAAACAAATTAGAAACATGGGCTAATAGTGTTATATACCCATGTAGTACATACCCAGCAAAAAATAATTAAAGTTTTTAATGCATTACACTAATATAAGGTAATGATTGCAAAATATACAGCTTACGAAGTGTAACAAATTGTGTGGACACTGGACACTACGAGTGTGTGGATAATATAATGAAAAGAAAGATCGTTCGTAAATTAATTGATATTATTTCGTGTTCTCTCATCGCTTACTATGATTATATATTTCAGCAGCTTGAACACTCCACGAATTCACTGTATTCCTACCGCGCTAAAACAATCACATAAAATGATCCAAAGTACGACATCGCGATCAAGTATCATGTCGTACGTAAAGGATAGACACTTGGCGTTCTCTTACAAAACTGCATTGGAAGAAGCAGTTTCTTTTGCTGAATATATATACCGCCATTAACTTAATAGTTGCAACAACGAATAAAATTTACTTACTCATTTGAATTAAAAAAAAAAAAAAAGACATGTGGCACTCGGGTACTGCTTCGGTAAAGCTATTGCATAGCATTTCTTATCAACTTATGCAATTATATTATTATATTTTGTTTAATAACTCCGTTGTTGTTCTGGCAGTACTGTATGTTAATGAAATCAATAGTATACTTTGGGGGTTAACATACATTGGGCGAATACTTAAAAAAACAAAAGATTTAAGAAACAAACGTTATAAAATTTCTTGATTCGGTTGCCTTAAAGCCCGCGATAGAAGCTATGCATGCAGTAGCTTAAAATTATTGTCCAGTATTGGTATTGAACATAGAACTCTCATGTTTGAAACATATCGCCTTAGACAATCCAGCTGCAGCCGGTATTGCAAAATCGATATATATTGAGTAAGAACTTATTTCAATATAATTGGTTATGCCAAAAGAATAATCGGTTAGGAGTATCAACCCAACCATATTCATTACCAATTATTCAATTGTGCTCGCAATTTTGGGACTTAGTCGTAGCAAAAGAAAGCATTCGGTTGACCCAACCAATTTGTCTCAATCGTATTTTTGTTACAGTTGTGGTATTATGGTTATGATCACGGAATGTTTATTGAATCCATAGAATATTGGTAGTGGTAGCTTAAATATACTCGTAGTCTATGCAACTGATATTTTATTGGCACAACCGTTTTTCAACAAATCTTTTTTCTGGATGTATGATAATGATAACACTGTTCAACAATACCAAATAATTGACATGCATACATATGTTAAAGTTCTGAAAACTTATTCGGAAAGATTGCAAACAAAAAAACATAATTTTTTAAGTTTACATCTGTACAGGAATGCCTGATTTACAAGTTGCACTAACCTTCAAGAAAACTACCTTTGCCTTTTTCTATTTTTTTGAAGCATTTTTTATTAAAAATTAGCTAAAAATGCGGGCCAACTTTTTTTATACTTATCTATGTATATATGTATGTATGTATGTATGTATGTATGTATGTATGTATGTATATAAAGGATGAAAGTGGAATGGAGAATTTTCCTCCAGCAGTTCTTAAATTATCAGAAGACGCTTTTGTGAGCAAATATTTGCTAAATATGATCGTACGTTAAATGTATAGTGTTTATAATTTTCAAATTTGTTAAATGTGATCTAATGTTGATTTGGGTCACACTGTTCCAAAATTATATATATCACTTGATCATGTAACAGCCAATGAGTTGTTGAGTTTTTTTTTTTTAATTTACTTACGTGAATTTTAGTAACAAAATATTCTGTTAATTTGCAAAAGTTGTCCCTTCTATTAGAACTATTGAAGAAACATGAAGAAACAGTATACTAGATAACAAGACAAAAAATCTTTGATAATGATGGAACAGAATTGCTTAAATGCATTTGAGCCTTGCTTATGATTATTAATAATAAAGCAACAATTTTTCAATAGTAATAAATTCGTAATTGGGGTTCTATGGTACTATTTATTGTCCAATTTACTGTCAAAATTTACAATTTTGCAAACATTTTCACATCTTCATCAGACATTAGTTTAATGAGTGCTTAAGTTGCCTCCCCCCCCCTTTTCCAAACATTGTCCGATACTGACATCTTGTAATAATTCGTTGATTCCCTGATCTCTGTGAATGTTTTAATTTTACGTATATTCCATGATTTTCTGAACCTTCTGAATCTCATAGTTTATATACATATTATAAATTTTGTAAATACCAACAATGTAATAATGTCGTATTAAATGTGAAACATTGTTAATAATAATATTAATTAATTGTTAATTAATATTTCACTTTTCTTTACTACGTTTTCTTTTCAAAAAGGGCAATTGATTATAAAAAACGATATGGTGAAGAATTTTTTTTCCACTGTTAAGGTCTTGTTTCGAATTAAATATATGTTTTAGGTTCGCTGATTCTACATACAATTGCTTCAGAGTGGAAACTAAGTTTAAGGAATTTTATTTTAAATGTAAAGAAAATACGATGATAGAATGTGATAAAGTGCAACTTAAGTAACATCAAAATCAGGATAGTTCAAATTTAAAAAAGTTATAAAGAGTTTTTAAATAATAAATAAGTTTTTTCAATTAAAGAATATAAATTCTTTGATTGAATTTTTTTGTTGAGATGATGAAATACCCAATAACACGGGGTCACTGTAAGGCATTTTCATACTTCATTTCAAAATATCGAATGAATAAAAACAAAATTTTGGATTTAAAAACAAATTCAGTTCCTTATCGATTCCTTTGTTTCCTTGCAAGTGTAGATCGTTATTATCCAGGGTATTTCGATGATAATAAATAAAATACTCTTATCTTTAAAGTGTTCATTAAATCGGTTCAGACGTGTGATGCAATTGTAAATATATATTGCTAATCGGATTCTGTTGCCAAACTAATAAAATTTAAACATGTGAGATTTCAGGAAATGGTTTATCGGTGGTATTTGGAGACCTGTTAAGACATTTGATATCGATTGAAATTTCAATACAATTGAAATGGAATTTCCGATCGATATCGAATGGAATAATTTGCTTAATGATTTTCAAATTTTAGTCAAATATGTATATGTGTTTGACTAACAATGGAAGCAATTCCTCTCATGGAAATATGCTAATAAAAACATTGACTTGATTTGAAATGCTACTCAGCGCAATTCATAAATATCATGGGATCTAGTGATGTGCTTAAGTGAAGCAATGAATTAATTCTTGTTGTACTCTCCAAGTGATGTAGACACTCTGTAATGTGTGCCAAGACATTTATACACATTGACATTAGATGTATTCTCTACCAGAATCAGCCGTTAAGACTATTTAACTTTTTGTTATGCTACTTTCGTACACCGTACTGTGTCAATTTGTATTTCACTTGTGATCACAACAGCAGATCTTATGCCATCTTTTAAATTCTAGTAACACAAATTTTATAATATAATCCCCATACAGCCAGCCATACCTAAATCAGAGCGTTAGCATCAGGGTACGTACTTTTCATACATTTGAAGTAAGTTTTTTTTTTGAATGCTTTCGCGACGCACAACGCTCTGCTTTAGGTATGACTGTTAATGTAACGGCTGCCCTTTGTTGTAACAATATATTCTTCGAAATCAAGACTTTTCTGTACACCATTTTTTTTTAAGTCGTGAGTACTTTAGAAAAAAAAAACCGAAAATGTTTGAACAATATACTTTTTTTTTATACTTCACAAAGAATATAGAAAAACAATATTAAAAACTCCTGTTAAATTCAGTAAATTATGTTACTTTTAAATTTATTGATAACAAACCACATAAACTATTTAGATCTTAACTTAATTATAATTTCTTTTATAACGCCTTTTTGTTCTAAACAAAATTAGCATTTTGTGTTACTTCTGACTGCCACTTAAACCATTAAGTTTCCGGTTTCTAATAAACATCTTAAACAATGAGTTCATTAGACAAACAAACACTTGACCATAAATTCTAATTAAAAAACCAATAATTCAAGAGTCTGCTAAGAATTGAAAGAAACAGTATATTAACACCCAGAGCCATCTGTATGTGACATTTGGAAGAACAATAGTAAGATTTATTTTCCAACTAAATACATTTTCAACACCAATTTGTTTTCTATTTAACCTACAAATCACACTAACAAACATAAATTCAAGCATATAATTTATACAGACATGCGTGTATACAATTAACTGGTAGTTATTTTTTTTCTTCTTCTTCTAACTGAATTGAATTAATATCGTTTGATGATAATTTAAAATTTATGTAATAAAATTAATAAAAGATCAAAGATTTTTTTGAAACTATAACGAAATCAATAAGACACAAAAGTAAACAAAAGAATAGTACAAAAGTACAAAAACCTGCACTATTTTGTGGTTGGCTATTTTGATTCCATAAGTCATGTTCTCTCACAAACTAAGCAGAGTCAAAGAAATCTTAACAATAAAAAACTTAAAATTATTAAAATTTATAAAATTTATAAAAATATAAAACATGTCGATTTTTTAATTTATTTACATAAATTATTAAAGAGAAATTCTTTATCTTAAAAAACTGTGTTATTATGATGACCCTGTAAATAAAAAGATCGCTGTTTTGAATACATATTTTTATAACAAAAAATAGATATAAACAAAAATTTATGTAACATATAAATCAATAAAAAGCAGTTTATGTTGATAAATAAAAAAAAGTATCATAATAGATAGTTTTTTCTTCAGACTGAAATTTTATATGTGATAACTCCTGACGTATTTAGTTTAAGATATCGATCGATTAAATATTTTGATATGTAATATTTTATAACAATTAGCTTGCATTCAATTTTGATACTTTAGGAGTTTAAACAACATCAAAGCTTAAACAAAAGATCAATAATTTACTCAATTTAAGAACACAACTGGATCTTTCTTGCGATAAATCTGTGATTTAAATACTGGATACAAATTAGAAAGAAAAATAAGATGATTTGATTTAGTTTGCTTGTTAAATATTCTAAACGAAACTCAATTTTAATTCATGATTAAACTTTCTAATGCAAATAAAATTTTAACCTCGAATAAAATAAGTTTTTCAGCATATTATATGTTTGCATCATATGTACTCTAAAATAAACTATACTTTAAAAATTTACTTCTTATGAAAATTGAATTCAGAATAAAGTAAAAAATCTCACAGCATTTTAAATAAGTTTGATGCAGATGAGCATTGTTTTGAAATGCATCGGAAAAATTGAATCAAAGGCCTTCTTTAATGCTAAATATATTAAATTTTTATTTATTTCGTGCAAGAGTTCATTCAGAGGATTTAAAATTTGTAATTGTCGATCGAATCAACAACTAAGTTTAACAAAAAAATATTTTTGATATGTGTAAACTTATTTTATAGAAACAAAAAGCCTGTTTATTTTTTTTTTTATTTTTTAAGTTCTTGTAGAGTTGCATATACTTGATATTGATATACTTTGCTTTGTACTAAAGTAGAAAGGTCAGCACAAAAATTTGGCCTGAGTTTAACAGTTGAAATTTTTAAGCAGCATTTTAACATGTAACAACTGAATTTTCAAAACAATATTTTTAAACTCGTATAATAGTTTTTGTTTGTTTGTAGGTCCAGCACTCTGGGGATGGCCCTTACTTATGTAGATCATTATGCCAGAACTTAAAATAAGGGTAGAAAAATTTTGATGGTGAAAAAGTAGAAGGCTTAATTCTTTTACAACCCTGCTATTACGAGTTTTGTTAATTTTTAGAGCATTAATGGAGCTCCTCTGGTGTTAAGTAGTCGCATTAAATTGATTAAGCTGTATGATCAGGCATTTTTTGATTATTTTACTTCGCCAATGGTTCTGGTAACCGAGGAAGGATGGCGCTCTCGTGTACATTTCCTTGGAAGAGTATCAATTGCTGTGGGAAAAGTTTTTAGTGACCAGTGCAATTCCTTCATCACTTAAACAATCCACAAAAATAATACTGTGTCACACTAATGAAGATATGTATTAGAGAAAATAATGATGTTGATGGACTTGACTCTGTCCAGGGATTGAACCCAGGTCTTAAGTCATTGTTTCCTAGTAGTGAAATTGTCGTATGTTACACGTATTTTTAAAATATACTTTTTTATGCAAAATCCATTATCATCATCTGCTGATAAAATATTATAATTATAATTGTTATATTGTTATAGTTAGGGAAGGCAATTTCTTAAGCCCTCCGCAGTCGATTGAAGCCGGAGTTCCTCAAGGCAGTATCTTGGGACCTTTACTTTACTTTACTTAATATATGCCTCTGACTTAACGTTAAGCAGTAACATTCACACGTCAACATTTGCTTATGATACGGCTTTTCTAAACGTTCATGAAAATCCTGTAGAAGCTTCCCGGAATCTACTAGGGTACATCTCAAAATTGGAAACATGGCTAAAACAATGGCGGATAAAAGTGAATGAGCAGAAATGTGTACACGTAACTTTTACGTTGCGCAAAGAAACATGCCCGCCTATACAAATAAACACCGAGAATATAACCCAACACACTGTAGTTAAATACCTAGGCGTTCACCTTGATCGCCGCTTAACATGAAAATCGCACATAGACGCAAAGTTGACATAAATGAAATTAAAAGCAGCCCAAATGAACTGGCATATTGGAAGAAACTCTATAATAAGCCTTGACTGTGAACTTCTCTTATACAACGCGATCCTGCAACCAATATGGTCATATGGAATCCAGTTATGGGGCACTGCCTCAGCATCAAATGTCGAAAAAATTCAAAGGCGACAGAATAAAATTTTACGTACAATAACAGCAGCCCCCTGGTAGATCCGAAACCAGCGAATTCACAAAGATCTTGATGTTCCGTTGGTGAAGACAGTATTTTCAAAACATGCTAAAAATGTACTTGCACGCAATATTCTGCATTATAGAAGGGATACTCTTTGTCTCAGCCGTATACGAGAGATTTAAAACTACGTTCTGCTAAACTGAACATGAACATGAACATGAGCCTGATAATACTACTTTTCTCAAAACTTCATTTTCACACACTAGGTTCATTCTCTCGGAGAAGGCTTTATACTGATTTCGTAATATTGAGGAATTTAAATGAATATTTCGCTATATAGAAGCTTTCTTGCTCAGAATTTGTGCTATAACGAGTATTTTTGTACGAAAAACTTTGTAATAAAAAGGTTTTCTCAAGAAAACATATGTTATATTGATTTTTTCGTTATATCGAAGTTTAACTGTACATTATTCTGCGTTAAAACTTCTTTGAAAGTTTTTTGAGTTTGCATAAAAATTATAGTACTCATGATCAATAATTACTAAAAATTTAGATAAGTATAACTTTTATTTCTCTAATTATATTGAGTACAAAAACTTTCTAATTTAAAGAAGAGAATTTTCCCTGCTAGTCACAACGCATTGAAAATATGACTGAAATACCTTGATATTTTCGGCAACAATTTTTTGAACACTCTCTAAATTTCACTAATTTTGTCCTACCATCTTCGCCACCCAATTAAGATTAACTTCGGGGTAAGTGTATTTGTGATTTCATTTACGATCTACTTGTTTTCTTCTAAGACCTTACAAAGAAGTTTCGTTTTGGGCAACAGTAGGCCACAATATACAGTATATGTATAGTGTAGTGTAGTGTAGTGTGTGTGGAGATTATAACCATCATTAATATAAATTTAAATCTTTTTATTGTATTCGTAACAATTAATAATAATAAAACCAAACAAAGATGAAAAAACCAGGAAGTTTTTGTATTGGAATGTTCAAATTATAAAACCTTTAAATTCTTATTCAAGATTTTCTTTAATAAATCATTGATCTTAGTATAATTTACATTTAATTTATGGCTTTATGACAGTTTATAGCTCTGTATTTCTACTTCCATAATTACAATATCAGCTCTAAGCGAAGCATGTGTCTTGAGTCTTTAGTTTGCTAATTCGTCAATAAGTCTTTACGAAGCATGTGTCTTAAGTCTCTTGTTGCGGTTGTTTAATTCTAATTGAAAAATTATTGTAATATTGTCATGTCATTTAATATGTAAATCAATTAAAGCATTTATTCATACTGAGGCAAAAGATATCATATGGAAACATATAAATTTGTCTCACAGATCCATGAAGATCCGCCTTAAATTAAATTTAACGATTTATACTTAAATACAAAGAAAAAAAATATTACATATTTTATTATCAAGTAAATACGAAATACAACAAGCAACTTAAATAGCAAAACTAAAAGCGATAATAACAACTATAACTCAAGATAATTAACAAGTCAAGGTCGTTGTTAAGACTTTCAGAAAAAAAAAATCGCAAGAGAAAAAACAAACATAAAAGCAGAACATCTGCAAACGAACTGAAACTGCACAGATTTGTGAAAAATTGTTTTATTTTTTTTAATTTTTTTTTTGTACCATTTTAAGGAAAATTATATTGAAAAATGCTTTTGTTCTGTTTAACAAACAAAGAAGTGCTAAATGTTATGAATATTAAATGCTAACTAATATAGAACAAAAAACAAAAAGTAAAATAAATAGAGCTTTTTGTGTTTGGCAACAACAAACACCTGTTTCTATTTAACACAATATGTTCAAAATTAAATATAATTAAAGTTTTTTTCTCCCTCTACAACAACAATGTTGTTGCTAGTGCTGTTCAAACTTGATGGTTGTATTTATCTATTTATGTAAACAATAAATGTAAAACAGTTTAAGTCTTATTTTTTCAGAACTCAGTTTGTGGCAACTTGATGAATACAATTTATATATAAAAACAATTTAAGATGGGTGCAGTCTTTTTGTTTTTTAATGTTTTTAACAGCGACAAAAACAACAACAAGAAAAACAAAAAGCCAAACAATACAACAATATTGTTTAACGTGGTTTTTTATTACTTTAACTTTACATTTTAAATTGTTGCTGCGGCATAGCATGTATTGGCTGTTGTTTAAATAAAAATCGTTAATAATATTAACTAATGATGGTTACATTGCTCAGATAGATTTGTTTTAAACAAACGATTATTTCTGTTTGAAAATGTCATAGCATTGTCTCCAAGGGCGTGTTGCAGAAAACTGAGAGCTTAGAAATAGACAAAATGTGATTTGCAAACATTTGTCAACACTTGCATAGAAATGATATTAAGGTCAGTAGATATAATTGGATAAAACTCGGAAGAAAAAATTACAACACAATGAATAATAGAAAAACGTGTTCTATAAATTTTGTAAACAAATCAAGAGAATAAATAGTTCTATTACGAACATCTGCCCGCGTAAATATTTTCAATTATTTTAAAATCAGAAAATATTAAATTAAATCAGTCTCTAATCCAGATGAAGAATTTTCGTGATTTTTTTCATTGCGATGTCAAACGCCTTGTTGAAACATTGTCGGGTACATTATTTTAACAGCGGATCTAGATATTTTTCAAAGTGAATTGAGGCATGTCAAAATGTAATAAAAATGTCTTCTGGTTTTACCTTAGAAGAATAAGCAAAAACGTATAGAAATTAATCAAAATTTATATTCAAGGCGAATTCATACAATGTGGTCTCGAGATCACAGGTGATTATATTAGCCGATTGTATTTTCTTTATCTCTCTGAGATATCAAAATTTATTTTTCAGTAAATTTTTTTGACATCCAAGGGAGGCAGTTTTTGAAGGCAAATTGGCGCGTACCACCATTGTGAATTCTTATTGCCAATTTTATAGTTAACTTCTTTACATATCTAATGTAATTTTTTTTTTTTTTTTTGCTAGAGAATTTTCAATGTCAGTTTTGTTTTGTGACGCGAAAATATACGGTTTGATTTTGTCGGGTGTTTTTTAAAGGGTTGAGGATTGTTTTCGCTCCAAACACTACAATATAACTTATTGACGTAACCATTTAACTAGAAATAATCATTATCACTAAGCAAAAATCTAAGATAACAGTGAACCATGAATATCGGGAAAAATTTTGTATTTTTTCAAAGTACAATTCTAAAATTTTAAAACGTTGTTCTGGTGTTAAAAAATTCATGATAATTTGCCAAAATTTACTACAAAAAAACAACAAAACAATCTAACATTATCGATTTCGATATATTTAATAAAACTAAAAAAAAAACACCCTTTATATATCCTTGAAAATGCAGGAATATTTGCAAGCGGATCGGATGCAGAGCCGGTAATGATTATAGAAAAAATTACGCTATTCATTTAGGATTATGTGATTTCCTCGAAAATGGTAACAGTTTTATCTTTGGCTAGGTTAGGTTAGGAAGGGTGGTGTAAAACAGACATCCACTCGGAGACCCAATTGGATCCATTGTGATTCCCTTCATTTTTAATTTATTGACTAATTAGTCTCCTCACAGCCAAAAGAGAAATAAATATTCCTTATTGCCTTGGGAAATGACAGATCATATGCTCTATAGTTTCTGGCTCCTCTTCATCCCCACACATTTTACAGTAATCCGTAGAGCCATTTTCCCATATGCTGGTCCTCGCTCTATCCGAGTAATGGCCATTCAACGCGCCTACTAAGATTCTCAAAACCTTTCTATTCATACCCAAAAGTAGATCAGATTTACCTGAGTCTAGTTCTGTCCATATGGACCTCGAGACTCAACAATCTTCTCTATTCCTCCAGGAATGATTGTTTCTGCTAATTACCGAATTACTGAGTTCCCTGTAGTAGTGCCCGATTGGAGGTTTAACCGACCTGTCATTAACTGCCACTTCTAATGCAGACCCTACTCTTGCCACCTCATCACCGGTTTCATTTGCCTCAATATTGCAATGTCCTGGTACCCAACATATTCTAACGCTAAATTTGTCCATAAGCAAGTAGAGAGATAGCCTACACTTACTGACCAGCTTCGATTTGACACTATGCCCCTTCAAATCTTTCAGCGCCGCCTGACTGTTAACGTAGAATATTACCTCCATGCCTTCAGTTACGTGTTCTGTCACTAGTTCCGTGGCTCTGATGATCGCTAGGATCTCAGCCTGATATACACTACATTCGTTCGGTAGCTCAAAAGACCTACGAATGTCTGTTCCAGCACCCGTGCCTATTTCCATTTTCGATCAATTTGTAAAGACCGTGCAGCCCTCGTATAGTCTATCAGATTTGACCCAGGAATGACTAGTGTAGGCGTTCTAATAAAATAAGTCTCAACAATCCTGGAGTCCGTGAACCCATGGAATATGGTCTCCCATTTCCTAAAAATAAATAGTTTTATTTTAAATTAGCCAGAATTATTTTGTTTAATTAAATAATCATCAAAAATTACACTGATGTTAATGGCCAACTTTACGAAGTTCTTTGGGGGCACACACTGTGTGTGTACGTATTACGGTGCGCACATATGTTAGTGTATTGAAGTCTACGAATGCAATTCCCTAATAGGGAACAATTTAGGTGGCTGTTATTCCTTTTGTAGCTATGAGGATCGTTTAATATCCCAGTCTAGCAGAAATACAAAGTACTTCTGGAGAAATTGACCAGTTTCCTTCCTCCACTTTATCGTAGTTGTGAAACACTATACAGATTTTGTATTATATTAGATGCAAATATATTTATATTGAAAGTTGTAATACAAATTTCATCATTTAACCTTTAAATTATGCCAAAAAAACATTCGAACAGAATGCCTGAAGGGCGGAAAAATGTAATGAATAGCAGTAATTTACCATTTGATCCATCCTTTAATAAATTTTTGCTGTAGCGATAAAAAATATTTTCTGAGTTTTGTGGCCTTACAGCCATCGACCATATTCTAGTAAATTTACCGTTTACATATCGATGACCAAATTTGAAAATCGGATCGGTGGTTTTAGATAAAAAGTTTTTGAAATTAAATACAAATTTCTTTTATAATAATATTTTAATAAAATTCCATGCTTGTCCACATAAAAAAATAATGTTTCTTTCGAAATTTCCTTAAAATTTATATCTCTAAAATATATTTGCAACACTCTTAAGTCATTTAGAGTCTGTTCTGTGCAATAAATTTCTTTAATTTGACAAGTGGTTTTTTAATTTCTTTTATTTGATCTTATTGATTTATATCTCATAAAATGTGTTTTTTTTATTGTTTTTAATCTCATTAATCTTAATAAAAACATCTTTGTTTTATTGAGATTAAGATATTTTAAACAAAATATTTAAGACACATGCCAATTTAGATTTGTAATTTGCCACCATTTTATTTAAAAAAAATGGCAAATAGATATCTAGAAATATGAACGGAAATCATTTGAAGTAAAATGGAAAGTGAAATGCAGAGTTAATTATCACAATATAATTTTAACCATTAATTTTATTTCCTTTCAGCTTTTTTTCCACCCCACATTCTTCTTCAATGATGAATCAGGACAATCCGTATGCGGTGAGTTTACATAAAATAATTTTCAGAGCAAAAAAATTTATAAAACTGAAAGGAATTAATTTCTGCAAAAATTGTCATTATTATAAAAATATTTGAATTTCTTTCGTTTTGCAAGATAATTGTTTGAATATTTCAATCAGATTTTCAATATTTAACATCTGCTTATTTATATTAAATTTCTAAATTTTTAATTTCTAGAATGTATTTAAATACTTCGTACAAAGTCTAAAACTAAGATATAAAATTCCGATACAAATTTATGCCACAATTTGCGTTCAGCTCATAGTCTGATCTTATCTATCAAGCACTTCTATTTAAATATCTGCGTTAATTTAAATATTTAAGCTTATATTTTATGTTCTTAAGCTCTTTTTGACACAATATCGGCAGTTCGTATTACAAATATGGTTTTTTTCCTAAATGACGAAAGAATTTTTTTTTTGTTATTAAATGTTAAGCTGCTTGTTTGTTGTTACATTTTTATGAAACAACAAATTGTCTTTTAAAATTATGATACTCTTTCAAACTACTTTCGCGTTAAAAAAGGCCGTTCTAACTCATTAACATTTTGTTATCTCACTTAATGAGAGCAAAATTATAATTTTATTTGTTTTTAAGCTGAATTTATGAATAGCTAAAATATGCTTAATTTAAAACAGTTTGTTTTAAGTGGATTACGCAAATAAAATGAAATTTTAAATGAAAAGAAAGAAACTTGAAATTGGATTAAAAAAAATCTGTCAATTTGAAATTGTACATAAATACCGAAATGCTTAATTCTAAGTAATATTAATTTTTAATATGCAAAAATTAAAATTTGTTTTTGAAATAAAAATTTTAAAAATCATTTTTGAATTAATTTACATTTTATCAAGTTGCTGCCAAAGCCAGAATTTTCTATAAAAATTTACTTTTCCAAAATCTTTTTAAAGGTTATTGAGAAAAATTTTTACTTTTATAGAAAGACAAAATAGTCCGTAGAATATTGTGACCATCATACAGAAGATAAATTTGCTGTGGAAAATTGTTTCTTCTAAACAGAACCAAATTTTCTGCAGAAAGTTGTGACTCTTTTACAGATCTAAAAATTTCTATGGAAAATCGTGACTCTTGTACAGATCCAAATTTTTTTCTATAGATAATTCTGACTCTTATACATAACTATAACTTTCTATAGAATATTATCAATATATACAGTCTACATTCGCTATAAAAATTATGAGAAGATATTATCTAGAGAAAATTGTTTCTTTTATGCAACACCACAATATCTTAAAGTACGGTCACATCTGGCAAACATTTGCCCAAAAAAGCGTAACCACTAAATATCTATAAAAACTTTTTGATTTATGCATTTAGTTATTAAGTTAAACAGCATCTAATAAGATAAGATTCTATTACATTTTCTATAAATTATGTAGCAAACTGTTTAACGTAATAAACAGGTATCTAAATCAAAAGTGTTTTCATTAGTATTTCGTGGTTACGCTTTTTTGGGCAAATGTTTGCCAGAAGTGACCGTACCTTTAGAAAATCTTGACCACTCTATAGGGATTACAAATTTGATATAGAAAATTATTTTTCTTATACAGAACCAATTTTCTATTGATAGTTGTGACTCTAAACAACATTTCTATACATAGAGAATTGTGTTTATTGTACAGAGAAGAAATTTTCTATAGCAAATTGTTTCCATTGAAAATTTTTTGTCTTATAAACAACCATTTTGTCTAACGACAATTGTGACTCTTATACAGACCTAATATATAAAGGGTGATCCAAGTAGAGATACTTTTTTCAATAGCATTTTTTTGACAGATCACGTGTGAGTCGTGTCATGCTGTCATGTTATTTTTGTTTAGTAATGTTTGGCATTTCATTATGGATAGACTTACGCCTTAACAACGTTTAAAAATCGTTCAACTTTATTACGAAAATTCACGTTCTGTGAGGAATGTGTTTCGATGCAAATTTTTTTTTAGCGATGAGGCCCATTTCTGGCTCAATGGATATGTAAACAAACAAAATTCCCGCATTTGGGACGAAGAGCAACCTGAAGAGATTCAAGAACTGCCACTTCATCCAGAAAAAACAACGGTTTGTGGGGCGGTGGAATCATCGGTTCATATTTCTTTCAAAATGATGCCGGTGCGAACGTTATCGTGCCATGATAACAACCTATTTGATGCCTGAAACTGAAGCTCGTGATCTCGGCGACATTTGGTTTCAGCGAGACGGCGCCACTTCCCACACATCGCATCAATCAATGTATTTGTTCTCTCAACATTTCGGTGAGCACATAATTTCACTTTTTAGGCCGGTCGATTGGCCACCAAGATCGTGTGATATCACACCGTTAGATTTTTTCCTGTGGGGATATGTTAAGTCTAAAGTTTATGCGGACAAACCCGCTTCGATTCAGGCCTTGGAGGAAAACATCACGCGTGTCATTCGCCAGTTACCAGTCGAAATGCTCGAACGAGTCAAATGATAATAAACATTCTCCATTAAATTTGAATTTTCTGTGTTTTTTTCTTTAAAAAAGTAGGGAACCTCGAAATGGATCGACCCTTACTATAGATAATATAAAATACAGTAACTTTTAAACGGAGCCATTATTTTCTATAGCTTATTGTGATTACTACACAGATAAAAATATCTTACAGTAGATCATGACCACTAAACGAATTAATATTATGATATAGAGAATTGCTTCTCTTATACAGATAAAAAAATTATGTATGTTAAATTGAAATTCATATGCAGAATTAAAGGTTTGTTACAGAAAACTGTTTTTTTTATACAGAGCCAAAATTTTCTACAAATAGTAATAGTTTTCTATAGAAAATTTATAGTATTTTCTTTTCTACACACAAAATAACACCTTGTTGAAAAGTACATGTATAAAATGTGTTGCCAACCCTGTAATAATGCAGCTTGTTATTTCACTAGAACAAAACATAACTTATGAAAAAGAGGAATGCTCTGTTTGTAACAGCTGACAGCTAAGTTTTACAGGGCACTATTAACACTGTCGATGTTTACTGGGCATAAAGTGCAATGCCTTCCACCATTAGTGAGGGCGATCCTTTAAGAATCAAACACACTGCCCTTTTAGAGAGCAAAACATTATTAAGAAACGAACACCAAAGTAAATTTTATGCATGGAGATGTACCATTTTTTTGTAGAAAAGAAAACACGATTAGACTCTTATACAGAGACAACATTTTCTATTAGAGATGACTTGCAAAAATTTTAATAAAACAAATTACATTAATCATAAATAAGTGCTTGTAACAAATTTGTTACCCGAATAGTATATTGTTGTCTAATGGAAAGCACACTACTTTCATTACAGTCAAACGAAAGACTGAAGCCTTAAAACTCATTGTGGTATGTAATAAAATAAAATAAGTTTACTAAAACTAAATGTCTTAATTTAAAGAAGTTTTTCGACATGCATACAAACACAACTTAGAGATGATATTAAACCATGTATTTAGTAATAATTGCGCAGACAGTTTGTGCAAACAAACCTAATAATTATACACTGAAAATCAACTAAACGCAATACTATTTAATGTATCTCTTTCTTCATCTCTGTTTCTTTCTCTCATTGATGTTTTGATGGATATGCTGTTTTATGTTTTTGTGGTTTTCTTTTTTTTGTGTCATCAATTACAAAGCACTTTCCTCGTAATGTTACTACATCTATCATAAGCTTACGAACTAACAGATTGAAACTCTTATAAAAAAAATAGTATAATAAAACCAGCAAATTAAATTTCCCAGCCAGCTAAAAGATTGCTCATTGTAATTGGATTGGTGGAGAAAATACTTTCTTTAGTAAGATTACATCTTTAGAAGGTGGAATTAGAGCCAAAGAAAAATATCAAATAAAATATGTGTCCGCTTTAATAAATTGAAATAAATTTACATAAAAAACACGCGACAATCAAAATATATATATATATAATAATATGTATATATAATGTTACGCCGCTCTTACATTTGCATAATTACTTGTTACTACATTGTTTTAGATGGGATACCTTCTTTCTTTTTTTTTGTGTATTTTTTTTTTTTGTGTTCGTGTGTTAATTGCTTTAGTGTTTAACTTAAAAATTTACCAGCACAGGCACAGTATAATGTTACTGCACACGTTTTTGTTATTTTGTTATTTTTTTTTGTTTTTGCTACTTTTTGAAAAATATGTCCTGGTATACAGCATGACTTTGAACAGCTTGTTTGATGAGTCTATTTAGATTCAGATTTTTTTTTTTCGTTTTTTGTAAGTCTTGCGTATATTGTTTCTTATTCTCTGTATTTTATTTCTGTTTATGCCAATCTGACATTTGGAAAACTAATGATGATGACGCCGTACCAAGCAAACCAAACAAAAATTAGGCTTAAACTTGGGGTTGTATTTGGAATGAGGTTGATGTCTTATACAGCTGTATACCCTGAGTTAAAACTAAAATAAAGTGCATTGCAAACTTGCACGCATTTGCACTATTTATAATCTCTAACGAACAAATAAAATTACATATACAGTGTCATGTCAGGCACGTTTTTTATCTTAATATTTTTTTTTTTTTATTTTTTACTTTGTAAAAAGTTAACTGCAACAAAAATTTCAAGCAAAAGTTTTTATATATTTTTTTTTTTTTTGTCTTGAGGAAAGGCTCAACAGAAATAGCTGACTTGATTTGGCAAGTGACTAGAGATCAATGTTTTAGACAGTTAGTCATTGTAGTAAAATTTGTTGTGCTTTATAATATAAGCTCTAGTTTAGTTATTCTACGAGGGCAGTAATAAAATTAAACTGAACCGATCGATTAAACAAGAGTTCTTAAATATAAAAAATTAAAAAAAAAAAAAGCTTTTTGTAGAAAATTGTAAACTTTATGCACAATAGAGCCAAAAGTTTTTATAGGAAACTGTGACTTCTTTACAGATTCAAAGTTTTCTTTAGAAAATTGGGAGCCAATATTTTGTAAAAAATACTGTCATTTTAATACAGAGACAAAATTTTGTATACAAATTTTACATTCTTATAACTATCCAAAATTTTATATATGAATATTTAGCATAGACGAAATCTTATATAGGAAATTGTGACTGTTTCAAGAGATAAAATTTTCAGTTGACTCTTATATTTTAATTAATTTTGCAGGTAAGTTTACAGAATTTCAAAATTTTATAGAAAATCTAAGCTCTTACACGGAGCCAAAGTTTTCTGTATAAAGTTTAATGGAGGCTTTCAGGCAAAGGAACATTTTTTTATTAATCCGGTGTGCTTCGCTGCCCACCTCGTTATAAAATAAAATTAAAAGTATTTATAATGACGATCGGTCCAGTAGTTAAGACTATATTACGATTTTTAATTTTCCTAAAGAGCGGCGTGGTTCCTCCAACTTTTCTCCTGGTACGTATTCTAAATTATGCCAATACCATGTGTACCAAATATCATCGACGTAGGTCAAAAAATACCCAATATGGCGATTTAAATTTTTGGGTTATATGGACGGTGCCACACCCCTTTGTCCAATCAAAACTTCATATAACCTATTATTCCTTCCATCGGTCTAAGGGTCTGGCCTCTTATAAAGCAGAAACAAACAGACAGACAGACATTCATTTTTATATATATAGATTGTGGCTGCTTACAGAGATAAAATTTTTAGTTCACAGGTGTGACTCTCATACAAATTCAAAATTGTCTATATTAGGTCTTAATTTTCTGATTCTTATATAGACATAAAGTTTGCAAAATGTGAAATAATAGATTTTATACACAAAAATTATACAGAAAAATTGCGAATCATGGACTAATATATTCTTATCTTTGTAGAGTTGAAGCTCTTCCATTTTCTATAGAATTATGTGGATGACCTGGAATGGAAGAAAAGAGATATTCCACCTTCTAAAATTAATAATATATAGCCAAAAAAAATTTAATTTGTCAGGCTTAAGTTCGTTATCTCTAAATTTATTTATTTTAATTAAATTATTTTTTTTTTATTAGAAAGAAAAATCTAGAACCTCGAAATAATTGAACATACAAAGAAAAATTAGACTGCGCGAAGGGTTGAATAATATATACTTGATTGATTGATTGAGTTACTAACACAAATTTTACAAAATGGAATATTTTTTCCAGATCTTCTTCTCCAAAAAGCTTAAGTTTGATTGGCGTCTAATGAGAGGCAACAAATGTTTATCTCTTATTCACAGTAATATTTTTCTAAAAATAAGTTCTGTCTCTAGAGATGAAAAATTTAGTATCAAAAATTTAAACTTTTGTATCGAATTTTGAAATTGTTATCGTAGTTTTCTCTAAATGTTTTTTTATGTTGAACATTTTTCAAAATTTTCATTAGCCATAGAAAAATGTATATTTTTCTAGTAAATTTGTTAATTGAAGATGATATATTTCTCTACAACTTCATCTGAAAGTAAAAAATATTCAATGTATATAAACCCATATATTTTAAGCTTATTTTTTCCTTAGTGGTAGCCTAACAAGATTAAGTTGTTAGCATTATGTGAATGAATGATCACTTTAGAGTTGTTACATGTTTTGTTACTAACAACTTCATTTGTTTAGTGATTTAGTTTTTCTTTATGTTTCGTATATTAAAAGTTTAAGCATTTAAGTGTTCGGTATCATAGTCTATAACATTTCATCAAAAAGATCATCATCATCAGCAGCAGCATCATCATCATCATCATCATCATCGTGGTCGTCATCAACTTAGTTTAACAACCAGCAGTCATGTATAAAAAAATTATTGCTGCTTTTAAATCATGTATGCTTCTTGAAAAGATTTTTGTACAGGATTTCGTGTTTACAAACCAACAACACCAGAAACCTTCAGGCTTTTTTCTTGCTCAGATTTATTTCCTTAATAAACAACTTTGTAAGTTTTCATATCTTTATTTCTTTTTCATGGAATTTATTTATTTGTTCATCACATACAACATTCGAATTGTGATCATTTACTTACTGCTATATATTTTTAGGCTTTTATATTTACGACTTTCCAAATGATTTAGTTTTTCTCTACGATTTGGACTTTTTGCTTAGTGGGCTGGTTTTAAAGTCATTTATCTATTTGTCTACAAAACAAAACTCAAACAATATCTGAAACCATTCTCACCAAGTAGGCGTACGAATGGGCAGTTTTGAGAAATTTGTCAATTATTTGTTAGATCATAATGTAAGAAAAATGTTGGTGATAAACAATAAAATATAATTAATAAAAATATAAACAGAAATTGTTGAAAATTGTTGCATGCACAAAATTCACAGGCTTCGATTTTGATAATAATCTTCCCTTTTGATATTAAAATGTTTTAGGGAGAGCTATTTTTCGAGGTCCTTTTTATAAATGTATTTTTTTTTAATTTTAAAAAGTATAATTTCGTAAAGTTTAAGGTTTGTTAAGATTCTTGTTTAAAATAATACTTTTTTAATTTTCCTCTTAGCCTCACTCTGTTTTTGAAAATATTTTTTTGAACTCTCACCGACAACCCAATCGAAAAAAATTGTCTACAAAAAACATATTAAAAACTTCATTTATTGAGAAAACAAAAGACTTAAGACGCAAACTTCATATACTGTTCCTATTCACACTCTACAATCACACAAATGGCCTGAATAAAAGTTTTTCTAAGATTAATTTAAATTACTTATAGTTTCTGCATCTATAATTTTGTATAAAAATAAAAAACTCATCAGGAATACAGTCAGTATCGTGTCGCTAAAAAATTATATTGATATGTCCCTACATAAAATTATTTAATAGCCAAAATAATACTTCGTTTCCCATATTTTTATTTAATTTCGACCCATATCATCAAGCGACGCTACTGCAACCTACACCACTGTGAAGACTAACTATTTTTTTTTTAAATACATAATTATATTCTAATGCAAAATAACAAATTATATAAAATACATACATGATAAATATTAACAAATTTACTTTTAATTTCATAGAACATCAAGCTACATGTTTAATAAAACATACACGTTCGAAGCAAATTTTTTTTTAAAAGCAAAACAATTGTTAACAAATTTGTAGGAGAAAAATTAAACAAAAAAAAAAAAAAAAAGAAGTTGCTTAAACTTAACTTTAACCTTGACAAAAATCTTACACATGAGTGATTTAATAGTTCAACTACCAAATGCAACAATAAAAAAAAAACTACAGACATTTATTGTTGCTGATATTTTCTTAAGAAAAAAAAAAAAACTTGATAATAATAGTAGTTTTAACAAACTCAGAATACAAAAAAGAAGCAGCGGAGAATTTAAGATTTTTAAGCGGGGTATTTCATACGAAGAAGCCAATTAAAATGCTGCAGCATTGTATTTTTTTTTTAGAAGATTTAAGTAAAATATCGACTTCAGCTTCGAACCCCAGAGTTCATTTATGCATGTGCCTTGTTAGAGTATGCCAAAAGCAGTACACTTTTCGAAAGTGTCTAGGAGAATAGCTCAAACCAATTATATATCATCACCTAAACTCCAAAAGGCCGTAACTGATAACTCTAAATTGGCATTTTGATAAGCGATGATGTATGTATGTATATAACCAGAGAATACATTCAGTCATAAAATTGTACTCGTATCGATATTGACTTTATTAACAGAATATAACTGTGGAGATATAAATAAACGGTCTTCCAATAGAGACGTTCAAACTTTGACAGTTGACGGCGATCTTGTTGAAGCCACATCTGTCAAATTAGTTGTCATTTATTTAGTATGTTCGGCCAAATCACCATGGACGGATATAACATTCACAAATACGTGCATATAATAATATTGATTTTATCAAAATCGATGTTGGAAACTGACCCTAATCTTAATCGAAAAATCATTTTCATCGATTAGGAATATTTCTGGATGAATGGGTACGTGAACAAACAAAATTGTCAAATTTTGGACGATACCAATCCACATGAGATCCAACAGCGTCCAATGGGTTGAACTTGGGACTGGTGGTGTCATAGGACCATATTTATTTGAGAGCGACGTTGCTCAGGCCAATATTGCAAGCAGCGCCCACTCTATGTCGATGATTACTAACTTCTTTTGGCCGGAATTGGATGATCCGGACATCAGTGGATTATACCGAGTAATAATTTAACCCCATTGGCTTACAAGATTTCGTATGACATTACATTATACAACTGTGTAAAATTAGTGAGAAGATGGAAACTTTAACTTTAGTTGTTAATGCTCTCTATCAGATTAAGAAGTTAGAAACTTTTCATTATGAAAAAGAAACAGATTTTGTTTTACCATTTTATAATGAAATTTATTAAAATATTTGCTAGAGTCCTTTACTGATACAAACGTATCGATTGAAAAATATTAAAAACTATTGTCCACATCCTGCACGCTTACTAAATTCTCTCAGAAAAGTGATAAAAAAATTTAAAAAAAAATCTCCTTATTAGTACAATATTTTGTGAAACAGCCCAGCTAAAATGCATTATCAAATAAACAAAGAATGAACTTATAATAAATCGAATGAAAAAAAAAAAAAAAAAAAGAGAACAATGGCTCATCAAACAAACAACATAGAAAGAAAAACTTTATATTCTTAACAAAATGATTTTTTAAACAGAGCATAAATCCCTTTAAGAAAAAACAAAAACATTAGAATAAATAAACACAATGACTCGTAAAGAAAACCACATAAAGATGAAAAAGCTAACAAAAAACAAATAGCAACAACAACAACAACAACAACAACAACAACAAAACAAGCAAATCATACAAATTATCTAAAGTACATGGAAACAATGATGCAATAAAAATTTTTCAAATAGACACCAGCAATTTGTTTGAAATGAAAGTGCAAGTGTATGTGTGTTGTATAAAATTAATGTGGGTGGTTTATAATTAAAATAATTATTTGATCTTTTTATTTGCGGTTTCAAAATACAACAAACTGCTATACTTTGTTTAAACCTAAAAATCTAATTATGATTGTGGCACATTATTTTCAAATTAACGCTTTTTATTGTACAAAATTCAGGTCTTTATTTAACATCTTTAAAATTTTTTATTGTTGTATAACTTATTTTGTTTTTACTATTTTATTTAGAGTAAATAAACTTTAATTTGAAATTATAACGCTTTCAATTTTATTTCAAGTTCAAAACATTTATTTCCACTTGTTGCTCGGCTGGCAAGCAACGAAATCTGTGGCAATAAATTGTAAGACTTTAATGAAGATATTTTTTTTTAAGTTGAAACTTTCTTTAAACAGGCGTAACGAAATTTTGTTACAATAAATTTTTTGTGTTTTTTTTTTGTGTTTTGTTTTTGTTGTATTTGTTGGCTGTTTTTTTGTTTTCCGTATGTTTTTCTGTTTAAATGAGGCTTGGCTTAGTTGAGAGTTTCAAGGTTAAGGTTACATACAACGAAAATTATTAAATAATTAAACTGTTTTAATAAAAGCACTTTTTCTTTAAGATATATAATGTTTGTATGTGTCTTAAGTCTTTTGTTTAGTAAGCTGATTTTACTTGCTGTTTTTCTTTAAAAATTAAAATTAATTTTATCTGATACATTACTTATTTTTCGTAATTGTGTAGGTATTAGGAGTGGGAATCGTGGAATCTTGAGAGTCATATTCTCGGTAAAGTACATGACGTCATTAAAAACCCATCAGAAGCAAACATCAAACGAAAGTCATTAAATCCGTCAGCGAATACCGCTTAGACAAACTCAATAATATTTGTGATTGCTCTGATACATACATAAATCAATGCATTTTGTTCGGTATTAGAGAACGGTGTATATAAACTGATCAATATTGAACTTCAGTTGGAAAGTCTTGGCAAGAATATTTAACCTTTAGGAAGGTCAAGAATTAGAAGCATATCCATTTATGCTGTTATCATTTTAAATTTTAAACTAAAGTTAAAAAATGTCAGCCTGTGAAATTTTAACCAATCAAATCAAGAAAACTACTATTTGGCGCTCCATATTCTGTGACGCAAGTGAGCAGCCAAGGGCTCAGCCGCCAGTTTATTCGAGATATTAAATCGAAATCTAGGTTTTAAGTCGATGTATATTTTATTCCAGAACAACGCAACAACCAACTCTATTGGTCTTATTTGCAGCAAATATGTGCAACATAAGGTCATTTTGGACTAAAACAGAAACTGATTATTGGATTACATGTCTTATACAAATATGGTATCTAAGTGGTAATGGAATTTAATAAGCTATCAAAAATTTTAAATTTTAACTCTAAAAACAAACACTCATTTGACCAATTTCCTCAGAATGTGTTAATTATTAGTTAATTTCATTAACTTAATTAAAACGACTTTGTTGTAAATATATGTTTTTTGAAAGTCCCCTCTTAGAATCCATCAAATCCATCCTTTTATTACATTTTGTGTTGCATGGTGTAATCGATGACTGTTGAAAATTAATTAAATGTTTTTTAGGATCACATTCAATGAATTTTTGTTAAAATTCACAGTTTATCTATATTTTAACCCAATTAAATTTTTTATTATATTTTTTTTTTCGATTTGCATTCCATCTTTATGATGGATAATCTTACTTTCATAACACTCCCTTTGTTGCTGATTTCAATCATAAAATATGATGGTTGGAGCTGGTAAAATTTTTGTTTAACTTCATTTCAGTACACAAAAAGTCTGTTTAAAATTTGTTATTTTAAGGGCAATGACAAACCAAGTCATACACATCATTTGTCATGAAGGCAGTTACACTTTAATGTGAAATCACAGATAAGACTCGTTAACCCAACAAATGAAACTGTAACAAATTGTTAAAATATTTTTACGCATCATCAGCTGGCAAAAATATATATAAGAGAAAAAAAAAAACAATGCAAAGATTATCAGTTTGGCATGATCATCATCAGAGGGAAAAAAGTGGTATGTTAACTGGTGTTGAAGTCAAGCAGCAAAAGCAGAAGTAGCCACTAAACAACCAACAACAATTCCTTAAGTAATAAAACAGTTTCAGCAAAACTTAAACGCTAAAATAATAAAAATAAAAGAGCAAACGTGATAAAATTTCACATCGATGATTGATCATTCCCTAAGGGGCGTAAGGTAAAATATTAAAAAAACGAATGATATAAAAATATAAAACAAAAATATTTTTACCCATAAATAAACAAAAACATCAGAACAATAACTATAAACCCAGTTAAAAAATATTTCTTAACAAGAGATAAACGTTTCTTTTTTACAATTTAAAATGCAATTGATGAAAATCGTTGTGAATTGTTATGAAATGACAAATTGCCGTGACTCAGTCGCAAGTTAATTGGAGTAAGATCTTTAAGCAAATATTTAAGATTTGATCTGAATTCAAATAAACAAAAAATAATTATGTACAATTTTTTTATTATTAAGAGCAAAAATAATATTGAAGAGTATGATTCATTTTAAAATTTTTCTATTGTGGTAAAAACCACTTTTGGAAGAAGAAAATGGTAAATCGAAAAAATTTCAGAAAAAAATTGCTGGCATTGTCAGATGTCTATGCAACTCTTAAGTTTCTTCATACATAAAAGGTGCTTTAGGAGTTCTCTAAGATAGTAGAATCCCGATTGTATGTGATTAAATTGCGGAACACACAGTCACTTAGACAGGCAGATCAACAACGAAAATGATTAGCGATTCACCTTCTGCGAAAAAAAGCTTTAGTAGAAGACAGTATTAAGCATGAATAGTTAAAGCTTATATTGCGTCATAGTTCTTTGTGTGCTAGTTTCCCATTCCAGACTTTTTTTTTACTAAAACGACTAAATATCTTCCACAAAAAAGTTTGTGTCTTAAGTATTTTGTTTATTTAAATAATTTTTTTTTATAAGTATTTTTATATTATTATTATTACGAATAAATAATAGAATACTTTGATGATAACGGACTATGAGTTTGTGTTGATTATTAGTTCCAAACAGTAATGAGGGGATTTCGTACTAACCAGTACTGTTTTCATTGTAGAATAAAAATTGAATTAAAAATTAATTCTCATATTCTATTTCTGTTGAAAACTGGTTAAATAGTTGATATTCTTCTCAATTAGTATCCACTTTACGAAAATTGTAAAGATGGACAATTGAACGCTGATGAGAGGTGTAGCGGCCTTGAAATCAGTACTGATACGTTCTGCTAAAAACTGATTGGATATAAATAATAATATTCAACACAAAAAAACTCTTAATAATTTTGAATTTTCATTAATTCAATAAAACTGAACTTGAGCCTGATAATATTACTTTTCATATGTAAATTTTTTTTATAAGTTTATTTTAGCCACATTTTTTTCTACTTCTTATTCATTCCCCGCCTTTTATTCTGGTCTTTTATTTGTTTTCAATGGGTAGACGAGATCAATCAATAAAGTTTGTGTCTTAAGTCTTTTGTTTTCTTAATTCATGAAATTTTGAATCAGCCCAATCACAAATATTCCCTCGGAATTTATTTCTCACGGAAAACAATTTTCTCGAGAAAAAATTCCTCCTATCATAAACTTTAAGGGGAGTAAAAAAACAAATAAGTGGCAACATGGAATTTCGAAGACATCTGTTTTTCTTATTTACATTGTAGTTTTCTTTGCGAGACAAGTTTAAAGTTTTCTGTTAAGTGAATTGTTTAAGTGAATTAAATTTAATAAAAAAGAAAAAATGCATTATATAGCTTTCCGAATAGGAGGACCCATAGCATTGAGTTCAACCTCAGCTTTGCTCCAAAATCTAGCAAGTATTTCCTTGCCTCCTTTAAAAAACCCACAAGCAATGTCTGGGTTGGCTTCCATTAAAGACAGCAAATGTTGACTTTGTTGCTTATTTGTACTTTTCGATCTTAAAATATAATTTTTATTTATTTTATTTCTTTAAATTCAATAAAAATACTTACATGTTTCACAAGCTCCCTTTAATATTGCAGGTGAATTTTTATTTGCGGAAAAACGAAAAACATATGTGTTTAGAATAAGTATATTTTTCCCGCGGAATATTTTTTCCCTTTCGTTGTTGATAAAACAGGTATGGTAAAAAAATTTCTCACGGATTATATGATTAAAATAGGAGTAAAGGGAAAAGGGAAAAATTTCATAAGGAAAATTCGTTTATGATTGGGCTGAATATGTTTTTTTGTAGACACCTTTTTAGATTGAGCTGCTGGCTGTCCAATATTCTGGTATTCTATTTCCGCCAATCGGTGAATTTTACTGAAATCAATCATTAAAGTTTATGTCTTAAGTCTTCTATTTATTTCCATATAAATAGATTTTATTATTAGTCTTTTATAGTGGCATATTTAGTTTGCTATTATCGGGTTTTCATTAAAAATTTTTGTTATATGTTTGCTATACACTACATTGTCATGACTTTGTCATTCTAATCTTCAGAAAAATCTAGAACATTTCGTTTAAAAATGGTATTGTGTTTGTTTTTGTTTTATTTTTTTTTTTTGTATACAAGTTTTTCTCTTCTAATTAAATTTATATTTTATAAAGTATTTTTATACAATTTTTTTTCTTACAAAAATTTATGACCATAATGTGCATGATTGCCATCATTGTTGAATATAATTTTTTTGTTTAAAATCTAACTTGTCTTCACTTTAAACTAAACCAAATTGAAGTAAAGTAAATTATATTATAATAACATTTTGTTTGTTCATTTTTATTTTGTTTTATTTGCCAAGGTCGTAAGCAATTATTTTCATTTTATTTATTAAATTTTTTTTTTTTTTTTTTTGCTTTTTAAGTTAAAAATGTTGTATTTTGCATTGTTTTCAGGTAAGAATCACTTTAGTTTTTTCTATAGAAAATACATTTGCTTAAAGCCATTAGTTGCAATGGTTCTTCCATGTGAATATTTATATTAAAATCATTAATAAACACTATTTGTTTAATTTTCAACTTGTTTTCATTCAAGTGGAGAAACTAGAGTAAAACGTGTTTTTAAATATTATAATAATTTGTTATTAGTTAAATAAACTACAGCAACTACTTTAGCTTTTGTGTTTTTTCTTTACGCATGTTGTTAATGTTTAAATTTGTAATTCATATGAGGTAAAAATTAAAACTAGATCAAGTTTAAACAACAGTTTTGTTTGGTTATTGCTGTAAAGAAATAATTAATTGTTCTTTATTTTATGTTTTGTAGTGTTACAATATTTAGGCACCATCTTCTTTAGATTGCAAATTGAGTAAAACTTTCAAAAATTTAGTAATTTTTTTTTAGAGAAGCTAGAAACAATTTTGAAAAAGAAACTATATTGCTTTTTATTATTGTTTTACAGGCTTTTACTAAAGTATGGCACGAAGGTGTCCTGAAAAGTTATAGTTAAATATTAGGGCAGCATCTTCGGTTCTTTACTGTACTTAATATATGCCTCTGACTTACCATTAAGCAGTAGCATTCACACGTCAACATTCGCTGATGATAAAGATTTGCAAAGCGTTCACGATAATCCACTAGAAGCTTCCCGCAACTTACAGGAGTATAAATCAGAATTGGAAAAAATGGCTAAAATAATGGCGTATAAAAGTTAACGAGAAAAAATGCGTGCATTTTATTATCTAAACTCGGATTTAGTTAAACTATACTGATGACTTGGTAGTTTTGGAACAATTTATATGCAGAAAATGTTGAAAGAATATTTCAATAAAAAAATAATGATACTCCAATGCATGAAAGAGCAAAATGAAACAACAGTTAAAGGAAATTCAGGTACTTGACTGCATCGACCGTGATTCGTAGGTTGAATTCTGATGATGGGAATTGGCGGGTTTCCAATTCAAGTTTCCGTGCAGCAAACAAATTATATGCTAACAAAAAGTAGAATCTGATTTTAATTATGACAACTAATTTTGCAATTAAAGCTTTCAATTAATCAAGATTTGCAAATATTTATGAGAAAATTTAATTTTGATTAGAAGTAAATATTTAAAATTTTTTATAAAAAATGTGTTTTGTGTTCTGTAGTCTGAAAAGATCATTATGGTCTATGCGAAGTCCTTGAGCAACAAGATTAACCAAGTTTAACTTTATCGTTATCTTAGTCTTCCTTCGCATTGTACAATTGTTTTTCATCATTACCAGCAGTCAGTCACACCACTATTAATCCTTAAAAATGTATCGGCGACAGAAGAAAACTTTATCAGCACTTAAGCAAGTTAAAATTTTCCTCACGCTTAATTTTAATTGAATTTTTTTAATCTTAAAATATTTCAGCCTAAGTTTCAGCTTAATTTTGTAATTAAAATTTGTTTATAAGTCTATTTTCCAACTAAACGACGATCATTTCAATTGCTTTTATATGCTTCAGCTTATGTCGCTACACTGCAATTTTTTTAACTTTTAGTTTTTATAGATGTTTCTTTTTTCTTTAGTTTTTTTTTTTGCTCATCGAGAGACCTAATTTCACTTTCTTCATTTTAACCTTTCAAGGATCAAATTTTTTTATAAATAAAGTTGAAATTTTTTCGCAACTAACATGAATCTTACACTCTTTTAGTTAAAAATAAATAGAGGGAAAAAAGTCCCATAAAATCTAAACGAACTGAAAAATCTCAAAATCTGAAATAAAAACACTTGCTCCTGTTCAGCTTGCCAGGGAACAACTGTTGGTTGATTTAAAATAAAAACAAAACAAAAAAAAACACAAAAATAAAACGAAAAAAAAAATCAAATAAACAATTTAAAAATGTCTCGCCTGGTAGCAGACACAAACTAAGAAAAAAAGTTAAATAAACTTTGAAAGTTGTTAAGCAGGCTGTTTGTTAATGTTGCTGCTTTAACAGCCACTTTGGAGGTGGTGGCTGCTGCAGTTGTGATGGTGGTATTGCTGCTGTTGCCAGTTGCTGGCTGCCTGCCTGCCACACCACCTTCACTTCAAGCCTTAACTAGTGTTTTTCTCTTTTGCCTCTAAATGCTTGTTGTACAGCGACTCCTGCTTTCAAATTGGTGGTCGTTTTTCCAGGTTTTATTTGGCTGCCAATGTTGTTGTTCGTGGGAATTAGTTCATTAGAATTTTCTTTTATAGAGTTTTACTTTGTCTTTGTATTTTCCATTTTGATGTTATTATTCACGGCCTTTTTCCCGCTGCAATACAATATTGGCCATCATCATTAGCGTTTTTCTTATTTTCTATTTTTATTTTTCACCAAAAACATTAAATGTTGCCAATCTTAAAAAAAAAACTTAGGAAGCGATTTTACTTCTTTTTTAAGAAAAACTTTTCAGATTGTTGCTTTTAGATCTCTAGAGGTATAAAAATTTAGTTAAAATCTAAAAAAAAAAAATAAACGCAAACATTTTGCATGTGTTTTACAGTCTTAAATATTTAATGTCTAGTATTTGTATTGCTAGCCGCTGCAGCTGCTGTTGCTGCTGCTGTTGGCTGTGGCAAGCGCGTTAAGTAAATGTGTCGTTTTCTTTCATTTTAACATGGCACTTGCAACACACTTTTTTATTTATTTATTTAATTTTTTTGTTTACTTGGTGTCTTGCCACCAATTGCTGCAGTGGCAAGTTTCTTGCTGCCTGTGTTAAGTTGTGAGATTTATTTCTGTTCTTCATTTGTTGCCTTCGAAGAGATGGGTTAGGTTGAGTTTTTGTTATCTTAAATTATATATAGAGTTTGTTTGTTGGCTGTTATTTTGCTTTATTTTATTTAATGTTGTTGTTAAATACAAAGTCAAAAGTCAATTAAATAAGAGCACTGATTTTGTTGGTTTAATTTTTTAGTTTCGATTTTCAAGTCGGTTTTTAATAGTGTTTTTATGGAGGTGGTAGTATTTGTTAACAAACATTGTTTTTAATTTGGTTGTTTTATATGATTTTAATGGTGGGAATTTAATTTTTTTTATCGTTGGGTATTGTTAAAGAAATAAAAAAATTTTGGGAATTATCGTAAGTTTTTTTAGGGCGAAAGTGAAACTGTTGAATTTTTCCAGCTTAAAAACGTAAACGAAAAATTTTTAGGAAAAATCGAATTGTATATGAAAGTTCTCCAAGGCAAAATATATATTTCAAGTAGAATAGCGTGATGGCCAAGGATATCACAAACACCATTAAAAAATATACATCAAACTTTGCCAGATTTAATGCTCAATTCTAAGCAAATATTTATATTAAAGTGGTCATAAAATTGTTATAAACCTTAAAAGGAAATACTAATTTTAAGGTTTTTTTTTTAATAAAAAAATATTGACTTAAATAATTGCAAAGTAAAATACTTTGAGTATATCGGACTATGAGAGTTTGTTGAATATTAGTAGTAAGCAATCAGACATGGGGAATTTCGTAATAACCAAAATTGTTTCAATATGCAAAAATAGAATAAAAATTAATTAAATTAATTCTCGTTTTATATTTCTGTTGAAAAATTGGTTAAATAGTTGATATTCTTCTTAATTAGTATCCACGTTACGAAAATTGTAAAGATGGACAATTGAACGCTGATGAGAGGTGTAGCGGCCTTGAAATCGGTATACTGATACGTTCTGCTAATCTGATTGCACATGCTAATGTTTTTCAAAAAACAAAAAACTCATAGTAATTTTAAATTTTCATTAATTCAATAAAAACTGAACTTAAGCCTAACAAATAATAATTTCTCATTTATACATTATTACAGTGCAAATAATAATTACGTTTATTCGTAATACATATTAACATAAATCATTATTAATTACATTTTATCACCAAACCATAAATTTGTTAAAAAAAATTTACTATTCAACTATTAAATAAAATCAGTCTTTATTCAGAACATGTGTATTAATATTTTACACATTTTTATAATTAAACATATCAAGGTTTTGGTTTATCATGAAATCAAAGCCAAATAATGGCCCATTCATTTCGTGTGTGTCTCTAAACGATACCAATCCTCCTGGTTTAACATCCCTAAAAATTTCATTCTAATTAATTAAAATATTATGATTCGAGAGAATAAATTTACTCTATCTCTCTATTTATACTGTTCCTTAATAATAAGAGACTGAATAAAGTGGATTATAAGTCGTAATAGCACAGTTTTTAGACTTTGAGACAGAGATTGAGACAGCCATAGCATGGGTCAGTGAATGATCCATGTTCATTATATCACTAATTCAAAGCCATTACGTAGTTGCCATAAATCAAGTCTATCTCTTTCCCTAAGTCGTTTTTTCTGGTTTCAGTTTAATCCCCTTCAGGCTTGTATAATACTGATATTAAGGACTCAGCTCTGTACAAATACTTTTCTCATCATTTGTGAATGTGTATTAAATTAAAAATATTTATTGAGAGATGTGAACCATCTACATTTTTTGTAAATGGCATGTATGCAATTCCTTTTACAAAAAGAGGAGCAGCAACGACAATTTTAGGAAGAAATGTATTTTTAATGGGTTTGATCATTGGTTTGTGACAAAAACAAGCGTTTGAAGGTGTTTTACACAGCTCTAGAACCTACACCAACGAAAGACAAAACGTTTTTGAATTTTAGTTTAAAGACACTTGTTTGATGGTGACCCATACCAAAAAAGGATGAACAACAAGTATAATTTCGTTTATATTGACTTGTTGTAATTGGTGTGAGACGCATCATAAGATAGCACGCATATATGTGCAAAGAGGTTCGTTTCAGTCTGTTTCCTACTACTCTGTGTAGATATGTTGTATCAAACCACGTGTATTTTCTGCAACCAAAGGCAGTTTTGGGTTTTTTTTTTGGGTTGTCTCATACGAACTGTTGTTGTATTAGTCAGAAAATTTGTTTTGTCTTACGTCGGTTTCTATACTGGTATTTTTTTCACTTTGCTTTTATTTATTCATAAATATGCATAACATTTCATCTTTATTATACCAACAACTATATAAAGAAATAAATAAAATATAAAATATGTAAAAAGTCATTACGAACAATGATGTATTACTATTATTGTTTCTGTATAATTTTAATCGTTTTTGCATTTTGAAGATGAAACGCAGTAACAAAGAAAAACTGCTTTAAAACAAAAAACAAAATATTCAATCTTAATTGTTGATTTAACTAATTGAGCACAACCTTGCATTTATTTATTGAAGTATATTTCTGTCTGATGCGAAATACTTCGGTAGTAAAGCGTTTTGTTTTATAAAATACGTGTTGGGGGAAAGTAAAAATACAATTAGTTCTTAGTTGAAACTACAAATGTTGAAAAAATGTGCTTGAGATTTATTAAACAGGAAATTTTAATTGAATTAATTTTTAATTCATTTAATATTTGTGTTGCAATTACACTAAGCAACAATATAAAAATAGCAAAGATCATTTTTAACTTTTTCGTGCATCGCTTTGCAGAGTAAAATTTTTATGAGATGGTTATTAATTTCTAATTATTTTTTTACTTTTGTGTGTTTTAATATTTCCGCAAACATACCTCATTTATAAACTGATTTTGAAAATGATTACTTTTTTAAAAGAGTTTTGCTTGCAGTTTTCTCGGGAAGCAAGTTGTTTTCTTCAAATATTTCTTTCTAATAACTAATCACCGCCAAATTTGCTTTCGTAAAACTATTTAAAAATCGTGTCGTTTTGTTCCACCACCTTTCCATTTACGAACTGATTTTCAAGACTCAATTTTATATTTAAATGGGTTAGCGTGCAGTTGGTCCCAAAAATTTTCTAGATAATCAATCCTTCAGTTGTTACACCAAAATATTGGTTATCGTATAACTCTCCTATAACATTTAAACTTTTATTCCTGTCGCAAATGGGCCATTATGAGACATAAACTTAATAATCATATAATGAATTAATAAACGAAGACATTAAGTTTCAACAGTTTTAGTAAAATATTTGTTAAGTTGTAAGTTGTGTAAAAATTTCGTTTTTATAACTCTTTTCATCATGTATGTGAATTTCTCTCAATAAGTCTGCGGTTGTCACATACGGTTAACCATTCTGAAAAATACAAATCTAAAATTAGTTAGAAAAAAATATAATAATCCTGGGGGATTGCTACTCCGTAATTTGAATAGAAAAAAAATCTGTTCGCATTTGTTTCTTATTTTCATCGAAATTCGAAAGAATCTGATTTCGAGTCGAAACATAAAGTAACCCCTACTGGTTTATTTCTTTCTTGTCTAGAATATATTTAAAGTCGGGCTGGGCTCTATTCTTTCTTAAGAAGTTTCCTTTCGTATCTGCTAACTATTGGCGCCAGAGTATTTCTTGACTGAAGTTAAGCTATAAACATATTCGCATGATGTTACATCAGACGTCCTTGTTAATCTAAACTTTAACTAAAAAGTCGATCTAAATTAGTTCAGTTAATTTATAATGCAAACCATTTCTAATTTGTTATGCTTTGGCTAGTAACGCGTGAACGTTGGCGTGATGAATCCTTTTATTTAAAACGGCTAATACAGCGAATAAAATCTTTACTTTAGTTAATTTCAGTAATTTGTTGGCACTAAGGTGCTGATAATTTTAGTTCTTCATATATATAATTAGCTATGGGAATTTAGCAGCTCTACTTTATGCAGCTACTTTATGAATTTTAAATATAATTGATCGAAAGAAAGAACTTCTTCGATATCGGCGAACAGGCACTTAATATAATATTTTTGTTTTCTATATTATAAATAAATGGTTTAATGTATAAAAAGGAATATTAATATTATTATGTTTTCTTTGATATAACGCCAGCACATTCAACTATTTAAAATATTTATTTAAAAAATTGTAAAAATGTTGTCCATTAAGTTTTAAATTTCTAAAAGTTTTGTAAGCCATGGAACAAAACTAAGATAAAAAGTGGCATACGGTTGATCTTTGGAATCTTATCTGGAACTTCTGCTTTACGTTACCCTTATAAAAAAATTCGGCGTCTCACGCTGTCTTTAAAGGTAAGAAGAAGTTACCGAATCTTAAAAGTCAATTTCAGGAGAAGTTCTGCAGTTCGATAGGGATATATTTTGAAAGTTTTTGATCAAATTTACAGTATTTTATGTAGTTTTTCAACTCCATAGAAAGCAAATGAATCTTTAAATATTGAAAATCACTCTTGAAGCATTTTTTCGATATTTTTTGACAGTCGATCCAATCAATCGATTTAAATCAAGAGTTGACTAGATATTCGATTTGATCGGTCAATTAGTTTTTTTTTTTTTTTAATATTTTATCTTCAAATATTTAACTTTCGATAATTCTTACAATTTATCGAAGTAAACCTCTAACAAAACCTGATTTCAACATACAAACATCATCGCAACTATAGTAAAAAAACAAAGATTTCCATGAGTTCAAACCATCGAGATTTGAAAAAATAAAATGGTTATCAGCTGCGATGGAAATATGTAAATTATTTTGTTGCATAGTGTTATATTATGACAAGGAAGATTTCAACTTTTTCACCGATGACAGATATAAAATATACTGTTATTTATGTAAAATCAAAAGCCTCATAAGTATTAATTGTAAATAAATGTTTAAAAAACATTAAGGTGATTTAAAAAGTTGTTTTACTATAAAGGCGAGTTAAAATTGTGTTACAGCAATTCAGGCAACAGTAACTTCAATTGTAATAATCGAACTCTTAGCAAAAAATTTAACATAACATATGAAATACTTGCCATAAATTTAATGGGTCGTTTATAAATCAACTTTAATAATACAACTTTGAATGAAAAGCAAAAGGATATTAAAAACGTAACTTTAGTTTTATCAATAATCAATTATAAATGTACCACGAAGAAGAGTTCATACTGATTATCAAATATCTAAATTGTTTGCTGGGTTATAAGTTAGAAATATTCTTTAAGAAAGTCAACAAATAAATTAAATATATAGCGGTAGCACTACTCGTCTTAGAATATATTTAATAGCTTTAAGATCACTGCTGTCTGGTGGCCTCGAAATCTTCGGAATGATCATCATCCAATTAATAGCAACTTTAATTTATTTATTATAACGTGTTGTTAACTAACAAACCTATGAGAATATCGCGTTGTAGTCAAGTGCAATATTTTGTTCAAGGTTGCAATTTGCAAATTAGCGATGCTCACTTGTAAACATTTATGTAGATTGAAAATGTTTTAAAACAATTATTTTCACATACGTTTTGTATAGAAACTATTTAACTTGTGGTTGGTGCTTCATATATTTTTATAAGTTTTTTTTTTTTTTTAAATTATTTAATAACTTCAAGGAAGTCATGTTTATGGATATTTTTTCACATATCCAACAGTTATGCACAAATTAAAAATTAGTTACGCTTTGTTGCTTGAATTTGAATAAATCTATCAGTAGCATAAGCATTTACACACTTGGACTTGTTTTTTATTAAAATTATAGCAATAATGAGAATTAGTTAGAAGTCTTTAGCACACACACAACCACACACTGATAATTGATGCAGGAAAAAGTAGTTCACTTTAAAAGTGAGTCACTCATTGTAAGTGATTTTGCCGTTTTCTTTAAGTTTTATAAATACTCGTACACTTGGAAATGTAAATTTTATGCGTGTGTTTTACATTTAATTTTTTTTTTTTTTTTTTGTATTTAATGCTACTGCCAAATGGAAGTCCATAGTTGGCTATACGGCGGAGTTGTTATAATCTTGACTGGATATCTTGTATCTTGCTGATTTTTCTCTCCCTCCTACAGGTATCACAAAGGGAATATATTTGGACCCAAGTATATTCCCTTAGAATAGAAAACTGGACAGATCTGGCCCAAGGACCGGCACTGCGAAACCTATTGGAGCTTTTGCGAAACGATGGATCTCTAAATTAAACCAAGCTCTGAATGACTCTCCTTATGAAAGTCAGCACAGAGCTTGGAGAAACCCGCGTAATATCATCCGAACACACAAATTCAGAAATAGAAACACGCCTTCTATTATTACATAAGACTATATATACATTCACAGAGAATGTGTACCGTTGTCTCATCCTCTTACATGCATAAATGGAACAAGGGTGAGCGAACTAGGTTAATTTTCCAAAGATGGTAGTTCAGTGCATAATGACCGGAGAGGAAAGCAGTAACTAGCCGTAAGTCGTTCCTGTTGAAATTCAGGATGCCGTTATATGAGAATGGCTGTATCAATGATTTGGCCTGCGTTAAACCGGAAGAAGCCACCAAAACTTTCTTAGCGGTCGACATGTCGTTCTCTCTGATTAGAGTTGTTACAGTCGACCAATTTATGCCACAGAAGGGCTCTGGGCCTATAAGAGGAGCGGCAGAGGCCATCTTGGCCAATTCGTCCGCTACCTCGTTACCCGGATGACCAGGTATCCAGTAAATGGAAACCTTGTTCCGTATCGATAGCTTCTGTAGTGAGTCAAAGCACTCTAAAGCAAGCTTAGAACGGAATTCCAATGAAACTAAGGACTTAAGGGCTGCCCGACTATCGGAGAAGATAGCTTTATGCGCGCCTTTAATGCCTCTGCTCAAATTAATATGAACACATTTGGTGATTGCCTGTATTTCCGCCTGAAATACCGTGGGCCATTTACCCAAGGGCACTGAGATTTGCACGTTGGGTCCATAGACTCCAGCGCCTACTCCATCTAAAGTTTTGGATCCATCCGTATAAAGTTCTGGAATCCACAAAGGGTCCATTACCCTCCCACGTGGCCCTAAGCGGAATTGTGACATTGAATCTAATGTTGAACCTTAGTTCACAGATTGTCCTGTCGCTAGGCATCCCTTACAGCATTCTGCAGGACAATTTATTCAGGATTGATGAATGCTCGTTGCCAACACAGCGAGCAGAGTTAACGATACCCATCCGATAAGCGGCCATTGTCGCAGAGGATCTTAAAAAGATATGTATGGGTGTTAACCCAATCTTAGCCTCAATGGCCAACGTTGGACATGACCTCATTGCACCTGTACGAGTAGCAAGAATACAAGCCATTTTCTATTAGAGTTTGTTCTTCGCCGTAGTCTGAAGAGTCTTCTGCCACCATACATTTGCGCCGTACGTAATGATTGGTCTGACAATCATTGAATATATCCACATGATCATATTTAGGCTCAAGCCCCAGGTGCACCCAGCACAACTCTTCACCGCCCAGATCGCCCTAGTGGCTTTCTGTGTAACGCATTCAACATGACGGTTGCAAGTTAACCTGCTATCAAACATAACCCTCCGGTATTTGACTTCGGTCGAAAAATGAATAATGCGTTCATTCAGCAGTATTGTCCCTAGACCAAGTTTCCTCTTAAGAGAGCAAGGTACCATAATAGTCTTGCGTAGTCCCTTAGGTAGCTTATAATATTTGTACGTGATCCTGTTACGATCCTCTTGTTACTCTCACTGATACTGATGCATAAAAAATTGAATTTTTCTTTTACGTCTGTAACAATTTGACAGTTCTTGTCTGTTTACAGAAGACTGTAAGAAGAAGAATTTTGAATCATCTTCTGTAAAGATGCAGTTAGACTTCTTGACTGATCAGCTGGGGGCCTTGTCTCCAAAATGGGTTTTTATATGTATGTATATGTAATAAAATACTTAAAATTCAAATAAAATTTAAATTGAAAGATGATGCTTAAAATAAAAATATTTTTTTTGTGGATAAAATTGGAAATTTAAAATTTTTGGGGCCAACTTTTTAAAATTGGGTACTTGAAGCACTATTTACCTCGTTACACTGGCCCTGAGAAACATATTTTTTTTTATTAAACTCAAGCCAACATGATCTGATTCTATGTTATATATATATTAGCAGAGTACAACTGAGTTCGTCTTAGCTGCAACATTGTTTCCACTTTTGTTTAGCTGCTTTAGGCCACTATATTATTTATATTTTGTTGGCTGTTGACTGTATGTATGTATATTAACCTTGTTAAGCACTCAGTTTTTATTTCTGGTCGTTTGGTTAAGCACACACCATCATACTTATGAGTGTTTCACTTCCAAAGAATTTTTCTCGTTTGTCTGTATTTCTCAACTTAGAAAATGTGTGTCTTTGAAACTATTGTCTGACCATTTCGTGTGATCATCATTGCAGTTATGGTTGTTGTTGTTGTTTCTGTTGCTGTTAACTTTTTGCATTTAATTTCATTGTGCAATTGACTTATGCAAATTTGATGTTTTGTGAAAATGTTAACAATTTTCAAATTGGTTTACTCTACTATCTATTTTTGTTGTTGTTCTTGTTGTTAGTTTAGTTGTTTGTTAAGCTCAAACTAAAAAATCATTTATATATTTCAGTTTGTTTTTTTTTTTTTTTTTTTTGTTTCTTCTTTTGTGTGTATGATGTTGATTTTGGCTTTAGGCCACACGTATTGTTAGCATTTGTTACAATTTCAATTTTGTTTTATTATTATTGTTAATGCCTTTTGTTGTAGACTTTTGTTTTAAGCCAAGATTGACACGCGTGCCATAAGTGCGTGATGGGTTTTTAGATGGCTACAAATTGATGTTGGCTTTTACAAATTTGTTATAAATTTTTAAACTAATTTTATAAATAAAGTTTTTCTTTTTGAAACTGTTTCAAGACTTGAGGTCACTTGTTATAATTAAACCGATTTTTTTTTTTTTTTTGGTTAAACAATCAAGTAATCATTTATTATTTAAATAGAATTATTGTGTTTAGACTTTTAAGTGAATTTAACGTATGTAATGTATTGTTTTCAGCGAATGAAACTAGAACAATTGGAATTTTAAATAAAATAGATAAAGAAATTCATTGAAAATGAATAGAGAAAATCGAAAAATTACTACATGACACTGTATGAATCAATGCACCAGTGACGCTATTGACAATATCAGTAATGCTGATACGTGATCTATTGTAGGTTTCTTTTGGATAAAACATAGCGCCAGAATTGCCCTGATTTAATTTTGAGTAGCTTAAGTAACAGTTATCAAGGTTATTTGAAAGAACCACGCATCCCAATGATATTGACTGAAGTTTTGGTAGCATCTTCGAAAAGGCCGATAACTTTTCAAATAAATAACACTGTCACTCACAAACGATAAAATATTAAAATTGTTATATCCTGAAATATAACAATTAGATTAATAAAATTTTGTCAGTAGTTAAATTAATGGATTTACAATCAATTTGCATAAAATAGGAATATTTCGAAAATAGTGTAACATATGGAACTTTCGCACACGGGGTCAACATATATAGTTGCATATTTAAATCACCTGTGATCTTACGCCGCAAAAAGTGGTTTTGTATAAATTTAATTAATGACATTGATTGATCTAGTAAAAATTTTCCAATTACTAGTTTAACCAACGTGAATATTGTTATGTATTTAAAGAGAAATTATCATAAAAATTATCTTAAAAATATTTTAAACAGTCATACAACATTCACAACTACAATTATTTGATGGTACATTTGCATGAATTCGAAAATAAAAGAAACTTTTTTTCTAAGAAATTGTTTGTTTTCTATAAAGATTTTTATTTAAAAAATCTCTTTATTTTGTTATTAAGCTCAAAAAAAGTTTAATTGTATTCCTTAAAACTTTTGCACACACATCTGTTCTTTTGATGTAAACTTTATTAGCAATAGCAATTGTGTTTTTCTTGTAAATATTTATTTTTTGGTGTAAGAGGAATGTTTTTAATAAAAAAAAAACCTGCCAATTTTATTTCCCTGAGAATAAAACAAACTTTGCCTGACCACTTCTCCAGCTTAACCACTTTACAAGTGTTATAAACATGTCAGAATTTATTATTTATTACATCTAAGCCATATTCAATCATAACAACCATATTTTGGTTTTTTTATTTTTGTTCTTTATAACATTTCAAACGTAACAGCAGCAAACAAGTGGAGAGAGAAAACGGAAAACACAAAAACTAATGAATTGTACACATCGCAAACCTTGATAGGAAAAAATGAAAATAATTTTATAAAATTGAGAGAAAAAAAAAACATTTAACAATAAATACAACAAATATAATTTAGCAGCAAATAATGTTTATGAAAGCCAGCCAACAGCTTCTAGTAAAAAGATCTAAACAAATTAATTGAAAAAAATTAATAACATTTTAACACTTTTTGTTTTTGTTTGTTTCTTGGTTTTTTTTTTTTTTTTGTTTTTTGCACAAAATCAAACAAAAACATAGAAATCATCATTTCAATATGTTTTCATAACAAATCGTTTTTGTAGTTCACAACAGAAATAAACAGAAAGACAAGCAGACGGACAGACAAGCATTTGCTATAGAGATTGCTTTTGCAAGTCTAAGGATTTTTCAAACTTTATTTAGTTTCCCAGCCATGTTTTGGCAAACACTCCAAGAAAAAGCCAACAAATAACAACACATTCACTTGTTAGAGACACAAGCAAACCCAACAACAAAACTAAATTGCCACAAAAATCTAAATCTGAATTCGAACTCGTATTCACATGTTGCAGTTGTTTACGAGTTCTAATCAGATTTCATGTGAGTGTTTGTTGAACATTTTGTTAAATAATATTCCGTATTTTCATTGCATTCGTTTTTTTTTTTTTTTTTTTTTTGGTGGGCTTAAGGAAGTGTTTTGTGAATTTTCCACTACTTTTCGAAGTGGTGTTTGGTTGAGTTCAGTTTTCCATTTCGCTTCTTTTGCAACTTTGGTTCAGTTTAGTTAAGCTTTCGTTACTAAAATTTGTTTTAATAGTTTAATGTTGCATGTAATCGCCAAATGAAAATCACATAAAAATAAATTAAAAATTATGAGTTTATGAACAGACATTTGTAGCAAAGTTAAACAGAATTGTTGTGTACTTATGTATGTATGTATGTATGTATGTGTGTATGAGTCTAAACATTTCAACTAGTCGTTGAAATTAAATTATAATAATAATTTTATAAGTCATATTTTCTGAAATCACTACACCATTAGAAGTTTTGTGAAGGTTTAATAGAAATAAATTATAAAAAGTTACTATAACTTTGTCACCCATCATGCTACAGTTTTTTTCCTTTCGAATAGTGGTCTCAGTGAGTACACACTTCCTTAGTTATCTGTGTCCGGGTGGTCTCTGGGTATCAATAATATTGACTCCATTTAAAAAATGTTTTCTGTTTAGATCACAAGTAGTTTCTCCTAAAATTGGCGAAATTATTTTCTGCATTAGATGCCAAAATCAGAGTAGTGGACAATCTTCCCTATTGTACTCAACTCAAGAAATCTTTATTCAACAAATGCACTTTTCGACTTGTAAGAAAAAGAAAATCCTTGAAATCAGCAGAAGAGCAGTTATGCAAACAATCTTCACTCATTGTCCCAGAAAAAGTTATTATCCCAGTAATGTTCACCCACAGCGATCTAGACTGGACAAAACAATAAAATTTTTAACAGAAAAATATATGTATGCTTTTTTAATACAACTGAATGTATTTAAATAAAAATAAAACATTTTATATCTGGAGAAGGTCATATATATTGATTTTTTTTCATTTGAAAGTAGAGATACCGGCCATTATTGCCGATATTTTTAACATACAAAAAGATATCTTTAAAGAATTCATTTAGACATCAAGGAGAGTCTTAGCTGTAATTTTTGTTTAGAAACTTGATCAGATAAATATTAATTAAAAAACTCTCCTTTGTATACAGTGTTTCAAAGCCGCCGCAACAGGCCAATTATTACTACTTATTTTAAATCTTCAACAAGATATAATCAATATTTTGTCTATAATTAATTATTTAACATTAAATAAATTTATAGCTTCTGATAGTTTTTTACGGATACATTTTCTTTTAGTTTTGGATAGAAAAAAAACTTGTGCATTATAAATAAAAATTGTTTTTAAAATTTTAGTCTTAAATTAAAAACTCATAAAAAACAAGTCTACTTTAACAAACTACCAAAAAAGAGTCTACTCAGCGTTAATTTGCTTGGCAAAAAAAGAAATATGTGAAGCAAATGACGTTAATACAGTTATAAAGAAGAATTTTAATGAAAATTATGAAAAGTATTTAAGCAGAAATTTTATGAGCTTTAAAAATATAACATGATTCTGATTCAGAGAATTTTTGTGGTTTAGAGTGAAAATATTTTTCAAGTCTTGCTCGGCTAAAGATGGATGAATACCGAAAACATTTACGTTTGAAATCATGGATACAAATGTTCGGGATAGAAAATAATTTATTGCTGATTAATAAAGGCGCAATCTGACACTTTTTGTGTGGTAGTTTTCGTTTTGTTTAAACTAAAATTTCACTGAATCAAGTTTTATACTTGTCAGGAGAACTTTATGCCGGATATTTGGAGTTTCAGAGCTTAAGCTTTTATAAGTAAGAAATATGTCAATATTAACTACGAAATTAATACATTATTGTCGTAATATCCTTATTATTCTTTAAGAAAAGGTGCATGCATAACGTGTCGTAAGAACAAGCAGAATTTACAATAGAAAACACACACCACTGACACTTAAGCTGACGATGTTGATGTTGTTCGAGCAGTGAAAGATCAGCTGCAGTAATTGTGGACTTTCTAAGCTGCCGATTTTTATAAACTGAAATTTAAAATATATTTAGAGAATAAGACAGGCATTATAACATCGGTGACTTTCTTGTTTAAACACAAAAGGAGCTAAATTGGTCCAAAGTGGTCCACAAAAATTTTTAAGTTTGCAACTTTTTAAAATGGTATCCGATTTTAGGTATTTAATTTTTTTTATATACTTTATTTATCAAATGAATCATCAATTAAAGATTGATCGAACAATAAGTATTCAAATCTTATATCTAAAACTGTCAATTATATGTTTAGCCAATTCTGATTTCTTGTTGTCTTACGTCTCTCGTCTACGTCTGAGATATACCGAATCCTTCCTTCAACAACAGAACATCTAGAGCTTTATGAATTCACTGTTTTCTGACATACCAGGGGCTTGTGTAATCATCCGAAGAGTTTTTTCGCCTCTAAATTTTTCTACATTATATGTGTTTCCATTAGCTTCAATTGAATTAAAAAAAAATTGTTGTTCTTTCGAATTTTTTAATATTTTACTTTATCGTATGATTGTTATTTAGAGGGCAGAATTCGATTCTTTACAAAATTCTGACTAAAACTGAAGTAAAAACAACTTATTTTTATCTGCATTCTTGTAATCGGAGAAAGAGTAAAAATTTAAGTTTTAAAATCAAAGCCGACTGTAAATGAAAAAAATATTTTATTGATCGTTTTAAACTTTGAGGTTTTGAGTGCTGGTAGATATATAAAATCAGTTTTGAAATAAATTAAATAATTTTAAATAGTTTTCAGGATGTAGCAATTTATTTAGAAAATAAATTTATTTTCCATTTACACAGATAACACACCACTGCATGCATACTCATGTCAACCGAAAAGGCACTACTACTCCTACTGTTGTTTAAAAGAATAATTTTTAGAGTCTGGGTAGCATTAGTGGAAATGACACGTCACTCTATCGTTGTTTTTACTAAAAACCCCTTGGCTCGCAAATATTCACCAATTTACAACCTAAAAACATTATTTCGTCTTGAACGACTGAGCACAAATCTGTCCATTCCTCGACGATGAGGCAGAAAAAAAAAACTCCAATGAAACAGACCCTTTAGTTTCCTCTTCATAGCAAACGGTGTTGCAAAAGGACTTCTGTCATAAGCTGTATTATACATCTTACAAATAATTTAATTTTATCTAAACTGCAGCCACATTATTTAAATTAATCGAAAAAACTACCAACAATCTGCAATAAATATTACTTCTACACCCAACTGCATTGACTACCAGTCCCTCGCTCTCAAATAATTAATCATGAACTCAAATGTTTTACTATTTTTCACAACAGTTTAACAAAAATAATTTGGATATACGACGTTAGTAGAGTTTTTTTATATCTTCTCGATAAATTTGACTCTTTATTTGAAAAATTTTTATTTGCACTTTTTATTTTGACAATTTGTTTTGAACTTGATAATTTTTGTAAGACGCTTTTAATATGGCTTTTCAACTTTAATTTATTTTCCAATTGCTTCATTTATGCCCTTTACTGTTCCAGTACTTTTAAAAGTCAAACACTAAACAAGGCCTTAACTATGTATGTATGTAAGTATGTATTTGGAATTAAAAATCATGCATGTTAAATCTAATGGAGCAAAAAAATCCCATAGGAAGCTTATAAAAAGAAAATGAGAAATAAATGTTCATCTCTAAAATAAATGTAACTGGTAGTAAAAAATATTTATTACCTTGCAAATGTTTATCAACAAATTGCAATCGTTACAAAAAGGCCAAGGTCTCCTCTACCAAATTTTTTACATAGAAAAGTTTATGTGTCTACAAGATGTGGCAACCAGCAAACGAAATAATAATTTATAAAATATTTGAATATAATTTTTTTTGTTGTTGTTTGTTTTTTGTGTTGTTTGCTTCACATTCATAATATACTTATATGTAGGTTTTGGGCAACAATTCGTTAGGAAACACACATGCACATACATATGTACATGAATACTCAGCTGAAGAGCAAAAAAAATAGAGCATCATCACCTTTTAAAATAGCTATTGTTGTTGTTGCCATAGTCTAAGTGCAAAACCTACCACCATCACTTTTTTCATCTTTAAAATGCAACCAAATTTTTGCTGCACAGAACAAAAATAAATAAAAAATAAATGGAATAAAAACCAAAACTAACATTTAACCAATTTGAATTTTATGCATGTTAAAGTTGTTGCTGTTGGATGTTGCAGGCAACAAACAAGATGTCAATGTAAATTTCTCATGCAATTTAGCAATTGTTGTTATTGCTGTTGCTGATGTTTCTGTTAGCCCGCTCTGTTTTTTTTTTTCGGTTTTTTGTTTTGTTATTGTTGGTCTACTCTTTATTTATGGCATCTAGATGATTTGTTTGCATTTTATGTTCACTGAGTTTGGTTTTATTTTTTGGAGGGATCTTTTCTTCTGTTAGTATTTTTTTTTTTTTTTCATCTTCTTCTCTAGTTGTAGTAAAACAATATTTAATTTGAATATTTATGAGTAACAAGCGTTAACATTGTTTCTTTCTAAGCAAAGTCATGCGTGTTTACATTCATTGATTTAGTTTGGTTTTTCTAGACGGAGCCCCTACACCATTTTGGAAAAATACAGATGTTTGCTAAAGAGAATTTGTAACATCAAAAAAATTGTTTACTAAAATAGTCCATAATAAAATTTATTCAAGTTATTCTAAGAGTTCATGGTAAAAACAGTTATTGTTTGTTATGAACCAAATCACTATGGTGTTTATGCCAACCCATTAATAAAATTTTCTTCTATAAAAAACTCTCAAAGACTAAATAAGAATTACAAAAAAACAATCACAATACAAGGCTAGCTAATTTCATGAAAAATATTATAAATTACTTACGGAACACCAAATAAATTAAAGCATAAAATAAACCAAAAATATATAAAAATGAATAGTTAATATTGTTATGATTATGATTAAATCACTGGATCATACGCTTCAATAATCCAAAATCTTATAGCGAACACTTTTAAATTTCGACTTGTTGCGAGTGTGTGTGTTTTTATTAGGTACTTCCAAGTGATACCTATTAAATTGTTTTGTGAAGAGTATCCAAAATTCCGATCTGCCTCCATTCAAAAAATTTTCGTTTTTTCTATTCTTGTTTTTTTCTGCCAAAAAAGTTTTATTTGCAGTGCGTGCAACAAGCAGTCTAAGCAATTTAGTTTGATTTTAAACTGAAGATTTCCCAAGGATTTATTGGTTGTCCAAATACAAGAAATTGAAAATGTCAAGATAATCATTTATTTTGAAGGCAATAAAAAATGAGCAATAAATAAATAAATAAAAATTAAGCGAAATATTGTATATAAAAAAGTAAATTTACAAAAAACTTAAATAAAATGGAAAATTATCGTCTTCTTTTTTAAACATTAAACATTAAAATTTAAAAATTTTTTTAAAGTAAACATTTTTCTGCACGAATTAGAAACAAAAACTAAATTAATAAGAGATATTATTAAATGCAAAAAAAAATCTCCAAATAACTCAGCTAAGTTTAGTCGCTGTAGAAAATAAACAATTCGAGTCCCTTAAATCCGAAAGAACTTTTATTCTAAAGGGCATTAGATCTATTTGGGTATTTTTTAAATCATAGACCTTTGCCGTCGATGTGAACCTTTGGGTGAGATTAAGTTAAAAGGGCAGTCACCACTCAAGAGGTAACTGACCTGGATATAGCGATCCATTTAGCTTGCAGTGCGTAGGGGCAAAAGAATCATAACAATGATTAATTACATATCAAATCATACAGTCGCTTTCAAATAGGAGGATAGCTTCAATGGGCCTAGTTTTTTATTTGATTCCGTTTGAAATATTACTCGAAATTCACAATCGCAAACTAAGTCTTAAAATGAGTTAGTAGTCAATCAAATTCTTGTCATCTAATTCAGTTGTATTTTCAATTTCGCATGTTGGATGACTCGATATGTACTACACGTACAGTAATTAATCGAAATTTATCAAAGCTTAAGGAAGTAAATAAGTTTTTTTTTTTTTTGTTGGGACCAGCACTCAGGGGATGACCCGTACAATGCAGTGCATTGTGCCGGAGCTAGGAAAATTGGTAATGGGAAGGAGGATAGATGAGATAGTGTTTATGGACATTCGATTTGAACTTTAGCATAATGAAGGCAACTGGAAAGGTTTCTGCGGGAAGTTTATTCCACATTCTAACGGTTCGGCTAAAGTTTGAATTTTCTCTGTAATGCATAGAGCGAGTCACTTCTGATTCCGCAAAACAAATTGCATCTTACGGGCGTTGAAATCGATTCTATTCGCCACACTATCCCATTTGAAGATTATTAAGAGAATAGGTCTGGTCAGTTATTAAATGAATTCGAGTGAACGATGCTGCTGTCAGTAAATAAGATTGTAAATAAGATTGCAAGTTTGATGTAGAAGGTCATTAAGGAAAATAAGAAATAGGTTGTCAAGTAAGAAGGTACCAAGGCGAACCCTAGTCCGGAGATTATCGTTTCAATTCCGGCCAAGGATCCTAGCAGTTTTCTGCAGACAAGCTAATTGCTTTGCGGGGTGTGTTTGTTACAAAAAGTATTTACTAAGCTGCGGACTGCCGTCTTAAAATGAAATATTAATATTCTCTTAAATATTGTTAAGACTCCAATTTGCAGAGAATAAGAGTTTGCAACGTACGTATAAACTTTTATGTAATAATTTTTTTTTTTTTTTAAAGTAAAACAGATGTTAACGTATGTATGTATCTTTACTCCTACAGTTGTAAATATGTTGTCGAATACAAAGAAGTTTTATAATAAATTCGGGAAGTCCAATATAGTTTCCAGTTCATTTCGACGCTTTTAAGTAGTGTAATTAAAATTACAATAAAACAAGATTGGGAAGCTATGTGACAATTTGAATATCATAAATTTACTGCTTTCTTAATAGTCATAAGTAGTTTCCAAATATTTATTATTAGAATGAGCAAACGGAATTTAACAAGGCCGAATGAACTTAATATTAATTATTATTGTCTTTTATTGTTTTGTTCCCTTTATGAGAATATTATTATTTATAATAAAACCTACCTGAATGGAGTATTCTATTTAAATTTTCTACTTCTGTAATACATTTTGATGGATACGCTCAATAAGCAAAATTATACATAATAAATTGTTGATTAACCAATTGAAATTTATTTTAATCTGTGAGTTGCAAAATTAAAAGTTATAGCAGCGAAATACAAATGTAAAAAATGAAAGAAGTTGTGAGGGAGAGAAGATGTTAAGCATTTGTGATGTTTCAAATGCGTTCATTACTTTGAACTATGACTTTTTCTTCCTTCCGCTGATTCATTTGTAGAAACCTCGATTTTTTAAGAAGTTCAAGACATGTTGCACATGCGCTTTGTTCTGACTTTCAAATACCATTTAACAGGATTCATCAAAAATTATCTTTTATTAGCGTGCGTGTGAATTCTACTTGGCGGCTGATTAATCTGGAAGGATATGTGTATTGTGTTTAGACGAGTTTAATTTTTTTTTTTTTTACTTTTCTTTTAATTTTTTATAACTAACAAAGATTTAATTTTATGAATAAACTTAAAGCTTTAACACCAAGTATTATTTAATATATTAAGAAATTTTGGAGGAATTGAATTTTTATCTAAGGTTTTCATACATCATCTTTGTTTTGTTTAATTTTAGATGAACCAAACCTGCAAGGTTTGTGGGGAACCAGCTGCAGGATTTCATTTTGGGGCTTTTACATGTGAGGGCTGTAAGGTAAGTTGATGTAAAACCAATTTTAAAATGAATAAATTTTGTATTTAAGATAAAGTTCGTAATATTGCCAAGATAATGCATATAATCACTTTAGCCAAGAATAACTTTTAGTTAAATTTGTTCGGTTGCTGATTTTACTGATTAATACGAAACTAAAATCATATTTCGTTATGATTCATTTTTTCCCCATTGCAATTGCTACAACAAAAGACTTAAAATAAAATCTTTAATTTAATTTAATTTATAGTTTATAAACAAATCACGTTTTATTTGACAAAAATCGTTCACATCATGATCACATACATTCATGATAGCCCTAAACTTGATTTAATCAAGGTGAGAAATTATTGAAAACTTGCGCAATAATTTAGCTTGAATTAAAATGCCATAAAACCTTTTTCTGAAGAAAAATAATAACAATACAAATATCACAGTTTCTAAACGTTTAGATCAAAGTTTAGACTGCTTACAGCTAAATTTAAAACTAAACGAATTTAATTGATTTAAATGTAGACCTTTCTGCTTTGCATTTAACTGCTTAAATTTCTAAAAAAAAAAAGAAAAATGCTTAACTAAAACCACCAACACAAGGTTAAAAGGTTTAGCAAAACAGCAACAACAATTGTGAATAAAAAATAAACATAAAATGTTTATTATCTGTAAATATTTGTTTTACAGCACAAATGGCAAACGAAAAAAAACAAATCTTCAACAATTTTATTTAATATCTTGTAAAACCTTTTAAACAATTTGTCGGTCAAACTAATTTGTTATTTTTACACGTTAATTTATTTCAATCACAAACGTTGCTTTAAAATAAAAAAAAAAACAAAATGTATACTAACAAACCCTAAAACAAACTTTAAAATTCAAACTGCCTTCATCATTTTTCCTCTGCCAAACTAAGCAACCACCTTCTCTTGGCTGCCAACACCTTATCCCCTCCCTCTCTTAGCAATGAGTAATGATGAGGGCGCAAAAATTTAGCGGGCGAAAAAGAATTAACAAACAAAAACTTTAATTGCAATTTAGCAAAATTAAATTCAACAAAAAATAAGAAACAAAAATAAAGTCTTTTATAAGTAGTGGGTAAGTGAGTTTGTTGCTTAAGTCTTTTGTTTTGTTAGGTTTCTTGCAAATTACTTTACTTTTGTATGGCAAACAAATCAAACTTCACTCATCAAAAGAGCAAATCAGTAGTGTCTTTCCTCTAGTGTTATTCGTCTACTCGTATATGCATGAAAAACTAAGGCTGGTTGCTGTTTCAAATGTAACCGTAAATCCCATTTCCGACCCAGTAATCTTGATGCCCAATTAACCTTAAAAGTTCTTGTTTGCATTGTCAGCCGTTTGTTTTTTTTTTTATTCTCTCTATAATTTTATTTTTGGTTTTTGGCAAGTTTTTTTTATTTCTAATTTGTTTCGTTTGTTTTTCGTACTTCCATTCATTTATTTCAAGAAGCAATTGTGATTTACTGCCATCATGTTTTTGTTGGCATAAGTGTTCTAACTTAAGAGCTGATTGTTTTTAGAGTAGTTTATTGTCTAACCTTTTGTGTTACCAAAGTGCAGCTCCACTGTACTTCTATGTATGGCGGATGACTTTGGTTCTTACGTTTTCTTACTAGACAAAAAAAAAAAAGCTTTTTTTGGTTAAGTTGTTTATTTTTGCCCCCATTGAATTAAATTGTTTATTTATTTTAACTCGTATATGCAGTTGTTAAAAATGGCATTGACGTAAGTACGAATGTAAAGTATGCGGTTTTATTTTTATAATCAAATTTGTTGGGTCTAAAAGGTTTTGGCGAAAGGACAACTTTAAATTTCAGTTCAAATGTACTTTAAAAAAAAATTTATAAAAAGTTATAAAGTAAGTAGGGAAACTAACGTAACGACCTTTCTTTGATTATAAACATAATAAGCATATAGGATAGGTTTCGCAGTTTGCATAGAAATATATAAATGTCCTACTAACATTATAAATGTAAAAGTTTTTATGTTTGTTCCACTGTAATTCGAAAAACTTAATGGAAATTTGATAGGCGGATAGCATATGACGCAGATCATAATAAAGCTGTAAAAACGGTTCAAATTGGTACTTTTGCTACTTACGATTTTTCAAAATTTTCTTACATTTAATGTATACTTTCTTGTGCAATAAAATAGGGAGAAATTGGTACTATTTGTGTTTGGTACTTTTTATTTTTTCCGATAAATCTGAAATAAAGACAGTTTATGCCTTCATTAACAAGTAGCGTACGTCAGTAACAAAAATTTAAAAAAAACTGTCACACTACTTTAGGTATTTAACATTATTATGACATGATGCCGAAGTTGAAGACAACTACTGAACATTTTTAAATTATTTTACCTACATGCATACCTTGAAATTTCGTTTTTCTTACTCTGGTTGCGCTTTTAATTAGCAATTCAGTGTTGTGTGGGAGAACATATTTTCGCAGATTGCGCAGCCACATGTCTCGGTGGACTTTCACATATTAAAGTTTAGTTCTTCCATTTTTAAAGTCCAACATTCTTCCTCTAATGAGAATTGATTACTAACTTAACATGATATGAATATATTTACAAGACTTTAACTTTTAAATGCTGGTTACGAAATGTAAATTTCGTTTGTTTTTTAAGAAGATTATTATTTTGCGTCAAATATAAAGGGCTTTCTTTCTATAAAAAAAAAATATATATTTTTGTACATTTTATGTACATTTTTAAACTTTTTGTATGATGTTTTTTTTTTTTTTTGGGAAAATGTATGAGCAAATTATTCGGGAAATATTCGTTTGAATTTGGCAAATACGAATATCTTAAAATAGGCGAATAGTCTAATAATCGAATACGAATACGAGTATTCGTAATATAACTAGTAAGGGACTAGTAAGGGACAATGAACTGTAATGTTCTTAATTTTATTAAAAAAAAAAAACTACTCTTATGTGGTATTAATGAAACAATTTAGACTTTTATGGGATATATTTTAAAACTTTTAGAATTATATTAATTTCAAAGATTTAAACACAAGTTAGAAACTTTGTAAGTATTTCTTTGCAATTAAAACAATTTTTATTTATCTACTCGTATATGCATTTTATTGGTAGATAAATACCAACTCTTCAGTAGATCTTTACCACCATGTTTGAAGAGTTTCCAAAGTTTTCTTATCATTTACAAACTCCCATGTACGAAATGAGAATTACCAAGCCTAAAAAAAACAGTTTAAAGAACTAATACCCTTAATATAACAAATAATTTATCTTCGATATAAATCTGTCTATTTTATAAATTTTGCTAAGAAATTCTTCAAAATTTTATTTTGTAAAAACAGTTTTTCATTATGAATACGATAAATTCAGAGCATTTATTGTATATATTAAATATGTTTCTGTTATTTTTTAAAAAGTTATTTATGAAATGGAATAAGTACCCATGCAGGCATATTGACATTTTTATATATACGAGTACATAATTGGTAGCATATTTCAAGTAATAATTTGATAAAGTGCAGCTTCATATTTTTTCAACATAATCCTACTAAGAACTATAAATGTAAGAGCTGTTTGTTCCACTATCTCTCGGAAATAGATTTGAGTTGAATTTGCTAGACGGATATGAGTTACAGTGTACTTTCGGTACTCTTGGTACTTTTGTCCCTTCGATCACGGATAAAAACTGCTGTACATACAAATAAACTTCAATCGTATGTCAATGTTTAACATTCAATTGGTTAATTTTATTACAAAACTACTGCAAATTTAAAACTTTTACGCCCTATAAAAATATCAAAAAAAATTTTTTTTTTTTCTAAGAATAAATTTTGAGGCATAATTAATTAAAATAATAAATTACAAACTGTTGGTAACACAATGAGAAAAGAATACAAGAATAAACCTTTAAAATGTCACCAAATGCAAGTTTGTGTCTTAAGTCTTTTGTATTTGCAAAATTGTTGTGTAAATAAAGTATACAAATTTCATACCTTGAAATAAATTGTCTTAACATTTTGTTGACAAATTATTATTTGTGCACAACAATTGTAATAATTCCAACAAAGTTCTACTTCTTTTTAACTTTATTTTCAAACACAAAACTTGTCCAGCATTTGTCATATTTTGGTTCAATTAGTTGCATTTAATTTAAGCAATTTAACAAAACCTAATTTGAATAGAAGAAAAATAAAAAAATCATTAAATGTTAAACATTTTGTTGACAAATTAATCACTTTTAAGCAAAGAAACCAACAAATTGCTTTGGTTTATCATATAAATCTTAGTGACTCAAAATAATGTAGAGTTTTTGCTCAGAACCCACATAAAAACACATTAAATAGTTTTGCAGGCAAACAAAATAAAAAAAAAACAAACTTTAACTCTTTAAACTGAAAACACCTACATCTGTGGCCAAATGGCAAAGCAAATCATTTTAAAAGTCGTAATATTGTGGCATGTAACATGATTTAATAATGACAAAAGAGGGCCATTTAGCTAAACAAATTTGGTTTTTCTTCAAAAACCATTTCGTTTAGTATGAGAACAAAAAAAAAAAAAAAATACTCGTAATATTAAAAAAGGTTAACGCCATAATTTATTTCAGAATATAATTTAGTAACTGCTGCAGTCATTTAATAAAATATATTATTTTTTTTTTTTTTTTTGGATTTCTGTTTATTGTTTTAGTCATTCTTTGGCCGCTCTTATAACAACTTGTCCTCCATATCGGATTGCAAAAATAATGGTGAGTGCGTTATCAACAAGAAGAACCGTACGGCGTGTAAGGCCTGCCGTTTACGTAAATGTTTAATGGTAGGCATGTCCAAAAGTGGCTCACGTTATGGCCGAAGATCGAATTGGTTCAAAATTCATTGCTTGTTGCAGGAACAACAGCAACAAGCAGCAGCTGCGATGGCAGCTCATCAAAATAGCCAACAACAGTCGCATGGTACGACAGCAAGTTTGCATAATAAACCTCCTGGCCTACAAACATCAGCGACAGCGGCTGCTGCCTTAGGCATGCTGGGCCATGCTGGAGCCTATCCTGGTTTATATCCACCCCGCACGAAGGAAGAATTAATGATGCTAAGTTTGGAAGAATATGCCAAACATCCTGCACCCTCACCTTCAGTAAGTTCCCCTGATTCTCATAACTCCGACAGCTCCGTGGAAATAAATGGTAGAACGAATGCCAGCTTATTACATTTAAATAGCAAACATACTGGGCTTGAAGTTAACTCGGCAACAGCATCCTCGTCAATTGGTCCGCCACCATCCTCACGTCATCCAGCCCACTTAAGAAAAGAACTACCTCCATTTTTGCCATTGCCTTTTCCTGCCCTTTCTCCGATGCCTGTCATGCCACCACCTAGTTTTTTGCCGCCTTCTCACCTTTTATTTCCCGGCTATCATCCTGCTCTCTACCAGCATGCCCACGCCGGCCTGCTTAAGGCTTCACCAGAGCAGCAAGCTGCTGCGGCTGCTGTACACCAACTTTTCAATAATACTCCTAGATTTCATCCTACAACTATAACAACCTCAACAGAAGAGCGTAAATTTGAAGACCACAAACAGGATACTCCGAGCTCGGACGCATTAAATAATAACCACATACCAAATGGCAGCAAAGCAGCCGAGGAATTAACTAAACGTTTCTATTTGGATGCAGTACTCAAGTCCCAACAACAATCACCTCCACCCACGGTTACCAAAATACCCAACCTTACCAAACATGATCATTCCATATCGGCCCTGGTGACACCGAATTCAGAAAGTGGCCGTAATCATAGCAATACTTCTAGGCAAAGCAATGAAGAGGAGCTGGAAGATGAAGAGCGAGAACGAGAACGAGAGCATCTAACCAAATCGATTAATGACTCTCACTCCAATGGTGGCCAAGATAGCAATGAGGCACAGGACGAAGAAGAGGAAGAAGATTTAGTAGTGTCCATGACACCTCCCCGTTCTCCCATCGACATAGAGCAAGAGCAATGCAGTAAACCCCTAAAACAGGACAACTCTTCCCCTTCAGCCCAGGATAATCCCATTGATTTAAGTATGAAAACTGTAAGTTCTGTCTCCAGCTGTTTAAGTCATAGTAATCGTTGTGATTCATCGTCTGAACAAGAAAATGATTCCAATGGGATCTTAGACCATACTAGTGATGCGGGTGAAAAAGAGAATTGGAAAAGCCATGAAAACTTTATAATTAATAATAACAATAACAACAACAACGATAATGAAGATGATGCGGCAGTACGAGGTAAAGGAGTGAAAAGAAAATTTACGGAATCATCAATACAACAATCAACGGATGAGGTGGAAGTGGCAGTTGATAAAGTGCTTAAGAAAACCGCCTCAGCCCTGGATTTAACCAACAAATTATAAATGAAGCAGAATTACCTCTGCGTATTTTTTAAGTATTTCCTTTACTTTCTTTCCGCGTTCATTTCTTTGTAAAAAAAAAATCCAGTAACACAACGAAACCATTTTATTATTGTTGATATTGTTGGCTAAAAAAATATTTAAAAAAATTTGTAATTGCTAAATTATGGTTGTTAAATGAATTAATTAAAAGGCTAAAAAAAAATTAAACAAATTGTTATAGAAATAGAAAAAGAAACCGGAGTTTTCAATAGAGTGATGATAAAACAAATTCATTTATTAAAGAATTTTACGAAATGTTAAAAAAAAAAAAAGTTGTAATTTGTTATGGGTCATTTTCTTTATGGCCAAACCCATAAAAAATTTTCCAAAAATTTATTACAAAGACTTTCCAATAAAATTGAATAAAATTTTAATGTTAATTTTAATTTTTATGTAGAAAATTTCCTTCCACCGTATTCAAACTACATAAATAAAAATCTTGAATTTTCTTTGGACATTAAATTGAAATGACATCAACAACTTTCCACCTTTATATTGCGTGGAGTTATAAATTGTATTATATTAGTTTTATTTAAACAAAAAAAAAAAAAAAAAGAAATAGCGTCAATTATTTTTATTAGTCAATTAGCAAATATTTATAGAAAAAGAATTTGTAAACTTATTTATACAATAAAATTTATAATAATTATAAAATAAATAAATTATTTATATTTAAATTAAAATAAAAAAGAGAAAATTAAAAAAAAAAGTTGAAATAAAAAAACTATTAAAAACAAATAAATTAGATGCGATCATTATTCAATTATTCAAAAGAGAAAAGAACAACATCAAAGATAAGTAAGTAAGAAAAACTCATAAAACCATACATACCAGCAAACCCAGGAGGAGCTAAAACAACAAAACAATTATAAATTAATGATGACGTTTTTTTAGTAAAAGTGTATCATCTTGTGATCCAGGATGTCACTGTTTCATATATCGCTTATTTGAAATATAATATATATAAACTATTTATACTCCCATCGTAGTTCCATTTAACCTTATCACAGGAGTAGTATAAATTGGCCATCTTAACCGTTCGAATGTAGAATAAACTCCCCTCAAAGTTCTTCCCAGTCATCTTTAGTAAGGTAAAGTTCAAATTGAATGTCCAAAAACAATGAAAAAATTCAACTACTATACAACAATATTATAAGACATGTTGATGGTGTTAGACAACGATAGCATCTATCGTCTTACTTTAAAAATAATTACGAAATATCATTTGAAAATATCTTGAAGATGAAAATGTTAATCTTCTTCCGGAAAATCATTATCACAAAAGATTCCATTTACAAAATCAAATTCCGATTACCGATTTCTATGCCTGATTTCAGAATGGCAGTTTATCATAAAATACTATTGGTCTTTGGAAAGCCCTTTCTAGCAACCAGCAAATAAATATTTTTAAAATAGGCTTGAAACGACACAATTACGCTGGTAGCTGGGGTAGGCTCAGCGGAGTCCAGCAACCATTCAGATTAGGTGTGAAATTTATACCTTTTTAAGTTAACGCCTTAATAACTGGGACTTTGCGTGTTCCATATGCAAGGATGAAGAGTTCATGTCAAAATTGAATAGTCTGTAGTAATTATTCCAATTCAGTGTTTTTTCCCACCTTCAAGGTGTTTTTTTTTTTTTTCATTTTGCCTCAACTTGTATTACCACCTGGTTTATTCTTTTTTTTAACAAATTTGTGCTTTCATGAACTGACACGTAGTCTTCGTATTTCGTTTTGTGTCTTTGATCCACTCGTTTAGCTTACAAGAGGGCTCAGCCTACATTTTATTCATTAAAAAGAAAAAAATAAGTTTTGATGTCAATTCATTTAGAAACTGAAACTTTTGTTATTGTCATAAATTAGTGTATGAAATTCTCAAATCAATTCTTTAAAATTATTTGCAACAACAATTTCTGTTAAATTGTTACTTAAGAGATTTGAAAGCTATAGAAAAAAAAACTTAAATTCTGAAAATTTTCCCACCAGAAAAGAACATGCTTTTCCACAAAATTTAACGAAACAAAAACGTTGTTTAAATTTAATTTTATTGGCATTTATTAACGAAAATTGCATAAACATTTTTCTTAATAAACTGAAATTGTTCGTTTTTTCGCTTCTTTAGAGAATTTTTTAGCTTAATGTTTTTCTCGACTATTGTTTTTAAATAGTTTTAGAGGTGTTTTATTTTGCTTCCAGTCTACCATAACTATTCAAACTGACACTAATCAATCTGAAATCTATTTCAATCAATCTTCAAGTAATTGCAAATACTTTCAACATTTTTGTCAATACAACGTATACGAGTCTTAAAAATACTTTGCTAAGCTGGCTGTTCTGCTAACAATCAGACAGACTGGCGGAATGACTGACTGACTGGGCTGACTGGCTAACTGACTGACGATTAAGCTGAATGTTGTATTTTTGGCTTATTCATGTTGCAATTCGATTGATGTGATTTTTCTATATCAATTTAATGTTAGTTGAGTTGAGAAGTAAGTGAGAAGAATGGTGTGAAAATTATACCACCTTAAGTAGCAAATCTAAACTGCATTCAATTTATAAATAAGTATTTTCTCTTGGTGCAGCAGCAACACCAACAGCAATAGCAGCAGCATTTGTTGTTGATGAGCTTATTCAGGAAAATTTAGAATGAGATTGACATTTTGCAAATGCGCTCAAGCAATTTTGCGATTAAATACCTTATAGTTGTTGTTTTATTTACGAAAGTAGTCTTAGAATTATTTTATGTATTATTTAGAGTAGATTTACTTCAATAGTTGCTATTTAAGTCTGATAAAAACTTATTGAATTTTTGTATTGCCGCATTTCTTTGGTTAACTAATTCCATTGCTGTCCTTGTGTATTTATTATACGATATAACTTTTTTCCTTTAATCGTATCTTAAGAAGTTTAAGAATAATCCATTATATATTTTAAAAACTTTTGAGTTAAAAAGTTTGTTGCTTAAGATTTTTGTTTGCTTTATGAGTTTCTTTGTTTTGTCGCCAATAAACGAAATCGAACTCTTTTAAGTACTAAAAATTGTGAGGTTTCAAATCAGTTAGTTTTACGAAAATTTTTAAATTCGGCATGTTAAGAATTTTAATAAAATAGAATTGTAATAAAATAGTAAAGAAATTTTTCCCCATCATTTTTGATTTGGCGTCTTCAGACTCCGTTTATTTTACATTTGCGTTTGTTTAAATTATTTTTACTATCAAAGCTCACATGAAGCTTAGTTTCTTAAGTGTTGTTTTGATTATAAAAAGTCAACATTCAGAATTGAAACTCCTTTCAATCGGAATTGAGTTCTGTTATACGTCTGATAATAAAAGAGTAAATTTCTAAAAGTAGGATTTATGAGAGGTGGGCATGTTATTATAATTACTAGAGCGTCTATAGTAGCACAGTTTTAATAAACCGCACACATATTGTGCACATTTTAACAAAAAATTTTAGATAGCAAAACATTTTTAAAATAAGAGATTTCAACAAGATATGCCACAAAAATATAAGGCGGAGAAAAAAGCTCTGTTTCAAATAAATTCTTTAAATTATAAATTAAAATTTAGCTAATATTTTCATTGGAATAGAAACAAATTTTGTAAATTTTCAAAGATAAACCAATCACGTGCTCGAGTAAATTTACTTACAATCATTAATAGGACATTTATATTCTTTATACATACTTTTCTTTACAACTTGAACTTTACATAGAATTTTGATAGGAACCGAGGAAAACTTGATATTAAAATTTTATCTAATTTTCACGAAAATCTTCATAAAATCTGTGGTTTTTTAAGATTATTATTTACATTTGCACAAGGAAAAATATTTCCTTTACCTTGAAATTTTATTTAAATTAAGAATAAAATGCTTTTGCAACTAATTATTATTCTGGTAAAGTGTGGCAATATTGGGTGTGCTAAATTTCTTTTTAAACAATGAAAGAAGATGAGAAATTTATTTATGCTTGTAATTAGTGCAAGTCAAAATTATAATCAAAATGCATCAAAACTAAGAAACTGATTGCATGCAGCATTATTGCTGTAAATATAAGTTACAAATGTTATTGTAATTAGTGCAAGGACACATCAGCCTTGGGTGATGTTGGCTGAAGTATTTAAAGAGTTGACTACAATCCGAAATATGACCTGGGACCTGGGTTCAAACACTGGCCACAGTCAAGTAAATCAACATCAATAATTTCTCTAATGTGTATTGGTGTGGCATTGTATTATTTGTTGTTGGACTGTTTAAGTGATTAAGGCAGCTATTGATACAATTCAAGCTAATGTACACTACTGCATCCTCTTTCGCCTTTTAGCAGAATCGTCGACGAAGTAAAAAGTAACAAAATGCAGAGTTGTAAAATATAATTAAGCCTGCTTTTATATTTTCACCATCTAACCTCTCTACTCTATCCTTTTCTCACTAATTCTGACACAATGCATGGCTTAAGTAAAGGTCCTCAACTGAATGTTAGTCCTATAAAAAAGTATCCTTTATTTTAAACACTAAGTTCAAGTCACAAAATTATCACAATGCGCCACATTTTAGATGCTGATTTTAAAAATATTTGGCAAAAATTATTATAATTGTTGCAAGGATATGGCAGCCTCCCATATATCCTTTATTTAAAACATAAAACTTAAGTTAAAAAGACACTTAGCCTACTATACAAATTGACTAGCTGACTAATTAATTTTATTAAAAATTTCCTCTAACAATAACATTTTTCTTTATGATTCCAATGTCGTATTCTCTATGCATTTAAAGCTTAAATATTCCATTATAAAAAATATCTTATCTGTATTAAACTACAATGATTTGTCTAATAAAAATTTTGTCAGGCTCTTAAGAAATCCTATTGTTAATGTTTGCGCTCCAGACTTTGATAATTTTGCCACTAACTTCGTAAGTTTACTAGCGGATGTTCTTGCAGGTTTGTCAGTCTGTCTATATCTCAGTATACTTACATACTTAAATCTCTGTTTGTCTGTGTGTATGTTTATTGCTTTGTCGTTACTGTTGCTGTTGACAAAATATTGTAAGAGTGTGACATGAGCTCTTGACGTGCCCATTAAACTACAACAGCAACAACAATGAAAAAGAATTGAAACAGCGCATGGCTTAGATTTTTTTTCGTTTTTTTTTTTTTTTTATTTATCTGCCACTCATAGCCAGCTTTTAGCTATCAAGTCATACAAAATTGTTGTCGTATTTTCGTCTTGCTTGCATTTTCCAGCTTTTGATACTCGTAACTTTTGTTGTGCATTTCCACAGTTACAATAAATTGTCATTTTCAAGTAGATGATGTTCGTCACTTGATACATTGTTCCAATGGTGTTATTCATCAAAAGGTAACTTTTCTGAAGTTTTGTTATACTTAAATGTTGTTTCGTCTTCAATTTTGTCGTTGTGTTATTTCAAGCTGTTGTTCGAATTACGAACGATTGTTGTGATTTGCTTTGATGGAAATTTGCATGCAAATGCTGATGTTTTTGTCTGCTCAATGGTGTGACAACGGGAGCAATTTAAGTGGCACATTTCTTAGTTTTTTTTTGTGTTGCTGCTTATAATAATTTTTAACAGGCAACACCCATTATTTGTGCAAGAGTAAGTTTTTTGTGCAGAAGATGTTTGTTTGATATTTTATTTGAAAATTGTGAAATCGTTTAATATGTTTATTTTTGTTTTCATTCAATTATTTTAATTTTTTTGTTGCTGTTTTTTCTTGTGTGTATGAAAGAGTTTAATGATATTTTCTTAGATCAGTAACTCACCTAGATTTCGTTTTAAATAGACATTTACTCAATGAAATAAATAAAGGCTTGTTAATAAAAGGTGTTCCGTGATTTTATTTAAATTAAAATTAGAAAATACAAAAGTACTTAATTATTTATACAGTTAAGTGAAGAGGCGTTAAAACTAGACTAGTTGGCGGTTATGTATGTGAAAATAATACTCAATTAGTTTATTTCAAACAATTAAGGTGTAGACGAGTAAAAGTAGAAAAACGATCAAACAAAAGCCTTGAGAAACGAACATTTTTTGTGGAACAATAGTTTCCAATATGCGTAGACACCATTTGCTGGAAAGAACCGGCATGGGAGTAGTTTGCAAAGGAGGAAAAAACAATTTTAATAACACTGGCCTACAAAATAGCTAGCCTTATATATATTTATTACTTATGTTTCCCTATTTACCAAAATATCTGATCGACATACTATTTTCGCCACCTTTTTCGACGAAGAAGATGGGATTCGCTTTTAGCTCTATATTGAATTTATATGACCGCTTACAGGGCAAGTCAAAGAAACTCATCGGTGATAATACAGCAGCCAATTATATTTATCCTCGACATTTCTAAACCCTGCTCTAGGGTGAAGGGGAGTGGGTGTTTGCCTTCTAAGTTTCATTGGGTTTGTTAACTTTAAATTTATTAATGAAATAAATAATACATAAAAAAAACACATGCACTTAAACTGAACTTTTTCCGATTATTTTTAGAGTAGCTTAGCCCCTCCACAGATCAGTCTATTCATGACACTATACGGTAGAGGATGAACATATTTTGCAGTGTATATTTCGTTATTTTATCGTCCTTATTAAATTATAAAGATTGATTTTCGCATCAATTCTATGTTTATCTTTGATTTTATTTAAATAAATTAGCTTCAGTAAAATGGTTTTGGTCAAGCAGGTTGATTTGACTCATCCTGAACCTTTTTTGTTCCTAACATGTCCTTGACTACTGCAGCAGTATCACGGATTACCCAAAAATATGTTGATATCAAACACCAGAGGTGGCAGGTATACACTGGTCATCCTCTAGACGTTACCACATTGTTTGAATTATAGAAGCTCCTCTAGCATTGGCAATTGGTTTCTTACTGCCTAAAGTGCTACTGGTACTACTTGATCAAGAATGCTTTAACAGAATTATCTTTGCGCAACTGCACTCATTAGTTTTGATGATCACCTCTTTAAACCTCTGAGATTGCAGCAGGTTCTCTTAAAGAAAATTTTCGCACCAACATATGAGTACTAAAAAGCACTCGAAAGTTAATTCCTAAAAATTTACTAACATCGTTTTTTTAGAGACTGAGCGGATGATTGCAGTTTTAGTTTTTACCAGGCTAAAGCAACTTTTAATTTTTTGTACTTTTAATGTGGAAAAATTTAACTCAAATGCATAGAACTCTTCTCCAACCATTAAAAATATTTACTTTGGATAATTAAGGCAATCCCTGACTGCTAATATTTCATTATAATCAACGTCATTTTGTTTAAATGAAATATTCAATATATTTTTAAAAGTTGAAAAATTTTACAGAATTAATATGAATTGCCATTCGAAAATTCACGAAAAAACAATATTTTAATCAGGACACTCATGTGACATCAAGTGAATTTCAAGCTCAAAGCGCTAGAAAACTCATAGATTTTCGGAATATATAATAAAAAAAAATATGTTCCAGTAACTGCAAATAAATCAGTCAGTTTGATTAAAATTGTGGATAGATTTTAATTTAAATCGGGTTCGATCGGTTAATATTTAAAAAATTTATGTATTCGAATATTAATCAAGATGTGATTATAACTCGATTTTAAAAAACCGAGGCTTTAGTATAAATCCTAACAGTGTCTTTATTTTAAAGACTAAAGGAATCATGACGATATCAAAGATCGTCTTAATTTTAGTGGCTAAACTGTACCGAATATAAAGGAAAATCAATGTATGCATCAATCGCTACGGTACATCTCAGCAGATGATCGAATTTACGATATAAACAAGTCCACTTAATCAAATTTATATGCGACTAAAGTTTTCTCTCAAAATTCTATTTTAAAATTTTAAAATATTTTCGCAAATCATTTCCTTTAAGCACTACAACCATTATTACTACAAGCACAACACTCAAATATAAAAATCATAACATTTCCTCTAATTATTACTATTAAAACAACAATAACTTAATTTTTATTATGCCTCAGCAAAAACATACAATTTTATACAAAAAAAAAAAAAATATATTTATAAAATAAAATAGTCTATAAATCCACCACAACAAGAACAGCAACAACAAGGCTCACTCAACAATTCCAGTTATTATTTGCCACATTAGCACCTTTGTCTGGCCACAGAACAGCCAAGAGACACAAAGTGATTGGGAATGTAACATAAAGAAAATCCATGTAATAGAGGGAGTTTTATTGACAGCAGCAATTACCTTAAGAACTCAACAAGCTTTAACACAAGCGCACCAGCAGTACTCAACACAATCCTTTAAGGAAAGCAGTTTAAGGTTAATAAAAGAAGAAAAAAAATAAACACTTGTCTAGCTGTTTTGTTCAATTTTATTACAAGTTGAGTGTCTATCAAATAAATGAATGAACAACAACAATAAAGAAAATCAGCAAAAGAATATTTTTTGAATGATTGAATGTAAGTGTTGTTTAGCTGCCAAGTTTTGCAATATTCTATATGGTAACACAAAACAGATATAGCAAACAGCCAGCCAAGCCAGCCAGCCAACCCAAGTCAGGCGGACTGACATATAGACACACAAACAAACAGACAAACAGACAGTCAGTTAGACAGACAGTATAAATCACAAATTGAACGTTTCACATTTTAATGGGGTGGCAATCATTCTAGTGTTTAAGCTTTCTTTCATTTATTTATATTTTATATTTTAGTTGCTTTTTATGTAGTTAAACTGTGGTTAAAATTAAGGCGGGCTGAAAGTGGTTAAGCACTCTATTATTAAATAATAATAGCGTGCGTGCCTTCCCTATTTTTTTGCTATATAAAAAAGAAGCAGACATACAAATAACTTGAGCAACGAGCTTAGAAACGAACACAGTTTTAGTTGATGTGAAGTTTGTTGCAACAAGTGCTACAGTTTGAAAATTGTTGTTCGATAAATTATAAAGCCCGCTTACTCTGGCAGAAACTATAATAATTTAGGAATTTAGAAAATAGAGAAAAGAACTAGAAGATGCAAAAATGCTGTTGTTGAAGGATAGTAAACGTAGGAACATAGGACCTCAATGGTGCTGATCTATGCACTTCACTACTGGTCATATTGAAAGAAAGCAGTTAAGATTGTGCTTGATTTGTCATCATTTTCCTGTATTTTGCATGTCAACAGATTTCTAATTGATGTCCTTGCATATTTTTCTGCCATGATCAATTGGTAACTGTTGAGCTCTTAGGCATAACTCTACGTTTGTATAGTTTGAGGCTCAAATATTTTGAGAAATCAACACAGGCGGCATTTGTTAAAGAATACTTGGACTTTTTGATCATCTCCATTCGTTAAGTTTCAGATCTCGGCGCCGTGAAACTAATCAGATTTTTCATTGCTATTAAATGCTTTAATGCCTGCCATATTAGCAGTCCTCCAGAATTTACTCTAGATTTAAAATTTTTGCTTAGCCACTTCCAGTCTGTTTAAAATGTCATTGTTGTTGTAGCAATAATGCTACCCCAATAATGCACAGATTCGACAGTCATTCTACTATTTTTGTTCGGTTTTGATTTAGTCTGAGTCTTGCCAGTTCTTTTCTAAACTTAGGTTGCTGGAGATATGTCATGTAATGAGATGCAGCATATTATATTTTGATGAAAATTTAAGAGAGTAATGCAATTCTGATTTAAAATTTTAAGGATCCTGATAATTAATCCCTCTCTCAGGAATCTAAGAAGCATTTCAGTTTGCCAAAAGTGTTGAATGGCTGAAAGCAACTTTTCTGCTTTAAATAGTTATCTTATTAGGGGGTGGGGTGTACTGCAGCCCAGGACTACAATTTAATTATGTTGTATCATTTCATCGTGTTTGGGAAGTTGGGTATTGATACCACCTCTTCGTTTGGAGGTGGGTGTTGCCAAGGCTGACAAAGTTGAGTTAATTCATTACTGTTTGTTAGTATCAGGCCGCTGGGGCTGTTAATGTAGATCTTCATTTTTAAATCTGATTTGCTTAATTTTGATATGGTAGTTAACGAAAATTTCTTAACCAGCCTGCATAAACTTTACTTAGCTCCCACTGACACCAAAAAAACTATTTTTTTCTAATCTTACATTAAATCATTTCTCTCGATGCAACAATAATTTCTTTTTATGACGTTCATTATGTAACAAAGTTGTTTATTGTTATTTCTTTTATCGACTAACAATGCACTGAACAATTTAAATGGAAGATTTTTAACCAAATTATATTACGAAAATAAAAGTGCAAGAAGGTAGAATGTGCTTTAAATTATCTCTCATAATTTTAGCGATTTCTAGACATAAAAAGCTATAAAACTTTAACAAAAGCTATTTTTTTTTTATTAATTTAACGGTTAAATTTATTAAACTGTATTTGGTCCGCTAAAGAGACCGAAAGCAAATTATTTTGAAAAGAAAAAACAAATATATTTATACATGTTTTTGTCTTAGAAGTTGATTAACCTCATTTCTAATTTAATATTTTATGTTTGATTTTTCTTAGCAGCAGCGTCTCCCTAATTCTTGAAAGTAAAATATAATATTTTTCAAAAACTACTTTAGTTTTGTTGAGTTTTTTGTTTTGTATTTTAAATGTATTTTTCATTGTCAATAAATCATTAATCATTTACTAAAGTTCAATAATTATTGGTCTCATCTAGACAAAGTCAGACGAAAGGCTATGATTTTATGGTAGCAGTTATCATGAAATTCAGCAACTAAAGGTCTCATTTATAAAAACTAACAACTAAACAAAAAAAAAAAATAGCAAAATGAAGTAGAGTTTAAATATAATGAGAATCTATAACTATACCAACTTTGTAAATATTCTTTAAGAATAATTGTTATTAGTAAAATTATATAAAATGTTGACTCCAACAAATTAAAGGTACGATTGAAGCCAATTATTCTACAGGATGATAGATTGTTTATTTTACCTCGAGTCGTCAAAGTTCCTCGAAGGAATATCGGGGCGCCACTACAGCCACACAGTCATAGAGAATGTGTTTCTGTGTCTCTAATTGCATATAAAGTGGCAGAGTTACCAATGATAAATTGCTGTCTTCTGACACAGCTTTGTCGGTTTCTAGCGACATCCTTTGTCGGTTAGCAGAATCGGTGGCAAAGTAAAACAATGAATAAAATGCTTGCACATGCTTAAAAGAACGTTAGTGCGTTTAGTTACCACCAGAGACGCTGCAACACTGATCTAAAGGTTAACAAAACGTTTAATAGCAGAGCTGTAAAAGAATAAAACATTCTTCGACATTTTCTTGCCTTATATTCGTTTATTGATTACAAAAGTGAAAACAGAAATCTCCAAATATATTCAATAAATTATTAAGAAAAGTCATTTAATAAAGCACATATTTCGCAGTTCTTAATTTTTTCGATTTATCATTTAATTTTGCGTATTAGTTAAAAGGAAAATAACACATGCAGTTGGTAATAATGGGATTTGTGGCACATTTTTATATGTTAAAAACATGTTGAAACTTTTTTGGAATTTCAGGTTTGTAGATAAACTCTGGACAATCTTAAATTTTGAAAATAAACAGAATATTTTTTCATTTGCAATCAAGGGAACACAAAAATTTTTTTTCGATTTCATAGTGCAATTGTCTGCAATCAAAGAGTCATTATGTTGCAACACTACCTGAACTGCTGGTTAAAGGATCAAAGTTTTTAAAACATTCAATTTTATATTTTTAACTCAAATTTCAAAACTAAAATCCTAACTCATTTATTTTTAAACGCACATATATAACTTTTATTTAAAGTAAAATATTGCTAAAAATAATTGTTCCAATTTTTGTGACTCTTTAATGAGAATAGAAACATAAGACCCAGACCAAACGGAGGTTATGACTATTTGATTACTTTTGTTCGTGAATAGTAATCTTATTTTATTTGATCTGAAATTATTTTACCTAATTTTTATTTAATGTGAACCAAGAGATGTAAGCCGAAACTTAAGCACGAGCCATTAACTTTTGGAAATATTTTGAGAAAGTCTTTAATATGATTGATATGCATCTCCAGTCTAAAAAGCCTCAAAAGCCTCAAGCCTTTTAGATCATTAAAATGTGTTCAGCTTTTCATTGTTAATGATGTTTGATGATGAATTTTGGTTGCGTTTTAAGCGTGCACTTTCCGACATCAAACAGCAACTGTTTCATAATATTTTTATTTTAAAATTTATAACAATTTTAACATATTTCGAAGGGGCTTTTAGCCCTTCAGCAAAAACAAAACCCAACGGAAAGAAATACAATATTGAACAAAAAACAAACAGAAGGTGAGTTTTAATTATTGCCCTTTAAATTTAAACGAATGCATGAAAAAACCTTTAAATACTGCCAACAGAGTAACTAGAAATAATTACAACCACTTAACGATTTGCATGTTGAAACAGAGGCAGAAAACTTTGGAAAAGAAACTGTGTTTGATCCATGCTCACTGTATGTCATCGAAATTATGAATTTTTCTTATGTGGATTAGTGTGACATTATAGTTTTATTGTAAGACTGTTCAAGTGATGAAAACAGAGCACTTGGTAGTCACTAAACAGTACCCATATCGATTGATACTCTTCCATATTAAGTAGATCACTGCGAGCTCCATAGTAAAACTAAAAATAAAATGACTTACACAACACAACTTAAAAACCTTGATCAGTCTACTTAAGATTAGAGACGTAGTTACAATGACCTAAAATTAACAAAAACAAAACACAATTGCAACATAATTCACTGTCACACTGTTTGCCTTCGAAAGCACATCATTAAAACTAAGCCAGGCAGGCAGTTTCGTTTGATTTCCAATGAAATTTTGACCTGAATCATTTTAAAATAATTAATACTTAAATTTTCAGTGGCATTTATTAAAGATTAACGTATTCTACATACACTTCATTAAGTTTATAAGTACTCCACTTGTCTATAATTAAAATTTTTTACAGAAAAACTTCCGTGAAAAAACTTCAATTCATGAATACATTATCTATGTTAAATATTTTGTATTAATTCCAAAATAATTAGTAGCTTTTGAGAAGCATAGAACAGCTTGGAAAAAATTAAATATCACTGATTTAAACCATCAATCACAATTAACGCCACATGTGCTCTTCGCCATTCACCTCTAAAAGAATACGAAGATCTTTTGGTAACTCAAACAGTCAGTTTAGAAACTTCATTAGAAAATACTTTAGTTTTAAACAGACACTTGCCAAACTGGACTTAATCTATTGGACAATTCAACATTTTAAAATTTCATTGTTAAATTTTAGTATTAATTTGTTTTTGGATGCATTGTTTGCTCATCATTTTCGGTGTGTTTTTTCTTTGACATTATGAAAATGGTTTATGGTTTACTTTATCCAAAATCAGGTTGAACTCGATTATCAGACAACTAGTTTCTCTATTTATTTTTTGCCCTGTGGCAAAATTTTTGTTTTATTATGTTTTATACATTAATATTTTTTTTTACAAAAATATCGAAACGCAAAAAACAAAGGTTTTAAAAATTTTCAATGACGGCATTTGAATTAAAATTGAGATCTGTTTTTTTTTCTGTTTTGCTTTTTATATTTTAATGGTAATTTTTGAGATATTTTTTTGGATTTTATTGTTTGATAAATTGCTGTCAAATATGAAATAATCATTAGCTGTCAAATGTATCAAAAAATAAAAAAAAACTCAATAAATTTCATGTTGTTTGAAGCTTTTGCTATTTTTTTTTTTTTTTTTTTGTTTCAACATACAACTGCTTGCATGTATTTGTTCGTGTTTGGTAAAGGCAACGCCTTCGAAACTAAAACATTTTATGTATAATTACATGACCGCTAAATTCCATAAAAACCATCAAGAATTAATGGAAAGAAAGTTGTTAATAAAATTTATGCAAATATTATAAAACCTAAAACTAAGTAGGCCAAAAATGTTTCATCTATGAGATGTTATTAAAATATTTTGCTATACAAAAAGCTTTCAAAAATGAAACAGACTCACATTGATTTCAAATAAATAATCTCAAATATTATTGTGTTAAAAATGATTTTATGGCTAAGACACGGTTGTATCTTCTCTGAAGTCAGGGATTACTTCAAGTAATGCAAAAGATTCAGCATTTGATTATCTTGTAAAAAAAACTAATGAAATCAAACATAAAACTTGCAAAATATTTTCCTCGTAATACAGTCTTTTAACATGTGGCAAGAAAAGAAACTTTAACTTTCGAATATAAATTTTTTCTTGCCTACAAGTTTGTAAAAATGTATAAAATTAATTTTTAGAACCAAAAAAAAAAAAAAAAGGGAATAAAAAATGCACACAGCATGCTCTTATATTCCAGTTTTGGGGCACTGCCTCAGCATCGAATGTAGAAAAAATCCAAAGGCGACAATATAAAATTCTACTTACAATAACAGCAGCAGCCCTGGTTTATCCGAAGTCAGCGAATTCACAAAGATCTTTATGTTCCGTTGGTGAAGACAGTATTTTCAAAACACGCAAAAAAATATATTAAAAAACTAGAATTGCACCCAAATCCACTTGCGCGCAATATTCTAAATTATAGAGGCCCCTCTTAGAGTTGCAACTCTTTATATCGAGTTTAGACTATTAAGAAGTCACCTGAACCGCATTAAGTCATTGCGCACAGGAGCAGCACTACATATAATGCTTGTAGGTTATCCTGGTAAAATCAGTGGACTGTAACACTTATCCACTCTTGCAATTGAAATTATCCTAAGGAGAAATCTTGCATACTGACTAGATCTTTCTACAAATATAAAAAACAACAATCTATAATTACACACAAACACTTCAATAAGTTCTTGAATCAATGCCTCGTTTCTGTAACTTGTGAAAAGTTCTCACATCGAAAAATAATGTGAGAATCTACTTCTCACTAGGGAGATCGATTATTCGACTTTTCCCGCCAACCTGCTTTTCAAATAGTTCGAATAGTTTCATTTTTAAAAAAACCGGTTTTCGGCTACAAATTTAAAAAATAACCGGTTAACCGAATATTTCATTAAAATATTTAAAATTTTTGTTAAAAAATAAGGTTTATTTATGTAAAATAAAGGAATTCACAGCAGTAAGTAAATAAAAAATTACCTAAGTTCACATTTCATAAGTATATAAGTTCATACTTTTATTATTACACTTATAAATATTATTAATTATATATACATATATATATATACATATATATCTATACTCGCAGAAACGTGCACTAATTTTTACCGGGGTGTTTACGTTTTTGATTTTGTTCCCGTTTTAGATTGCATATTGTATCCCTTTTTTTCAGACTCTTTTGTCGTTTGTTTTATATTAAAATAAAGTACGTGATTTTTTTACTTATGAAACATTTTTCGATTCTACTTTTTGTAAGAAAAATAAATAATTTTTTAAAAAATAAAAAAGTGCCTGTTAAAATTATTTCATTCAAAGGCTTTATATAACATAATAAAAATGATTTTAGTGGATGGATATTCACTTCAAAAATTCTTCAGCGGGGAACCCCAAAATTTTTACAGAATTATATTTAAACGTTTGAAAAAAAGTTCACGTTTTAGAGCCTTTATTTAAACTTTGTTCACGTTTTAAAGTAGTCAATGTAAAAAAAAATTTTATGAGAAATTACTATTATTAGCCTTAAGTTCAGTTTTATAGAATTAATGAAAATTCTATTACTATGAGTTTTTATTTTTTACAAAAAAGTAAAAAAAATGTTTATGTTTTTGGGTAGTTCATGTTACTGGATGTCCACATTTCTTCGAGTTCACTTTACTTTTTTACAGAAAATAACACAGAAAATTCAAATTTAATGGAGAATGTTTATCATTTGAAAGAACATTCTTTGGTATTTATTTTTTGAAGATTATGTCTATCAAATGTTGGCCGTTGCTACGTCGCAGATGGTCCATCCGTTGAGTCCAATTTTCGATGACTCGTTCGAGCATTTCGACTGGTAACTGGCGAATGACACGCGTGATGTTTTTCTCCAAGGCCTGAATCGAAGCGGGTTTATCCGCATAAACTTTAGACTTTACATATACCCACAGGAAAAAGTCGAACGGTGTGATATCACGTGATCTTGGTAGCAAAGCGACCGTCCCAAAACGTGAAATTATGTGCTCACCTAAATGTTCTCTCAATAAATCCATTGATTGATGCGATGTGTGGGAAGTGGCGCCGTCTTGCTGAAACCAAATGTCGCCGAGATCACGAGCTTCAATTTCAGGCATCAAATAGTCGCCAACGACGGTTATGTTCGCACCGGCATCATTTTTAAAGAAGTATGGACAGATGATTCCACCTGCCCACAAACCACACCAAACCGTTGTTTTTTCTGGTCTATTCGGTCGAATATTATCTAATAATGAATGCTGGATCTCAAAATGGGTGATGGTGTTGCGAATAGTACGCTCAGTAGACCGATTATGTTGACCATAAATTGAGCGAAGTGCACGAAACACATTCCTGTGAATTTTCGTTATACTCGTATCATCCTGTTTTTCACAGAATGATAATAAACTTTTCGATGAGAATAACTCTCACATTCGTTACAGAAACGAGGCACAGATTTCACTAAAGCCTACCTTAAAATCATTTATTCGATCAGTTCTATACTCTATATGACAACAGTTTTTGAAGTGTCATCTTGATCACTAAAAACTGAGATTTTACATTTGTCACAGTTTCCATTTTATGCAGCCGCTATCTTAACTCAACCAATGTCATTTGTAGCTCAATGGCTTTTATTACCACTGGAGGATAAAATTACAGTTTGTCACTACACTACACATAAAACTTCGCTAGGGTGGCTTTAGAATCGAACACGTTGATAAATTGCCATTAATTGAAATATACGAGTATCTGCATAATGTCTAAAAGGTATCCTGGAAAGTTTAATGGCTTCACAATGCTCTCCTATTTAAGGGAGCTAAAAGCCTTTTTGACACACTTTTGAGGGTGGTGTTGGCTGAAGTGGTTAGCGCGTTGACTACTAAGCAAACAATGACTTGGGGCTTGAGTTCAAACCCTGGCCAGAGCAAGTCAATCAACATCATTAATTTCTGTAAAGTACATTAGTGAGACTAGTGAGACATTTTATTAACTGCTGTCGCACTATTTAAGTGATGAAGGCATAGCACTGGTCATTACACAAACTTTTCCGACAGCGATTCCAAGCTAAAGTACACAACATCGCTCCCCTTCGTCGGTTAGCAGAAACATCGGCGAAGTACAACAATTAATAAAATACCTCCTAATACATCTTAACACAATTAATGCGTCCACTTAACACTGGAGGCGTCTCAGCACTGTGCTTAAAAATTAAGATAACGCGCAAAGCAGAGTTTTGAAAGAGTTAAAACTTCTAAATTTTCAACATCTATCTTCTCTACCCTATCCCTCTTCCTGAATTCCGGCACAGTGCGCTGCATACTTAGCGGTCATCCCCTAAGTGCTGGTCCTAATTAAAAAAAAAACACTAGCAACTCCTCTCGCTCATTTCTACTGGCCTGCCTCCATAAGGATATTTATAATGCAGAACAAGCTTGCAACCATTACATTAGCCTGCAGTCTTCTAGTTGTCCCGCTTTCGAATAATTTTTCAAACAGCAATTTTCGGAAGAAAAAAATGCATGAATTGAGAGTCTTAGCTTTGATTTTTCATAGAAAGACATTATCGCTTTGTTTTGTAATGATTTTGTAAAATGTTATTTTGAAGTCTAACTGGTGACTAGTAGTGCCTCAGTGTAACCAATTTAATCCAAATCCTGTCAAAGAGATGTTAGCTACAATTATAAGCTCAATACTTACACTCTTGTTTTGAGATAACGATAAGAGAAGAACTATTTTGGAAAGAAGTATGACTCAATGACAGATCCCACCTTTTTAATTGCTTGTAAGTGCAGGTCATCTGTAGGGCTCTCCGTTCCCGTAGTATGAACATTTTGTCACTGATAATATATTGAACAAACCACTGCTAGGCAGGAGATCTTAAGTGTTGTTTCATCTCTAACTAGCCTTGTAGATTGATTGGTTGGAATGTCGTTTGGCTGTTACTGTAATAAGTAATTTTTATGAATAATCGGCAAAATGTAAAGGTGTGGAAAAATTTTTGTTACACCTTTTCCCAGAAAGCACACCACCAAGGAGCAGAACTATTACATTCTTAAGGAGAATAAATTTGAACCCTTTACTTTTTGTTTTATAAGTGATAGACCGACTCATAAATAAACATGATATCTGTCACACAGCACAGTTTCTTTACATTTACTCAACAATAAAATTAGATCATAGTTGCGGCTTTTACATTCTTTAATATACTTTAGTCTCCTACGGATCATTGCCCTCGTTCTATAGCAATTTCGGCGACATTATTTCGACTCATTTCATTCTTAACTTATAACTTTCCTATTAGTCAACATCAAATACACTTGTTGCTCTTAAAATATCTTAAAAAAATTTGCTCAAAATTTAAGTTCATTTTTATTATCTTTTTCGCAAAAAAAAAAAAGCTAAAATATTCAACAATAAAAAGCCGCCAAAAATAACAAGATAAAGAAGATAAAAGCAAGTGAGTATGTGAAAAATTTAAATCCCCATAAAACAACAACAAGTGGACGACCGCAGTTTACAAAACAAAAAAAAAAAAAAGAGAGGAAAACATTTTTATTACAACTTCAGTTAAAAATTGTTACGAAAACCAAACTGCTTCAAACGAAACTGACCTAAGACCATGATGTTGATCATTTTCGTATCACATGATGGCCTAATGATAATGATGATGATAATGTTAATGATGATAATGATATTGATGATGTTGATGTTGAAAATGAAAATGATGGTATTCATATGTTGGCAGTAAACTTAAGTATGTTTTCTATATATAATTTTTACAATGGATGCCAGATTGCATGGAATGAAGCAGCACTCCGGTTAAGCATTTATCCTAAAATTTTTAAATGTACATATGTTTACTTCAATAAAACTAATTATATGTTGTAAGCAGTCATGTAGTCCAATTGAAGATTTTGTGGATCAAAATATATTATTGTGTGATTTTGGCTAACAAAATTTTACACAATTTTGTTTCAGGATTGGGATAGATATAACGGCTCCTTAGTATTCTCTTAAGACTCCATCCATAGCGATTGCACCATCTTTTGCGGACTTCATTGAAAGCGAATCGAAGATTTTTTTCTAATTTTTTCAAACTTTTTCTTTAATATCTGGCATTCTTTAACTCCTCAGATGGATTGATGGATTAACGTTGGCTTTTTGCTGTGTACGAGTATTGTGAGTTGGTCAAGACAGTTTTTTGGTTATTTTGGTTTCAGAAGGAAACTAAAACCTTGTAGTTTTTTGAAGCTGATGCTGCATACAAAATGTATTGCGCAAATAAAGATGCACATTTTAATGCCACACAATGACGAAAACAGAAAACAAAAAAACAAATGAAATCGTACACAACAAACAGCCGCCAATGTTGCTGCTATTTCAATTGCTTTACATATTTCTGTATTCTTCTTACAAGATTCATGCCAGCAAACCAGCCAGCAATAACAGTGATGTGTGGTTTCTTAAGGTTGTTTTTTTCTATTCTGTGAATTTTTTTACGATTTTCTTAACCAACTTATATTGCACATATTTGAGATTTTCATATGCTTTCGTTATTGGTTTGTTTGATTTTTTTCTATTTAAGTTCATTTTGTATTTATGGATTTTAAGCCTTGTTTTTTCAGCTTTGGCATTTTGTTGGCGGCAAAAATCTTTTCACAACAAAACAAAACAACTCCAGCTAATTTAAGGCAATTTACTTAAAGTTGAGTCTTCATTTCCATAGTTTAGTTTATAACTAAAGCAATGTTTTATTTATTTCAATGGTTGGATTGTTGTTTAATTTTGTTTTTTTTTTTTGTTTTTCCGGCCAAATACTATAGATCTTTTCATCATTTGGCCATGATGGACAAATATTACACTTTTTGTAGACTGTCTATCTAGAAGACCTTTGTTTCTCAAGTAGTTTTTCGAAGATTTTCATACGTTGAATAATGTATGATAATTTCCCTAGTCTTAAAGTATTTTGAATTTATACCATTGCACTTGATCATGATGATCTTGATGTAATACTTGTAACGCAATAAAATAAAACCGTAGCAATCAATTTGAAGTTAATGGTAAGAAAGCAACGAATTTATTTTTAAATTAATATAAATTTTCAGTTAAGCCAATAATTGTGTTCTTAAAATTAAATTACATGGCTTTTAAGGAAGATTTAAGTCTTTTCAAGAGATTCAAAGAAAAATTCTGAAATGTTCTTATAAAGAATTTATTACAAAATCTACAAAAACTATTGGATTTCTGTAATTTTTCGCGTCATACAAAAGAATTGACTTTTAAATTTTTTTATTATTAATATCACTCATACGCTTACCTGCCCCAGCAGCATTTTTTTAATTTAATACATTTTTTTAATAAAACAAACAAAAAATAAAACCAATGAATTTTTCGAATTATTACACTTGTGACATTTAGTTGGCTCTTCAAATTGCTTCATACATATAAACATATTAAGCTTAACCTCTGTACGTTTTAAATTTTCTAATACAAACTAGTAAAAGATAAAATAAACATTTAATCGATTAAATTTTATAAAATTCAATCTAACGTCTAGCGTGGGAACTCTCCTTATTTGTTGGCAGTCTTATTAAAAACACAACATGAGTCTTGATTTTATTGACAGTTTCTTTTAAGCTGTCGTCAAATTATAATTAAAGAAATATTATGTAGTTGATTTTTCCTAAAACTGCCAGTGTGTGCCAGTGTTTTAATTGAATTGTAGCAAACTGTTATGATCGACTGCCACATGATAAAAAACTGTAATTAAAAGTCCGCCAACAGCTTAAATGCCAAAGTTATGTTAACGTGAGCATATTTTTCAATATAAAGTCATTTATGAAGAAAATTATTATAAAAATAAACAAGCGGAAGGACGAAATATTTTTTTGTAAGATCGATAATTACATACAGGTATGACAGAGTTCCTTTCTTACTATACGAGTATAGTAGAAGAGTTTTCACTAGTTGTTTAGATTTTTATTTCAAAGACTTAAAATTTTTGCATTTACAATTTTGCAAGACGATTTGCACAAAATACTGAATACCCCCACTAATTCATATTTCATGAACATGATGTAAATACAACAGTATCATTGTTCGACGATTATCCTGAAACTACGAGTATTGTAATGGTCAAAATAGCACATTCCACCACAAATATGCCTAATCTGCTGTGTATAGGATCGCTTAAATTTTCTTTACAATGATCTTTTAGAGATTGTTTAAAAAGATTGTTCCACCACAGTTTTAATATTTCGCATACTGGCCTTATCTCATTGTTTCCAAATATAATCTTATAAGCTTCAATTCGGATATAATTATTATAACTTTAAAAACTTTAGCCATCAATCGTTAATTATTACTGTGTTGCACAATTGGCTTATGCAGATTATGCAAAATGCAGAAAGAGACGCTGGAGCACATTTTCTGTGACTTCCCGGCGGCATTGGAGCGCAGAATAAGGTTTCTTGGGGATATCTTAATGACTCTTAATGAGATTTACAACCTCTCTCTCCGCATACATTAGTTGGCTTTATTCGCAGCTTTAATTTACTTCAGTGGACGATAGGGCTGCATAAAAGATCCTTCAGGTCGTAGTGCCTATGACCTGGCTTAATATTAATAATACTGTACTGCACAGGCACTTTTCATGTAAAACTGTACAGAATATCTTTTTGAGATCTTGTTCACTTAAATCAACTTCATTTTAAGTGTTTACTATGCATTCGGTTGCATAAATTCATGACAGAACGAAAGCAAAAAGAAATCAAATTCTTTTAAACAATAGTTTTTGCACTCAGCATCATGTATTGGAGGTTACTCTTTCTTAACATGCCTGATAACACATTTTCATTGAAATAATTATAAGACCCAATAATATATAAAAAAGGCCCTTACAGCAAAAGAAACATCTAAATAATGCTACATACACATATACTGAACGTTATCCTTAGATTATTTAAGATAGTTTATTTAATAAGATAAAATTGTTATCAGTTATATGATGTATTAAGAATTTGTGTTGAGAACGGCGGCAAGGAGTTTGCTCAGGCTTATGGAAGCGGGCTTTATAAGGCCAGGATTTACAGGTCATACATCACTCTTGAAAAAGATTAGTTTTAGAAGACGGGAGACCATATCCCCTGGTTTTACTGACTCTAAGGTTGTTGAGACTAATTTTATTAGAATACCTTCACTAGTTATTCCGGATAGGGATCTTTGGGTCAAATCTGATAGACTGTACGAGGGCTGCGCGGTCTTTACAGATGGATAGAAAATGCAAATAGGCACGGGTGCTGGCGTCTATTTTTTAGGAACGGACATTCGTAGGTCTTTTAGGCTACCGAACGAATGTAGTGTGTTTCAGGCTGAGATCCTAGCGATCCTCAGGGCCACGGAACTAGTGACAGAACACGTAACTGAAGGCGTGGAGGTAACATTCTACGTTGATAGTCAGGCGGCGCTGAAAGCTTTGAAGAGGCATAGTGTCAAATCGAAGCTGGTCAGCGGTCAGCAAGTGTAGGCTATCTCTCAACTTGCTTATGGACAAATTTAGCGTTAGGCTATGTTGGGTACCAGGACATTGCAATATTGAGGGAAATGAAATCGCTGATGAGCTGGCAAGAATAGGGTCAGCATTAGATGTGGCAGTTAGTGACAGGTCGGTTAAACCTCCAATCGGGCACTACTATAGAGAACTCAGTAATTCGGTAATTAGCAGAACTAACCATTCCTGGAGGAATAGAGAAGATTGTAGAGTCTCGAGGTCCATACGGACAGAACTAGACTCAGGTAAATCTGATCTACTTCTGGGTATGAATAGAAAGGTTTTGAGAGTCTTAATAGGCGCCTTGACTGGCCATTGCTCGGTTAGAGCGAGGACCAGCATATGTGAAAATGGCACTCCAGATTTCTGTAGGATGTGTGGGGATAAAGAGGAGCCAGAAACTATAGAGCATATCATCTGTCATTGCCCAAGGCTGCAACGCCATAGGCAAAGATGGCTGAGCAGGCGTTTCCATGAGGGCATTAGTGATATCGGGAAGTGCAAACTTGAGGATATCAGGGGCTTTATCATGGGAATTAAATGGCTGAATGATGGATGATAACGGCTCTTTGTTTCTCCTTGGACAGTAAGGAGACTAATTAGTCAATAAATTATAAAGGAAGGGAATCACAATGGATCCAATTGGGTCTCCGAGTGGATGTGTTTTTCACACTACCCTTCCTATCCTAACCTAACCCATATGATGTATTGATCGTTACTTTTAACAACAAACTATTATGTGTGGTATAGACATGATCCTTTGTTTTGCGAACTTTTCTTATTTATATCATTCATGGCTTTCATGATGGGAAATTTATTGAACGTTACTTAAATTTATTGAAACAAATCTTTGTATAAATAAGTATTTTTGTTAAAGCTCATCAAGACTACCCATCTCAAATAATGGCAGTATTGTTGAGTTTATTTGTAACAATATATAAAGATCCTACAATTAAATATTGAACGTTACTTTGAAAGAAGTATTGCATAAAATATAGTATTGATACATACATATTTGTGACTGTTTGCCTTTTTTAAAAAAACATCTTTGTTAATCAAACCTGTTATAAAGTACAATGTTTTTCAAAAAACTAATTTTGAAAGTGGTACTTCACCCACTAAAAATTAAAAAAATTATATTCATGTGACGTCATAGTGAAAGCTGTTATACATTATTATTATTATTTAATATTATCAAAAAATTGTTGATGTTTTTCTTTATAATAGAAATAAAAAATCCCTTGAAAAAGTGAACATACAATTCACGAAACGTGGGGAAAATATGGAATTAAAATTTTACTTTTATTTACATAAAATACGGTAGGCCAATAGCTAAATTTATAAATAAAAAAATAACAAAAGGTATATTATTTAATTAGAAAAATGGAATCTATTGCTTCTGCAAAATGTATTGAACGTTACCCCTATATATGTTCTTGCTAAATAACATTTGCCCTTTGTGTTTGATAAAGTTGTAAAGTTCTCCACAAAACTTACTTGATTGTTACTTTGGGAGAATTTAGGAGTAATATTTTTAATATAATTCGATCTATGCTTATCAAATATTTATTATATTAAAAGAATATGTTTCGCTAATGGCCAGTATGATTTTAAATTAAAATTGTGTGCATAATTAATTTGTCTTCACAAGCCTTAATTGAGAAAAATTTTATGTTCAAAATGAAAATCCTTTACCATTGTATTGAACGTTACTCTGGGAGAAGATATATGTATATATACGAGGTGTGTTCAAATAATAAGTTGAATTTTTAAAAAAACATACCGTCGAATTTGGGCTTTTGCATTGCAACGATTGGACTTTGGTTTCGTGTCATAACGATATACGTCATTCAACAATTCCTGAGCGATGTCCATGCATAAACTAACCGATATTTCGACATCCTGAGCAACTTCTCTAATAGAAATTCTACGATTCTCCATATCAATTTTATTCACTTTCCCAACATTTTCATCGCTTGTTGATGTGTTGGTGTGTTTAATGTGAGCGTTATCGTTCTCAACTTGACCTTCTACATAAACTTTCTACCATTTGTAAATACTCAGACTGCTGGCAGCGTATCCTAATTGTCAACGCTTGCAGAATTTTTGAGCACATAATTAATTCTTTTAATAAAATTTTATGCAAATTCTTTGATTCATATTTTTTGATAATAGAAAATCGCGAAAACACTAAACACTTTCAACATTTACGCCTCTCGCCAACAAAGTAAACATGCTAAGCAGCTTAAACTGTAAACATACGTTCGATGCGAATGTACCAACATAAAAAGATAAAAACAAATCGCTAAGCGAATGTACGTAACCCGCTCAATTTTAAAACTCAACTAAATATATAATTAATAATTTAAAAAGGTTTCTTCAATGCATATGAATTGCATACAAAATGTGTTGAACGTTACCAATAATAGTATTCTATTAAGGTAAGTTTTTTTTGCATGGCCAAGACGATCAATGAAATTTTTAATATACAGGAAATTTTTATTATTTAGACAAATTGCTGTAACATGATTTGTTTCTCAGTTAGGAGATAATAAAAAATCAAATCGATAAAGAGAAAAGCTAGTAGATTAATTTGATATATTTTTCGCTAACTAGTCCGAAGACCGTTTTAATTGTCAGTTTTCAAATATAAAAAATTCATACAAAAATGTACTGAACGTTACTTTGATAAAATTCATAAAAATTATGTTGTTTTTATACATTTCGATTTCTTTTAAACAAAATTGCATTAAGTTCTTTAAATTTGTCTGCTTACTTGAATAAACCCAAAAAGATAAAATACAAATACAAATTATGTGTCCTTAGAAGCTTCATTATAGAACAATTAAACATGATTACGTTGTGTAGAATGAAATTAAAAATACGCCCCGAATACTGCTATAAAATAAATACTTTATTAATCCTGTCAAATAAAGGTCTTGCTTACTTCCCGGTACTGTTTTCTTTAAGACTTATTGAAGAATAAAAACAAAATTATCTGGAATCGTGCTAACGATAAAATTTATAACAAACAACGAAATCTTTAAAAGGCATGGTTAGAAGAAAAGAAAAAAAACACGATCAAAATGCCACAATTTCTAATTCAATAATAATTTTCTAACGATTCATGCTGAATTTAACCATCAAAAATGATGCCATCGTTATTATTGACTATTTTAAAATAAATATATTAAGGCAACAAGGGACTTGTTGTAGCTATGGTTGCAACTATTTATGACGATAATAATGCTGATGATGGTTCTTGTTTATTCGTTTTTTTTTCCATAATGCCCTAGCAATGATGAATTATGTAGAGCACGAAAATGAACGTGTTGAAATTTTTAAGTGGAACAAGCCAAAACACACAACAACAAAAAAAGTTAAAGTCAAACAAAAAAAAAATGTATATGAAAAATCACGACTTTGGCAACAAACGTTTAAAACGAAAATAGAGGGAAAAAACAGAAAAAGAACTTTAAACAAAAACACGGAACATTTTTTTATTAGACAATCAGGCGATGATTTAAATTATATTGAACACTATAACTAACATGACCAAATACTTGTTCGAACAAAATAAAAGATGACTTGAAAAATTGAAAGCAAAACAGGAGTTCAGCACTAAAAGTAGTTTTATCTGTTCCTCTGTCAGATGGTTTATATTTTCAACAACAGCAAGAAATAAAGTGTTAAGTTTCTAAGTTAAGATATCGGGCAAAGGTCATGCTGAAGAAAGGAAGACAATACTTAAATGAAAGAATCGTAGCAAGAGATTATTGTTCCGCTTTCAATTCTTTCACAGAATAAAAAGTCGTATGAGAGGGAAACTTAAAATATTTTTATACAGAAAAAATAATTAACTTTTCACAACATGGATTTTTAGCGAAATTTAATGGAATCTAGAACTCCATCTTTTTTTGGACATCAAAGCAGCGCTTATGGAAGCGATGCAAATACTTACTGCTTCCAGAAACTTATTTTTTGTTGCATTAGCTAATGGATAGAAGAAACAAAATTTTAAATTCTGCGTTATCGATTTCATTCCACAACACAGAAGTGGAAATCATGTTAAGAAAATTGTACAATACAAAAAATATTTAATAAGTTTTGTTGCATATTTTTAGGAACGATATATAAATATATATAAGCTAAGTTACTTATTTTAATGAAAATTTGTAAGTGTGGCAAAGGGTGTGATTTTTTTTTTTTTTTTAGATCTTTGCTGTAATTCTGCGAGAGACACTGACTGAAGTGTTTTCTTTTCACATTTAAACATTTATCGTAAGACAATTCCGCTAATGACCTCGTTGAAATTATATAAACAAACAGACATTTCTCAATAGTGTTTGTCTTACAAAGAGAAGAAGAATGAATGAAAAAATATACAAAAGCAGAATAACAAGTGTTTGACCTTTTTACCAACTAAATTATATGGAGTTTTTCTTTCCTGCTTTTAGCTATTTTCTTTTTCTACCCCGTTAATCATAACAATTCTTCAAATAGTCATTTCATATTTGAGCCATTTGAAAGATATAGTGAGAGTTTAAATACAAAGGCGCCTTATTTCACGCGCAAAACGTGAAACTTGCTGCAATGTACATACATGCACATTCTCACAATTACATACAAAACTCCATATGATGCTTTTGAAAACACACATACATGTTGCAAAATAAATACTTGAAACATTTCACATCATGCGCATGTTATTAGCATTAATGCAAATAGACTTTAAGGAAATCACAAAAGCACAAAACACTGTTATCAAATGTTGTAGGAAGAAAAAAAAAATTGTGCCTGGGAAATACCCTGCATTACGTTAATTTTACAGAGAAGTTCTTGGAGAAGTTAAGAAATAAGAAAAATATTTAAAATTATTTTAGTCTTAAGGGCAGAAATCAAACTAAATTTTATAACACTTAGTAGCCCATCGTTAGATATACTTAGTATTAGATGTTTCATTTTCATGTGAAATAATTTCATGAAACCAAAGTGTTACAAGATTTGCCAAAACTACAACCTTAGAAACCTTTTAATATTGAAAGTAATACTGAGAAAAAAGAAAACCAACTTTATATCTTAAACACTAAACCCAAACATCTACGGAAATTCCATTATTTTAGCAGACAGCTCAGAAGAGATTTTATGGTATATTTATGTACTAATTATGAATTAATACTTAAGAAACTTTTAAGCTTTATAGGTTTTCGGAGATTCAAATTAAGTTGGGATTTTTAGTATCCTTAATAGAGAAGACCCAAGAAAAACAAATCGACACTTATCATCTGTTCGCCGACTACAAAGCTGCTTTTGACAGCCCGATACGAGTAAAGGTATTTAAAGCCATGTCTGAGTTTGGTATACCTGCAAAGCTAATACGCTTATGCAGAGTGACGTTAACTGACACAAGATCGTCGGTTAAAATTGGAAAATACATCTCCGAGACGTTTTATACCAAACGAGGTTTTAGACAAGGTGATCTATTCATGATGTTACGAATATAAATTTTTAGTGTTCGCGAATACGAATACGAATATTTGAAACAGTATTCGTCGAATACGAATATGAATAATACTTTTAAGGTTTAGAGAAACTTTATATTTCAAATTTAATTGGAAAAACTCCCTCCCTTTGTGTCAATAACAATAAATTGACAAAAAACTGTCACACTACTTTAGGTATTTAACATTGTTATGAAATTGAGATGCCAAATTTGAAGACCACTACTGAACATATTTAAATTAGTTTACCTACATACATACTTTGAGATTTCGGAAATTGCACAGCCACATGTCTCTCCATTTTTGAAGTCTAACATTTCCCTGCTGAGAACTGGGTCCAAATTTATACATCCGTGAACGTACGACTCGTCATGTAATTCCCCATCCAATTATACAGTTATTACGTGATGAGTCCTACGTTCAAGGATGTAATGAATTGGGCCTTGATTACTAACTTAACATGGCATGAATTTGCATAAAAGATTTTAACTTTTAAATGATAATTACGAAATATAATTTTCGTTTGATTTAAAAGAAGATTCTTATTTTACGTTAAATATAAAGGGCTTTCTTTATAAAAATAAAATTTAATATAAATTAATATATTTTTGTACCTTTTAAAACTTTTTGTGTGATGTTTTTTTTTTTTTTTTTGGGAAAATGTATGTGAAAATTATTCAAGAAATATTAGTTTCAATTTGCAAATACGAATACGAATATCTTAAAATAGGCGAGTATTCGTAACATCGTATGTATTTATGTAAATATGTATGTATGTATGTATATTAATAAAAAATATTATTGTACAGCTAATAATTATATATTAATAAAAAAATTGTTTTGCTTTCAAAATCTGAAGCAGCTGCTGGTTCTAGTTGAATTTGTAAAATTAACACAATACCAAAAAATTATTTTGCTAAAAATTATTTTTCACAAAAATCATTTATGTAAAACATATGTTTTGTGTTTACATTTGTATCAAACCATATCCAAAAGGTGAGCTTACTAGCACAGCTACCTCAACTCCGTTTATATCAGTGGTATTCTGTAAAAAATATTTTTATAGTTTTTAAAAATGTATTGGATTTCTTAAAAATTAAAGGTTTCAAAATGCGTTTTAAAATCATCTTCTCTTTTATTGTTTAATACTTTGTAAAATAAGAGATATTTCATATTGCCAAAAGCATTGAATGTCATAAAATAATTTTCAGACTGCATTATTAGTTTTTTATATAAATAACGTTAACAACGTAAAGCTTGACGACCGACAAGTGGGTTGCTTATAAGAACGGTAATGTTATTTTTTCTATTATTCTTCATCCGTCGTAGTTTGAATAGTTTTATTCCATTAGTCTGCGACGAAAAAATGTTTTATTAAAATTTGTTTTAATTACAACGCTTTCAAGCGATTAATTTTTTCGAATACAATTATTTTTTTTTTTCAATTTTTCTTAAATCGAAATATTTTGAATAATTTATTTCGGAAATAATTGAATCAAAATATTTTTTATTATAAAAAATTCTGGCGAATAATTATTTTTTTATTACTCATCTGCGAAAAGTTTCCAATTAATTAGTATCAATTCTGATAATTTAAAGCAAAAAAATTTTTATTATTCAGGATTAAGTTCGTATAATTTAATTAAATTATAAAGTATACTCCAGAAGCTCGTAATAATTGAACTTATAAGGAAAATTTTAACTCCTTGCAAATTTAATAGACATCATTCCGAGACCAACAACGTTCTCATCATTAGAGTTATTGTCTGCTTAGACCTCACTACCAATCACGCCATCTTCAATCAAACTCCCCTGTACCATAATGTAATATGTATTTGTACAGCCCCATATTTCAAAAACCTATAAAACCACGCGATCTTGGTTGATATGAAATGGAGAAACCCTTTATGATACTGAGAAACCATAAAATTCATAAAATTTTTGTTGATATCTCCCAATGTATGTATTGTATTTCTAACTACCAATGGGAAATGTAAGTTTTAATAAAATTCTACTCCATACAATTTTCTGCAACATCATTAATATCATCATCAATGTTCGTTTATAATCTAGTTTGTTGTTATGTTGCTGCTAAATCAAAATGTGTCTTCAGGGTGTCAATTGTGTGCATTAGTTTCAAAAACGTGTTGCAATTTATTGTTAAATGAATGTATGATTTTTTAATACTCTTCTTTAGTATATCTACATTGACTTTACTGATACTCTTTATTAGTTGCAACACTATAATTTAAAAGCACATTAGCGTGACTTGGCCAATATATTGGGTGGTGGCATTGAAATGGCCGAGAGAAAATGTATAAAAATATTGGTGAAATTTTTTAAAAATCTTCAATGTGTGTCATTAAGATAAAGAGGTTTTTATATAAAAAAAAAAACATGTTCTAATCTGGTTTTAAAATTTTAAATTTATTGATCAGAATGATGTAGCCAGTAAATCGTTAAACTGGCTCCATTTACTATCATGTTCGAGCCTCATACTGTCTAGTATGACCGATAATAGTCAGTTACCAATTTGGTTATTTAAAAAATGAAGACATGAAATGCTTAAATATTTTCAATTAATTTCGGACAAAAGCAATCCATACTTTCTTAAGTTGTGATAAAATCGGAAAGTCAATTTTATATGATTTCGCTCATGACTTATTTTTGTGTGACTAAAATCTGATCTCTAGATTTTAATGGAATCAGCTTGAATTTCATACCAAATCACCAGCAGACTCTATTTATTATATTTGAGATAATAAAGAACTACTTAACTTTATAAATATGTGATTATAGTCTACTGATGATTTGGTATATTTTGTTTTTTTATTTCGGTCTGAAAAACTCAACAATCCTTCAGTATATAAATTGTTTGGTATATCGTAAACAAAATTAATGAAAAGTCTTTCCCGAGTTGCAATAAAATCAGAAAGGAACCTAAGGGTAAAAACCGGTTTTGTTCAGGAGAGCCATTTTAAAGATTTAAATACGTGTATCATTGGTGTACCATCACTTTCATAAGACACGCATATCTCTGGGAGGGAACACTTTTGGGGCATGGGATCGGTCTCATTCGATGGTCAGATGTTGTCCACATCAAAAAAAAAAAAGTGAAAATTAATTTTTTACCCTTAGGTCCCTTTCTCAATGCGCTGTCACATATGTAATAAATAAAAAAATTTGGTCAGAAAACATTAAATTTATTCAGAAGATTCTCAATAAACTGTTAAAATAATAATTAACTGTTTCTAAGTGTTTCTCTTGGTAGCTAGTTTCACCTTTTCTTGTAGCCTAGTGTTATTGAAATTTGTTTCCTAATCAAATTCGATTTTCGACTTCGATCCCAAATCTCATCTACTTCAACTTATTATTCATATTATTACTTAAGGCCATTTAAGTGACCTTAAATGTTAAAACGTAACATATCATAAGCAGAAAAAAAAATCATGTATGTTCTCCCACCATTGAACAACTCAACACTTCTTTAGGAAAACTCATCATTTTCTATAAGAAAATGTTTCAACTTAAGACTTTTAAATTTAAAACTTTACTAACAAACAAACAAACACTATTATACTTTGTTTTTTTTTTTTTTTTCTTTTTTTTAACTTAACACTCGCTTTATTACAATAATGCAAACAACATGGCAAATATTTTGCATTATTACTGTTGTTGTGTTGTTGTTTTTGCTGTGGTGTCGTCGTGATCAATTGAGAGCAATTTATTATGAAATGAGGGTGAATTATAACGATAAAAGAAGGCTTCTTTATGAGTTAAAGCAAGCGCCGCTGTTATTTCTTTTGATCTTTTACGATTATTGTTGCCATTATTATTAAACGAAAGCAAAAAAAATATATAAAAAAAAAAAAGAAAGAAAGAAAATGTAATGAAAAACTATGAAAGAGCAACAAGTTTAAGCTCACAAGTAATAATGCTTGAGTCATAGTCATGGTCTTGTTTTACAAGTGTTTACAAGCATATTGCAACTATGATCTCAGATTGCTCTAAAAATGGTAATAATATGAAAAATTATTCGGTTTTTTTCTGACATCAAACTAAGAACATAGATGCTTATAGGTTAACTGGACAAGAGAAAATACAGAACGAATTTACATACACGCTACAATCTGATAGATGATATTTCCTGTAAACATTTTTAGGAAATCTATTCCATGAAAATAATCGCCCTAATTCAAAACATTTATTCACCTGAAAATAATTTACGATGCTGTTCTTGTCAATTATAAAACCACGTTCAATGTCCAATTATACTCAAAATGAAAGGGAAATAAATCCAACACATGGTGTTAATCGTATGCCTTTTTTCAAATGAGCATTCAAGTGCCACGGATTCTTGAAACGCTGTAAGACATAATTTACACTATCTCATCTTCTCAATCTTTTTACCAACTAAATTCGATCGAAAATGGAATACAACTCTCATGTATGGATCGGAGCATCAAACACTATTTTGAAGTTACTCGACCGCGTACAGGAAAGGAAAGAAGAATCTTATCGGCCAACTATACTCCCTCTATTCTCCTTTCTACAACATAATTATCGAAGTTCCGGCACAATGCATAAGTGGTGGTCATCCCTTGAATACTAAAACAAAGAAAAAGCAAGAATTTGAAGTTCGGCTAAAAATCTTTGTAATAAAAAGTTATACCAATTTTTTTTAAGATGTTAAAAATTTAGATCTTCTTTGAAAAACTTATATTTCAAAACATTTATTTTGATTATTTCTCATGAGTAAATCTGTTGAGACAATAATAAACTAATTCAAAACCAAAAAAAATTTCTATCGATTTAAAGTTTTTCTTTAATCTCAATCAATTGTGTTTTACTTGATTCATGCCAATCACATGATGCACACTGCCATCTTTAATTTACTATAACAATTTCTCTATCACGTTGTAATATAATGGCAGATTGTTGGCGTTGTAGGTGATTGCGCAGTTTATGTTGTTACTGCTGTTGTTGTTGCCATAGTCTTTTCAAACTGGTCGACAATTATTTTATTATGCTGTCAACACTTGACCATAATAATGCCAATAATAGTATATTATGACTGTCATCAAATTAATCTTAGAAATAATTTTTTTTTTTTTCAATTTGATCTACATACATAGATCTCTTGTTTGTAAGGGTCTTAAGATTTTTATATGTTATAGATATTAATAACATATATGTGTACTATCGCAGTAGGAGAACAAAAACAAAGGTTAAAGGTTTTGGTAGTTAAACTTTATTATTAAACATGAAAGCATTGCAAAAGTTTTGGTCTTCTATTAAATGCACAGATAAACACGATATTGGACAAAATAAATTTTTCTATTTCTGTGTGTTTATTTAGTTAATGACTCGAACTTAAAAAAAAAAATATATCGGATATATTTGGGTTTAAATAAAATAGGAAGTGACAAAATTCCTGATTTTATTCAGCACACCGAAATCCGGTTATCAGGCAAATGGCACATTCCAATCGGAATGGTTTCAATACCGCAAGACAATTTTCCGATCGTTTTTAATTTATAGTCTACAGATTCCGTTTAATATTTTGTACTTCTATTTTACTGTGATAAAGTTGTTTATACCCAAAGGCGTTTCTTTATATTATTTTTATTAGCAAAGCTCACATTGAGCTTTTTGATTAACATGCAAAGTTTATTTTATTATTAGCGTTCCTAAAACTATGCACGTTTTTTACTGTTTACTACAAAAACATTAGTAGAAAAAGTCAATGTCAATTTCTTTTTGAATTTTAAAAGTGATTCGATAAGAAAAGAACAACTTCCTTCTCTAAGTACTTTCAGAATTCAAACAACTTTCGATCGAAATTGAGTTCTATGACATGGCTGTATACCAGTTATAAATATTGTATGTTTTATTAAATTTGATGCAGAAATTAATTTGAAAGCTTATATACTATTAAATTGCTTTGAAGATTTTGTGTTAAAATAAATTTTTGTAAATAAAACAGAAACGTATACATTGAATTTTCTGATTTAGAAACAACATCATAATGCACTACTGCAAAAAAAATCATGCACAATTTTTACCGTTTTCATCCATTATTTAATGTAAGTTATACTATAGATCTCTACTGTTGGGTTACTTTTAAAACCAACTGTATATTCGAATTAAGTACTTTAAAATAATACCCCCTTACCTCAGTCCAAAAATTGATTCCAAGTTTATTCACTTGTATGACCGTTTCATAAGCTCATTTTAAAAAAGAGAAAATATCCCTAAATTCATATTAACAGCATCTGAGATAGAGAAAGGATTGCAGAAATCGTAAAGGCGTAGGACACTATCTTCACTAATATTGGAATTGTTAATATGAATTTTATGGATGCAAAAATGTAAAGTAAGTGTTGCGACAAATATGAAATTAATGACGTAAAGAAAATATTAAGTCGAGCTTTCTATACCCAACACCCCATTTGATAAGCAAAATTTAACTGAATTGAAGGATAAGCTTATCATAAAAGATTTCCTACAACTATTTATAAGCATACTTATTATAAGCTTACAATAATTAGTATAAGTACAATATATTATTACATTTTAAAAACTTTTTTAAAGTTCCTTTACATGACACAACTTTTTCCAATAATGCTTCTTATACACTTATTTTAGATAACAATTTAAAAAATATGATTGCAAATGACTTTTGTTTGTTACAGTTTTGCAAATGTGTATGCGTTTAAGCAGAATAATGTACATAAGTATTGTTTTCATGAAGCGTTTTAAAGAGAAAACGATTGCGTGGAACCTGATTGTAGGGTAGAGAAGAAATTATTATAAATTATTTTGCATACTTTAATTCATGATATATTCCGCAAAGTTTTTACCATCTTTTTTTATTAGGTTCTCTATTCAGGGGTTAGCCCTTTTCTTTTACAACTCTGTTAATGCGTATTTTTGTAAGTTCTTAGAGCTGCAACACAGCCTTTGGTGTTAATTAGGCGCATTTTCTTTTTTAAGCTGTATGAGCAGACATTTTTATTAATTGTTTTACTTCGTCGATGCTGTGTTCGGCAATGCAGTCTACAGTAGCTCGGAACGGTAGCAATCGCTGTCGGCACACTTTTTAGTGACCAGTGCTGTGCCTTCATCACCTTAACAGTCCAACAACAATTAATACTGTGCATATATTAGAAAAATCAATGATGTTGATTGACTTGACTGTAGCCAGGGTTTGAACGCAGATCCTAAATCATGTTTTCTTAGTAGTTAACGCGCAACCACTTCAACCAACACCACCCTCATACTAATGCTCTATTGGAAAATATTAACTATTATGTTCTATAAAAATTGCATAATTTCCCTGCAATACTATTTTGTATTCTGTATAAAAAATGTTGTATGACCTCAAATTTAAGTCTTCTGAGTCAAATGATTTCGCATTCCCATAATTTCATAAGAATTCAAATATTACTTTTCATTATACATAATTTACAATTATCCTCAACCTAAGAATAACAATCTGTTCAATCAAATTTTTATTAAAAAAAATAATTTATATCCTTTTTTTAAAACTTCGCTTATACTGAAGTAAAAGAATAACAAAAAAGAGCATCGAAATAAATAAAATAAAATTAAAATCATTTTAAAGCACTTATTGATGACAACACTAAACAGCCACCAACCGGAATCAATAATAAAAATGCAACAGGAATAACAATAAAAACAACAACTATAATAAACAAAAATATTTATTGACGAGAACAACAACAGCAGCTACAACTGTAACTACAGCATACAGACAAGAAACAGACAACAAATTACTTTTAAATGCATCAACAACAGCAACTACAACAAATCATGAAGTTTTTGAACACAACCAACCACTTGTCAATGCCATTATCGAGTCACAAAAGGATAGAAACTACTACAAAAACAACAACAACAATAGCAGCAATAAAAAAAAATTAAGTGAATAGCAAAAACCTTTAAAAAGAAAATTGTTTTTAGACGAAACATTTTTTATCCGAAAAAAAAAACTAAATTATAAACACAATATAAAAAAATAAAATCGTTTAGTAACCATCAACTTAGTCATCATAAATGTAACTTGCAACATGAATACAATGCCAATATAAAAGCATATGTTGCAGCAACCCACACACTTAATAGTCGGCTGTTCTACAACCATTTTTAACTGTGAAACACATTAAGTGTAGTTGGCTGCAAGGGAGTGCATGCTTGTGTATCGTATTTTGTTTATCGTATTGAAATGTCTTGATGCGAATACTTTTGTAATAGAATGTTTGAGTAAAACTGTGGCAATACGTTAGTAAAACTGATCAGCAATTTGCTGATTTTGGAAGTAGATGGAATTGACATTTGCTAGCAAAAAAAAAAAAACTAAATAATGAATGAATTTACTATGTATTTATTAAATAGAGGGAGTGAGAGTTTCGGGCAGTGACAAAAGCTCAATAACAAAATCCGTTAAATCACTGTTCCATGATCATCATGTTATCCAGCCTTTATCAAACATTTCTATCTTCCTTATCCTTAAAATATATCAACAAGATATAAAGCACTAATGGATTTATATATTTCAGACGTTGAAAAAATCCATTCCATATACATATTATTTCTTTTGTGAATATATATAAGAGAAATTCCATTTAGAGTTTCTTAAGTCTTGCAGTTAACTATAAAATGTATTTTTCATTTTGTAAATAATTTATTTCACATTCTAAGTGGCGTAACTTTCTCCTCCCCACCATTACGATACATAAAATTTGCCCTTTTTGTTGCCATCACGTATGATTTTGTTTGTCTTGTTTTCTTACATGATCAACTATGGCAAATGATCAACTAGGTTCAATCCTTTATGACAAGCTTTTATTAAGTCATAATAGTAGTGTTGATCATCATAATAATGATGAACAGCAAACAATATTATTATCAAGATACAAGACATGATGAGGATGACAAGGCAGACAAAACAGACAATAGTCACAATAAAAAAAAAAGAAAAGCTTTAACATACACTCACACTGCCACACATACATTTACATCCAGCCATCGATTGCTAGATGAGAAGATGGATGGATAGACAGACGGACGGGTGGCTGGTATGTATACTTGTATAATTGATGGTCTCTGATAAAATGTTCTTGTTGTTGATGACTAGGACAATAACAATAGTAATAGCAGCGATAATAGTAACGACAACAGGCAACATCGGCTATATATTTTTATAAAATTTTACATTATAAGATGAGGGCTTTCTGTTGCTGCTGACATATGTTAGGTGTTTTGTACATGGGTTTGTGTGTGTGTGTGTGTGTGTGTATGTGTATGGTTTATCTAAGTAATTTATTTGTCATACCACGTGTTACACATTAAACATATTAACAAAGCGACAACAGCAAACAGCACACTTAAGCGTGTATATGTATTTGTAATAAATAATAAAAAAAAAAATTAATCATTTAAAGAAAATTATTATCTCTTCTTCCCTTAGGTGTAAAACACCGATCTGATCTTTTTATGCCAGTAAAATGTTTGAAATATTAACTTGACACAAATCCATTCAAAACTAATCAATTCGTTTTATTTCAATTGAATTGAATTTACATGCCAAATATAATGAAATGATTTAAAATAAAACGGAATGAAATACAATAACAAAATATTTATTGAACAAATAAATATTTTAATGGAATAAAATATTAATGGAATGAAATAAAATTTAATAAAAAAAATATTATTTTAGAAAAATTATATGGAACGAACTGTAATGAAATGAACTAAAAGGGAATAAAGCAAAATGCATTGAAATAATGTGAACCGGAATGTCATGACATAAAATAATATGATATGAAATAAAATATAGTCTAACGAATTAAATGAACCGGAATTAAATAGATGTAAGTAAACCAGAATAAAATATGTAAGATAACAAAAAATTTACTGTGGAAAGAAATTATATTAAATTAAACAAATAGGAATGAAATTAAATGAAATGAAACGAAACAAAATAGAAATATATTTTATAAACCGTAATGGCGTGAAATTAAATCGTACAAAATTAAGTGGTACTAAATGAAATGAAAACTATATTTTCTTTTTTTTTTTTTTTTGTTGATAATTTTATTATTTATAGAATCTTCAATTATAAATTGAAACATCAATAATTTATTCAAATCTTAAATCTAAAAATGTAAATATGTTTAGCCGCTGCTAACAAAATTTTCTAGTTGCAGAGGTTGATTTTTTGGTTTTTTAAGTCTCTCGTGCATGACTGAGAGAAAGAGTATCCCCCCTTTACAGCCGCTGTGTGGTCTCTATAATGTAGAATATTGCGCGCAAGTTTATTTGTGTGGAACTGAATTTTTCTCAATATATTTTTTTGCGTGTTTTGAAAAGACTGCCTTCACCAACGGAACATCAAGGTATTTGTGAATTCGCTGATTTCAGATATACCAGGGCGTGCTGTAACAGTACGTAGAATTTTGTTTTGTCACCTTTGAATAACCCATAACTGGCTTCCATAGAAAAACTATATAAAATCAAATAAAATACAACAAAATGGAATGAAATGAAACGGATTGAAATAATATTGATATGACATGATATAAAGTACAACGGAATGAAACAAAATTTAAAGCAATGAAGTAAAATAGAATAATGAAAAGTTTAAAATTGTGAAAAATAAACTGGAGGAATATCTCATATAAAAAAATTCATTAAATGATAAATAAACGAAGCACACATTTAAGCGACTGCTCATTATCTTAAATGCAATGCAAACCTACAAAGTTATCGGCTCAAATAATTTGAATAATTTAAATTAGTAGACTTGACAAATTCGAATTCCATTCTTATAATATTTATTTGTTGAATCTTCTAAAAATGAGAAACCGAGTAAGTCAAGAATATAATCGGAGAGTTATGAATATCAATACTAAAGTGAAAAAAGAATATAACAAAGGCACGAATCTAAAAATATCACATGCAAAAGAAATATTCCAAAACGATCTATAAGCGGCGCTACGACAACCAACCAAACATTGGAAAAATGAAAACGACTCTTTAACCTTCTTCTAAGGTTTAAAAAATAAATAAAAATTTGATAACCCAAATAAATTTCGAACGATGTACGTTAAATTGGTCTGTTGTTTTTATTTAAATGAAACTAAAACAAAGCAACAACAGCTTTCAATGCCTCATTAAAACAATTGCCTTTTCATTGCATATATTTGCCAAAAGTATAGAATTTGTCACCAAACAGGATAATTGACTTTCTGTAAAATTTTGTGCTGTACAAAAGTTTCTTAACAACACGTATGCAAAGCATTGAACCGGAACTAGGAAAATAGGTGTTGGGCAGGAGGGTAAAGGGAGTAGTGTTTATGGACATTCGATTTGAACCCTGACACACTGAAAGTTGTAGGAAAGACCTCTGCGGGGAGTTTATTCCACATACGAACAGTACCGCCAAAGTACGAATTCTCTCTGTAATGCGTGGTGCGGTTCACTGACATATCGACCACAAAGGGATGTACTCTTGATGAAGAGCGTATTATACGTGAAAAGTGGCGGGTTTCAGGAACAAGTTCCCTGATTTCATTAGAGCACATTCCGTTGTAGTAGCGATAGAACAACGAAACACACCCAACATTGCGTCGATGCTCCAATGAGTCAATAGAGTTGGCCACCCTACTGTCACCGATAAGCTTCTTCGCCCTATACTGTACGCGGTCGAGTAACTTCAAAATAGATTTTGAAGCACCGGCCCATACATGAGAGTTGTATTCCATTTTCGGTCGGATAAAGGTGGTATAAATATTAAGGAGATCAGATGGAGTGAAGTATGTCCTACACCGTCTTAAAAAGCCGAGGCACTTGAATGCTTCCTTTGAGACATGAAAAATGTGATCATTCCATCGAACATCACAATGAATTTTCATGCCAAGAACATCAAGAGCTTCTGATTCCTCAATATCTATATCATCCATGTTTACAGATGGAGCAGCATGCCCGGTCATACGTCTATGTGTGAGCATATCACATTGGGTCTTTCGTGCGTTAAAATTTACCCTATTAGCATGACCCCAATTTGAAATTAACAGGAGATCGTGATTTAGGGTATCATTCATATTTTGCCGCATTGCCCGGATCTCCGACGGTTGTGGCCTGTTGCTGAATGAATACGAATGAACTAAGCTGCAGTCATCTGCAAAAGAGTAGATAGGGTTGGAAGTTTGACGTAGAAGGTCATTAAGAAAAATACGAAATGAAATTATTGCAGTCACAAAAATTGCAAAAAAAAAAAATAATTAGTTTTCTTTAAGTCTACAGTAAACTATATTTATTTTATTGCTTATTCGTTTTTTTTTATCAAATTTAATAAAAAATTTATTGCTTACCCCTTTTGTCAGCACAAATCATTGCTTTAAATACAACCAAATCAACAACAAAAAAAAAACGGCTTAATGCAAATTTTTCAACAACAACAGCAAAAAAATCAATGTTAAGTAAATGCCATTTTTCTGTAGCTCTTTTCGTTACTAAATGGAAGCAACAACCTACACATTAAATGTTGTTTTGCTGCCATATAAAATCCCATGAAAACAAACTGCATCCATAAGAAATTTTGTATTGAAGGCGACATCGACAACACCATTGTAGACAATGCTTTTCTGATCTGCTTTATTTTTATTCGTTGTAAATGCTGCTTGCTGCTGCTGTTATTTTGTTGTCGTCATTGTCAATAAAAAGTTGAAAAAAAAAAACACTGCAGAACATTTAAAAAAAAATCGATTGTGCCGGCTGCGGAAGCGCCAGCTAAACACACGCACTTTTTGCACCATGTCAATTTATATAAAAATTGTAAATTGTATTAAAAAAATGAATACATTCAACAAAAATATAAACACCAACAACACTAACGAAAAATGAACCAAATGCAGTGAGACATAAGTTAAGAAAAAAAAAAAAAAAAAAACCCAAACAGACAGATATTAAGGCAGACATAATTTATTTATGTTGTTCTTTAAAACATACCAACATAACACAGTGTGTAATTCATGAGTTATAAACTCTTTATTTTTATTTGATACCCTATAAGAAGACACTGCTATATTAAGTTATAGATATTAGTTTGCAATAGGTTAGTGATGTCCTTGTCGATCAACTTCATGCAAGAGTGAACTAATTGCTCGGATTTTATCAGGCATATTTTTGTTCAATGCAAAGGTTTTATATACTGGGCTTTGTACCCAGTAATGATGTTCGGATATACGTAAAATCGCTTTCAAACACACACAATATTTACAAATATTAGCCGGAACATCAATAATTATGACTAGTGGTGCTCCATTAGCTTTGGATCTATTGCGATTACTGCACAGATAAGAGCCAACCGTAATAAGAGCGAATAATTTTAAGGACTAATAATAATAATTTCTAATTTATACATTAATATAGTTCAAGTACTAATTACGATTTTTCGTAATAATAATATAAAAAAAGGACGTAAAAATAGTAAAAATTTATTTTATGAGAATTAATGAATTTTGCTTTCAGTGGCATCTCTTCGGTTTCTTGTTGACTCAATTTCGTTCAACAGAATATGAAGTACAATCGTTTGACATTTTTTAAGTTAGCCGTTTTTGCAGGATTTTTATTATTTTTTATAATTATGTTCTTATTTTTCACACATACTCGTATTTAGGGTGTACTTTAAAGTGTACTTAAATATTGTTTATTATATGCAGTTTATATATTTTGCAAACTTCGTTTTTAAATCTTTTTTTATTAAATTTTTCTTACATTATATTTATGTATAGAACCAATAATTTAAATTAAACACCTATTAGTGTTTATTTTTTGACATGAAGTCATACGTTTCAGAAAGCTCTTGCTGGGGAGTGTGACTCGTAACAAAGCAGGCAATTGTATTAGGGCAAACATAGTTAAAGAGACAAGACAAGCTTGAAGATAAGCATTACGCATTTGTCAGTTTACTCTTTACGGAGTCTTTTAAATATCTATATCTCTCCTTAATTGCACAGTAGTCATATGTTAAAAATCAAAAATTTTTCAGTTACTAAAGAAAAAGTGTTTGTAAAACATTTTTTATTGTCTTTGGAGAAGGTATATGCTGATAACGATGTTATAGAAATCAAACTAAGCATCAGTCCTGTATATAGTTTTTTCGTTCTCAAAATTAGTTTATAAATCTACCCCCATATTTATAAACGATTATTAAAGTTACTGTTGGTTTAAAGTACGAAATTTGTATGGGAAAACCGGTTTTAAAGTATACTATACCTTTATTATTCGTTTATAAATATGGGGGCTAGTATTTAGTATATGAAATAACTTTAGCCAGAGTTTTCTAAAGTTAAAGGTTTTTCACATTCACTTAAGTTTTAATCGCTAATTCTTTTAAGGTTAACATTAAGCTTCAATTTAGAGATGCGATGATTAGGTATTTTCTTCCAAATACTTTCAAGAAAGTACCGCCAAGGCTACAATCTTGAACGTAATATACGGCAATGTTCTGAAAAACGCAGCGTTTTAAAATCGCATACTCTTTTAAAAACGCAAAACGTATTTTGTCATGTACTAAAAACACTACGATTTGCTATTTTTCGAGACTGTGTTCGAACAATAAAAACATCTGTTTTTTCTTAAATAAAATAAAAAGTACACAAAATAAATTTCAAATTAAAATGCCGACAGCATTCTTACGTTCTATATTGGCGTTAAAAAAGCTATAATCAAAATAAAGGTTAATTAAAAGAAAAACGCCAAATGAAAAACACTGAGGCAGCCAAGTAACAAACAATTATTAAAACAGGATTATTAAAAACAATTAAAAAAAAAAATTACAATTTTTTTATTAAATTTGTAAAATTTTGTATCGTATTTCCTTCAAATGAAAATAAAACATATTAAATTTAATCTGAGAACAATTTATTATTCTCTTCAAAGTGCAGTTTATGTAAAATATTCCAGATCACTTCAGTATACACTGGCGGTTTGACGACGCAAAATTTCTAGCGCATTCGTTTGTCAAAACAACACTCTGGCGTTTTCAAATGTAAAAGGCTAATTTTAAGCGATATGCGTTTTTTAGAACATTGCCGATAAACTCAGATCTCAACTGAATGCTTAAAGAAACATTTTTTTTATTTTCTACAGAGCTATGATTCTCTTAACCCTTATAAGCCCATTGGAAGTAACAATTTGTTTAAATCAGATTTTAAATTAGTCTTCTTTTAAAAAAATATTTCAAAAATAATGAAATATTAACATTTCTTTAATCCCAACAAACACAGATTAAATCATTTATTTTTTACTTTTAATTTGTTGTTCAACAGCGAGAATAGATCATTTTAGCATATTTTTAGCTTTTTATTTGGTATAATTGATTAAGATGAATCAGTGTTTGAGGTCAAATGTTTAGCTGGGAATATAAATTGTTTTTTAGGTTTTTATGTAACGCGCCATCATCATCATCATGATTTTAATATTAGCAAAATATATAAAAAAAATCACGCATACTCTTCTTTAGCAATTCCTAACTATGGCAACAATTTTCAGTTGGCTCATCAGCAACACCAGCATGTTTAAATTCTCCCGTCATAGAGCTCTTACTGTGATATGTAAATACTTATTGTGAGTGTATTTTTTTAATGTTACATGATTTTTTTTTTTGTTTTTTATAAATCACTTTACCATTTGCACTGGAATTTTCTTATGCTCCTCCCAGCCATAATGGTCGCAGTTGCAGTTGTGCCTTTTTGGAAAATTTCATTTGGTCTTCGACCATCAATATTGTTGGACGGTTGTTGTTTGAATTATTGTTCATTCATTGCAATCATCTGTCTTGTATTTGTTGAATGTTTTTTTTTTAGTATTTCGTTTCGGTTAATTGTGCTTTTTTCACATGTGGCCAGTTATGTTTGGTTAGTACCGAGTTTCGTGTAGCTTTATGCGTGTTTGAGTTTGAGAAAAACAAGTCAGAATTGCATTTCAAAATGGTGTGAAAATTGCTATGATATGCGGTAGGTGCATTTATGAATTTTGTATCCACATTTTTGTTAATCGTCAGGTACTTTTGGAAGCGCAATTTATAATAATTTTATTTAGTAATCATATCAAAGCTTATAAGGTTTTTGATGTTATGCTGTGGTATAATTTAAGGGATCACAAATTCATTGGCAACCGACAATTCTGTTAAAGAAATAATTTTGATTTTGCCATGATAATTGATGTTTTTCCATTTGAATTTGTTACATAAAAACTCTGAAATTGTTACTATTGTTGCTGCAAATGTTTGCTTATTGCATATCCCCAAATACTATTTTAGTTTTTAAGGAATAAATAAAAAATTATATATCTTTCATTCGTTTTTCATGGCATTAAATTACTTCCAGTTAAAAGCTTTAATAATGCAAAATCAAATCATTTTGAAAACTCCTTTGTTAGTTCAAACTCGCTTACTTTAGGTGTCATTATGTTGCTAATCACTGCAATAAAATAATTCCCACGTCAAAATTTTAAACTAAATTTAAAATATTAAGATTAAAATTCGGCACAAATCAAGATACACATAATATGAGCTCAGTTTTATGTTTATTGTTGATTCAAATTTCAATTTAAAATGACACATACTCGCACATACTGATTAAAAAAAAAACTAGCAATAGCAACAACAAATAAACACATACAGCAAAAAAAAATAATGGTAAAAAAAGAAGTCATATGTTGTTCAAAAACACCTCTTCATAAATATGTGTGTGTTTGTGTCTCCTTTTGGGTGTCAAAAATGAAATCAACAGTAAGAAACTGACTAACTTTACACAGAATGACAAAACATAAAAGAAACAGTCTTTAAAAGTCTTTCACTTTGTAAAAATCCGATAAGAAAATTTTCAAGAAATTTCTCAGGAAAATGTGTGTGTTACCGAAGCGATAGTAATTTTTCAATTGTAATTAGTTCTAATTCTAGTTTTCTATTTACATTAGTGATATTATTTTCTAAAGAAAATTTATTTCTTTGATAAATTTTATAAGCAAAATTTACCACCGTTATATTTTTTTAAATAAAAAGTTATTACGGTGACAATTTTTCTATAGAATATTTATCGCGGTAATTTTTCAATTAAGACGTTACACAGTAATAATTTTTCTAAAGAATTCTTTTCACGGTGATAACTTTTTTAAGACAAATTTGTTACAAATATATTTTTTCTAATGAAAATTTACGATAGGTATAATTATTATAGAATAAAATTGCCACAATCATAGTTTTTACAAAAATTATTTAACACAGCAAATATTTAAAAAAAAATATTACTATGATAATTCTTCATAAGAATAGTGATAGCTTTTCTATATAAATCTATCACGGTGCTAATTTTCTTAGAGCAAATTTTTCACAGTGATATGTTAAAAAATATCATAACTTTTGTAGTTTGCTCAACGTAAATTTATCTTTAGGACACTTCCTCTGAGAAAAATAAAGAGATGTGGTTTCTTTTCTATCGTTTCTAAGAAAATGTTTTCCAGTAATAATGTAAAAGCACCATAGCTTTTCTTAAAAACTAGATCCCAGTGATAATTTTCAATAGATTTCACAAGGTATTATCAGCGATAAATTAATAAAATAAGATTTAAGGAAATGTCATGTTATTAAAGAAAATTTATCACTTGGTTTTTTTTTCCAATAAAATTTATCACAGCTTTAGTGACAGTAATAAATTTCCTAGAGGAAGTGTTTTTCAGTGATAAGCTTTTAAGTAAAGTTTTAATTTCATAGTGATAATTTTCTAAAGAAATGTTATTACACTGAGTTTATAAATAATTGTAGTTAGTTTATTTCTTAGATTCTCTGCAGAGCATTTATCACGAGGAAGATTTGGTCTAAATGAAATACCGTCAAACTGGTTTGAAACAGTCAAACTATTTCTGGAAAAATAATTATTTGGTGACAAAACTGAACAGTCAAAATTTTTATAAAGACAACTTATCATAATAATAATAATAACTTGTGTAAGGAAAGCTCATCATATGCTAAAAATTTTCTTAAGTAAAATTTATCACAGTGATAATTTTTTCCAGAAAATATATATTGCATGTAAACATATCTTTGTAAAAAAAAAAAAATTTCAATATATCAAAAAAATTCTGCAAGTTAAAAATTTCTTACCTCCATAAAGAGTCCTTTGCATCATGTCGAGGTAATCAGAAGAATAGTGACCCTTAGAAATTGCATTATCAGAATGAATAAGAAACCTTACATATTTATTAAATATATTACTCGATAACAACTTTTCCTTTAAATGCAATAATTTTCTGTCTACCAAAATCTTTTTCCCCCAGTTTTAATAATTTTTTTTTAAAGCGGCACCCATATGTTTGTTTAGATGTTACGTATCTTTATAACTTCCCAAAACAAAAATTAAAAAAAAAAAAAATAACGGCTGAAAAAAAACTAAACAACATTCAAACACTAACAATCTCTTTACAATAATATGGAACATTGAGTGCAACAATTGTAAATGAAACTGAAATAAAATCACAAACCTCACCTTTAACTTCCTACATACTGTAGAAACAACAATAACAGAAGAGAAAAAACTTTTGTAAAAAAAAGACTAAAGTCAAAAGTATAAAACATTGATAGCGAGAAATGGTTGCAGCTTCACCGCCGCTGACTTTTAAAAGACATATTCATATGTTTTGCTCTTTATTTCTACTGATTTTAAATAAATTTATATATTTTCTGTACACTCGTACATATGGAACACACCTGAATTAAATAAGATTAACATTGGCAACAAAAAAAAAAAATATAACAATAAAAATATAAAAATAAATATCAAACGCATCACGTCATAACACTTTAATGTTGAAATATGACTACCAAAAGATTTTATTTTATAACGTATTTTTTTATGATTTTGTTCCATCTAAAAACACACCAGCATTGTTGGCGTATGAGTAATGCCAGCCAGATAAGCAGTAAACTTTTGTCAATAAACGCTGATAAATAACGATGTGTATGAGTATGTTGTTTGTGTGTGTGTGTGCAGTGCTCTAATAAAATGTCAACATAATCACGAGCTAAATGTTAAATATTTTGCATAAATGCACATAAATTCCAAAGAATCAACTGTATATTGTTCATATGGAAATCAAGTTTCTGTTCTAAGTCTTTTGTTTTCTAAGATTTTATTAGATACAAAATGATTTTTTTTTCCTGTTTTCCCGAAGATTTACATTTAGATATCTTTTTAGTTTGAACGCAAAAGAAAATCTTTTAAATAAAGGTGGCAACTAATACATCAATAACCTGATGCAATATCACACATTATTGTTAGTTTAACTACCGATTATCGCTTTGCAAAGTTTTCTCAATGGCACATTTAAATGTAACAATTTGTATCAAATGAAAGTCAATGTAAAAAAAAATCCCCGTAATGGATTTTATTTATGCTGTTCGCTTTCAAAAGCACTACTATTTACTGGAGGCCTGTATCCCGCAGTGTCTAGAATTGAATGGCAATTGTTTTGTAAAATAACATGCAAGGCAGTCATATGAATTGCCTGCAGATTGAAGTTACTCTATAGATGAATATGAAATGTAATATTCACACTCTTATTATAACAATTGTCTACAATAATCATGGATATATAAAGCATTTTTTTTTCGTTCTTTGTGCGAAAAGTTAAGCCAAATGCCGAAAGGTTGTGTTGTGGAATAAACAACAGTTGAAGATTTTAAATAAAAATGCGTTGGTGGGTTGGCAGTAAAGGAAGGATAAGCTATTAAAGGAAAAATTTGATTTAATCAAGTTTAGTTTCTTCAGATGTTTGCTGCACCAAAATTCGGTCACGAAAATCATACACATAACATACTCGTATATATATATTTTTCTTATGTGTTATGATCCTCAATCGAAATATCATGACATATTACAAATGGCCGAAACGTCACTTCAAAATCATATCATCCTTATTGGAAAACCTTATAATTGTTTTTTTTTTTTTTTTTGTGCCGCAACGCTCCTCAGTAAAACTATGTTGTCTTGCATTTTTTAAGGTCTAAACTCAGCATTTTCATACTTTTCACTCGAAAGAAATTTATAAATTTTTATACATATATTTTTATATACCCGTACATGCAGATATGTTTAGAATCGTTGTATTCGATTAAAACTTATTGCAGCTATTCTTTCAATTTGTATATTTAAATAAACAAGTATTATTTCCCATTAAGGGTTTGTGGTATTAAATTGTTACTTAAAGACCATCCCTAATGATTCCATTTGAAACTAAAGTAACAATATATAATTTCTTACTGGTGCTGAATTGAAGTGTTTAAATGAATTAGTGTAGGGTATTTGCGGAAAAGTTATTTTCCTTCCAAGCATCTACTTAAAATAAATGTCAAAAATTTCATTCAACTTAAAATACATAATAGAGTTCTAGAAAATAAATTGCTTTAACGAGAACAAAAATTCTTCAACTATAAAAGAAAAATAAGAGAGTGATTGCCATGTGTTAAATTGCAATGTGCTACAGAAAATGAAACAGCCTGCGGCATTCAATTACAATTCGATTGTGTTGCATGTAAAAGGATCAATTTTGTTTGAATAGAAATATGAAAAGAATCTTCATAAAAATTAAAAAGAATCTTCATAAAAATTAAACTTTGTTGGATATTTATACGTTACGAGAACGTGTATATATGAATATGAATGTGAACACATTTTGACTATTTGACTTTGAGGTCATTAGGAGGCCATTTAAAGTTCGCCTTTGTTATAATTAATTTTGTCTCAGTTTGTTAAAAGAAAAATCGAGTTGTTCCTTTTTTTTCTTTTTTTTTTAAGAATTTATGAGAAGATTTCAATAATTTTATTATTTTATTTTGAAATAAAATTTTAATTATAAGAAGCAAATAAAGTTGCCATGCTTTCGATGTGTTTTTCAATTTCCCTGGAAGTTCTGTTTTGCTGCTTCTATTAAAATTTCTTCACTTATTTTAATATATCTTTCTTAATAATTCTGAACATTTTCATATTATTGCCTCATTGCAATCATGCCACATAATTACTAATACAAATGAATTTTTCTTACACAAAAAAAAAAAAACAATTGAGCATATAAATTTAGCACAATACACATTGAAAACTAAAAGAGATGATGTTGGAAAATTTAAATTAGAATCTTTACTTGAATCACGGTGACCGCAAAAATTATGTCATTAGCGACCTTTTGAGGCAAGCAACATATCTACTGTCTAACTATGCAACAATAAACGGCATTTCATTCCAACGTAAAAAAAAATGTACTCCCATGTTCATTAGTTAAACTACTGTATGGCAAATATTGTGGCAGAAGCATGACATATGAAAACATTAAGAATTGAAAAAAAAAAATCAATTTTTTTTTTGCAAATAAAAACTATTGAATGCGAAAAATTGGCACATATGAAAACTTTGGAGAATAATTTTAGGTTTTTTTATTCTTTTGCTAGCAATTTAAGCAATAGTATGTTAGGTTGTTGTTGTTTCTATATAATTTAATTTATTCATAGTCACGTCTTGCCACAATACACTACTCTACAACATTTAACTTAATTTTGAAACTTTAATACTGAAAAATTTAGTCGGTGTAATAAATAATGCCAACCGTTTGTAACATGCAATAAAAAGATATGTTGCAATTACACGAGGCCAATGCATGATATATTCTGATAGAGAACAACAATAAAAAGAACTATATATGAGTGCTTCATTTTAGGAGAAGCTAAAGTTGCTCGGTTTTTGTCGAATGTGATAATGAATCAAGAAAAGAAATCTGCAAGATACCCAAAAGTCGTCTTAGCCTTGGAAAATTTTCTTAAAATTTTATTGCAAGCCAATACTTAGCTGAGAGACAATTAAATGCATCATTTCTGATTAAACTGAGAATATCTCAGGCAATATATTTTTTTAATTCTATATGGCAAAAAAATAGTATCAGATTTTAAGCAAAAATAATTTTGAAATCATCACTTGCATTCCCTCTGTTTTTACTGATGGTTGGGCTGGCTGGCTGGCTGGTATACCAACTATTGCTGCCTGTAAATATACTTGAAATATCAAAGTGTGGGTGATACAAGTTTAAAGCTTTGATTCTTTGTGCTGCATTTTTATATTTATTTAGATTTCTGCAAATATTCATCTTCTTCTCTTATTATTTTTCTATTTAATTTAAAACAAACTCTAAAAACAAAGCTGCTGGTTATTGATTTTTATTTTTTGTTCTTCAAAACTCCTCTATGACTAAATTGAGTTGTTTCTGCAGTTTCTGATGGTTTTTCTTTTTGTTTTTTTTAATTTGCAATTACTGGTCATTATTTTTATGTTTTTATCTTGGTTTTTTGTTTTTTTTTTGTTTTCTTCCCATTTTTCTTTCTCCTATTTACTACTAGTGTTACTTGAGGTTAATGATGTCTTTGTTTAACTGTTCATACTGCTTTTTTGTTTGCTTTTCTTTATATTTATTGATTATTTAAATTAATGATACTTGAAAATTCTCTCAAGCTTTAAATGACTTTACAGTTGAAAATATAGAGTTTTGTTCCTTGTAATGAATTTTTTGTTTCACTTTGTTAGTGCTGTTAAGCTGAGCACATTAAATAGAAAATGTTCATTTCTTTGTTTGTCATGAAATAAAAGCTTGAGAAATAGTAGACAGTTTTACTGTTAATGTGTCAAGAAGATTCAAAACTCAATTGAATAATTAAATATTCAGTATTAAATACAAAAGACTTAAGAAGCAAACATTGTTGTCAGAATAGAAAAGTAATTGCGAGTATTAATATTTCTTTTAGTATTAATTTTATATACAATAAAATTTTATATCTTCCGCCTGATTTTATTGTTAAATAATTATAAATGTTGTTTGTATCTTATTTAATTTAATTTTAATAATTCCTAGCTAAATTTATATAACATATTAAAAAAAAAAAATTGTGAGGAAACTTTTCATTGCAAAATAATCATAATAATGAACGATAATTAAAGAGTTTTTTCTTCAGGATCCAAAATAAATATTAAAAGTAAAAAACTATACGTGTTGTGGATAAAATGCGTGCGTAGTGTTTTTTAATCATTTATGACAGTTGATAATGAAGTTCATTAATTTTTTTGACCGTTGCTAGCACAACTGAAGATCAGTTCGTACATTTAACCAAAGAAGCCTATAAAAATTTGGTTTGAAAATATACAATAACTGTATACTTTTCTCGTTCAAATGTTTATTTGTATTTCAAGTTAAAAATATTTTGATATCAAAATTTCCATGAAAGAATAAAATTCCTTTTTATGTTGAAACGATTTAAGGCGAATCTTTTGGAAAGTTAAGTCATTTTGTTATACAGACTCTAAATTTGTTTTTCGGTCCAATGAAATCCGCAGGTCATCTTTATTTATATAAAACAAAATATTAAAAATCTAGTCTTTATATCTTACTGTATTAATAAAATTATTAATTTAAAAGATTTAAATAATAAATTGCTAATGAGTCATACTTTTTAAATAAAATTTAGTTATCATATAAAATTTCTTTTTTAAAAACCAATTAATAATTTTAAATACGATGAAAAAATATCGGTTTTACCACCATGTATTTTTAAAGAGCTTAAAACAAAAGACTTAAGCAACAAACTGCTGAACGAGCTAAAATTTTGGCTTACAAGCAAATGTTTCTAATACGCCAAGCAATTAATAAATAATCAAAATCACTAGCATTTTGATTAATATGAAAACAAAAGACTTAAGCAGCCAACCTCTCACTCTGTTACAAAATTACTTATTTAACTAAATTTCTTTTAAATTGGCCAATTAATAAAACAATTTTTAAATTTAGCAAATTAAAGAGTCTAAGCGAGATCTAAGCAAGACAAAAATCAAAAAACTATGCGAATCATATGAAACGCAAGAAATTATATTAATTTTCTGTTCTTATTGCCAATAATATCCATACAAAAAAGGGGAGAGAAAAAAGTACTCTTTTGCTACCACATACCGGGCAATTATTCACTTGTTACCTATTTTTTTCTACGACTTCCATCAACCAACAAGTTCACACATCTTGTTAGCACAACAGCCAGCCAGACACTTATCCATATAGGCAATCAGCCAATGTACGTTCGAATGCTGGACAGATAGCTATGCATACATATGTATGTATGTTTATATATGTTAGTATGTATGTATGTTTGACCATTTACTATTTTAAATCTCGATTGAACACCTCTTCGCTCGTACTATATATTTTTATTTAATAAATTGCACGCAATCATTTTTTGATGTGGTTTCTACTCATTGAGTTTGAAAGTAGAAAAATTGAGAAGGCAAAAACCATTCACGAAGAAAAATACTCCATTATAAGCAAGTAAATCGTTTTGTTTTCTACAATTTTATTTTCTTAACCAAAAACTCAGCATGTGGTTGAAAAAGCTGTGGGATTTTCCCCCTCTTTTTTCTTTTTCTTGTTTTTGTTTCTGTTTTTGCTATTGAAATTACACTTATGTACGCTTGTATGGGGAGTGCGTATTAGAAGTTGTATGAGTGTAAGTCTAATAGCAAGAAAATGTTTTGTTCCAAACTTACCACCAGCCGTTAAGTAATTGATTGCGCTTCAATTGCAATTACATCTATAGAGAAAAAAAAACACAATTGCAGCCTCAAGCCACTAGATAACAGAAACGTATTGGCGAATAATGCAGGTGTGGGTAAAAGAAATATTTCTAAAGTACTTTTTCAAAACTAAAAAGTACTTTTGAATAATAATAATAATGACATCTAAAGGTACAATGGTTAAAATACAAACACCCCTGGAGATGCCCCGTTATGGCATTACATCTGAACTCTACTGGTTACTGTGCAACTGATACGGATACAACAATTCATCAAGTTCTGAGAAACCAAGTAAAAAATAGCAGTTTCCTGTAATTGAAATTCGCTTTTCTAAAAATGAACTAAAAATTTTTTTTAAATTATTTAATTTTTTAATTAAAAGCCGAAGTGTCAAAAACTGACATTCATGCAAAAATTGTCCCCCTCTAACCCATCCTATTTTTGAATTTGTGTGTAATTTCTCCCCATATGTATTAATAATTTCTTATATGTCTTTTTTTCTTTCATATAATTTTTTTTTATGTTGGCTTAACTGTGAGTTTGTAATTGAGCACTTCACAACCATGTAATTGTCTCGTAATAATTCGTATTTGTTATTGGAAAACAGTGGGGTTTTCTTTTCTTATTCAGCTCCACCGTTAACAAAATGAAATGAAATGGAGAGAAACAAGAGAAATATATCAACAGGTGTGAGACTTAACACAATGCCACAAATAATGAAAATAAGGATAAGAGATTGATATGGTGCTTAAAAGAGATCAAGTCAATTGCTCTTTGGTAAATGAGATCATTTTCAAACTTCAACTTTGCTAAGAAAATTTATTAGAGATCATTAAAATTCGCAAAAAATATATACTGAAAGATATCGATGTTTGGGGATACAAAATTACAACAAAAATTTTAAAAAAAATTTTAGTAAAAAGAAAAATTAATTCTTTAAAGATATGTATAACTAGTGTGTTAACAAAACTTAAAATAAGAAATATTAAAATACATTTTAAAGGTTTTTCAAAAAGAACTTTGTTTTTCAATTGTGGCTACACCAACAACATGATGGTTTTGACAATTAGTTTTTTGACGTATTCGTGGTCGAAGCATTGGCAATTGTTACAATGAATTCATTTCGCATTAAAATAATTAAAATCCACTATAAAAATGGTGGTTCTGTTAAAGTTACATTTCGTTAAATGTGTGATATTTTCGGACGACAACATAATCGTCCTTCTGAAACCGCTATTAAGATTTTTATCGTTAAATTTGAGTCGACAGGCTTGATACAAAATGAACCAATACCAGTGCGTGTCCGACCGGGTCGTTTAACTGAAAACATCGCAGCCGTAAGTATTGATTGGGCCTTTTTTTTCGGAAATAAGGCTGGAAGTGGGGAACGGTCAATGGCTCACGGTATCGCGAGATGTTAACGACTCAATTTGATGACGTGGATATCACTAATATGTCACGGTGTCACACAGCCAATGAAACGATCAATTTATTGCAAACCATATTGAGGGTGGTGTTGGCTGAAGTGGTTAGCGCTTTGACTACTAAGTAAACAATGACTTGTGGCCTGGGTTCAAACCCTGAGCAGAGCAAGTCAATCAACATCACTAATTTCTCTAATGTGCATTAGTGCGGCATTGTATTAATTGTTGTCGGACATTTTGAGAGATGCAGGCATAGCACTGGTCACTAAAAAACTGTTCCGATAGCGATTGATGCTGTTCCAACCTAATGTACACAACATCGCCCTCTTTCGTCGGTTAGCAGAAACATCGGCGAAGTAAAACAATTAATAAAATGCCTGCCAATACAGCTTAACAAAGTTAATGCGTCTACTTAACACCGGAGGCGTTCTTAACTTCCAATGTGTACTTAATTGGTTTTTAAAATTTTTTGTAGATGATATTTCTGAATTCAATCTACACAGAAAAAAATAAAAATTGATTTCAATTTAAAAATTTGTGATGTCAATTAAAAATTTAATTAAATTTGCACCAGTAAACAAATTAATAGTATCAATTAAATTTTTAACATTTATTAACTAAAATTATTTATTAAAATTAAAAATTTAATGAAATAAATTAAATATTTAATAAAATTTTTGGTTATATTTGTAATTAAAGGGTTAATTGAAAAAAAATTAAATATTTTTTTCTGTGTAGAGCTCCCATGATGAAATTATGAGTTGATACAAAAATAAGAAATGCCAATGTCATTCGCTTAAGTATTAGATTTCATTCACTATCACGATTCTTACACAAAAAGAAAAATAATCCCAAAATACTTAATTCAATCCCAAACAAAGTTCATTTTAAAAAAGCGTCTGGTTTGATTGAATGCAAAAATTAAGGTATGCATGAATCCACGTGCAAAATCATCATGCATCGCATTAAAAGTCATACACATTTGTTTTACTTATGCTTATTTTAATTCTAGAATACAAATGAGTTAATAAATTAAATTTTTACCACGTACTCATTTCAATTTCAATTTCAATTTTGTCCTTTATTGCTTTTGAACATAAAGTCATATCTTTGTAACGCATCGCCTTAGACAACTCAGGCAAATTTATAATTTAAAATCGACAAAAAAAAACAAATACATAGATTTTATAATTTTATATTTGTTCATTTCTAGTATTGGATAGATGCCGCTTAAAGTGATTAAAGTATATTTGTTCTAATATGAAGAGCCTCATAATTCGGTAATCAATGCATCAATTGTTTGTTCCACAAGATTTAACTGACATATTGAATTTTACTCGTTTTTCAAATCGCAACTAAATTAGCAATTTCATTTTTTTTAATATTTATTTATTTAAATAAATGAAACATATCACAAACATACTCTGTTGAAAACGTAAGACACGCTAATTTCAATTCAAAATAAGAGGGTTAGTTTGAAGATAGTTTTTGTTTTAAATTTAAAACAGTCTTTTGATGACTTAAGTTTTGTTACTTTCGTATTTTGGCGGATCTAAATTCACTCAGTTCACATGCTACGAAGTTGTTTAGTATCATTAAACTTAAACTCAAAGTCCAATATGAAAAATCATCTATCTAAATACATACATATTTAAATGTGAAAAAAAGAAAATTAATCTTCGAAATAAGTATCCGGTTATCATAGATTTTGATATATTGACGGTAAATTTGATTTAATTTCAGTTTACATGAAATCCGTGTGTTGCTTAAGTCTTTCGTTTTCAGACAACTCAGTCCATTAAGTTGTTGCATCATGCCAACATCCTTTTACAATAATATACCGAACTAAAACTAAAAAAAAAGTTACTCATGAACATTTAAACTCTACTCTGTTTTTCATAACTTTCGTTCAGTTTACAATTAAATAAGTTTCTCTAAATATTTTAACATTTCAAAAGTTTAGCTAACTGAAAATTCTGATTTGCGTTTAATATCGTGAACGAATAAATGTCGAAACCCGTGTGTGACTTCGATCTATAAAATAAACATTTTTACTCATATTACACATTGTTTCCAAATGCCTTTTTTGGGGCCTAAAGCAGTTTTATATGGAACATGAAAGAGTATACAAAATCATTTTAGAAAATCCAATCAATTATATGCAAATAATTTTGTGTATTTACAATAAGTTTTAATAAATTTGCATTCTTGCTTAAACGTTTTGCTTTAGAATGTTGTAAAATGACATGTCATAAATTTTCCAAACACCAACTTTGTGGTTAATTAAATAAATTATTAAAATAATTTGCAATTTCTCAAGCTAGAATAAACTAAATTGAATAAAATTAAATATAAAATTTACTCAAGGTAAATAATTAACTTTTCGAAGAACGAATATAAAAGTGTTATTGTAAAAACATAGAAAAAAGGTGAGCTGCTTAAATCTTTTGTTTTAAAATGTTTAAACTATTCTTGTTATCAAATTTTTTAAACACAAGTTTTATGTTAAGTTTTCTGAACTACTAACGTATACCATTTGTCAAATGAATTTTCTAATTGAAAGGAAAGTAATGAAAAAATAATTAAATGAAATTATATGAAATGAAAGCGAGAAAATAAAGTGACAAAACTGGTATGTTGCTTAAGTTTTTATTTTATCTGAGTAGTAGAAATTTGTATATTTAATAGAAATTAAGATGGATTTTTAGGAACATCCAAATATATGTACTTATATATGTAGGATAAATAGTTGTCATTACAAGACATAAGATAAGTAGGTGTCTTAAGTCTTTTGTTTTGTTCCGCAAACAAAATTGAAACTTAATGTCAAAAATCAAAATAGATTGTTAAGAATGTGAAAGAAAATGTGGTAATAAAATCAGTAAATTCTACACTGTGTAACAATTTCGTTTTGTGTGATTTTTTATTATTAGCACTTTCTTTGAAAACAAAATAGAAAATTATATTCCAATTCTTTGAAGCTTTAAGGTTGCGCTAAGCAATATAATAAATAGCAAACTAGTTATTTATTCATTTAAAATTTTTTTTTCGTCAGTATTTAATACAACATCTTTAATATTTGCCAAACCATAAACACATATTCCCTCATTTTACATTTAAATTATTGAAATTAAAGTTTTTTTCGAACGAAATTCCCACAATTAAATCAAATCGTTTATACGATATTGTTTTAAACACTCTAAAAAAAAAAAGAAAAACATAAAAATTAATCGTAGTCATTAAAAAAAGGAAAATCAATATTTTAACTAATGAGATGAACATTAAAAGCACAAATAATTTTTGGATATTATTTATATAACTTGTTTCCCTGTTGTTGCTGTTGATTCGTATATTGATGAGTAACACTACGGTTGAAATCATAAATCATAAGAAAAAGAGGTGTTTAATTACTACTGGATTGTATATAATAAGTTTTATTTTTATTTTGATTTAAACGAAATACATTTGTAAAAAAATGAATAACTATAAAAGTGGCAGTAATATGAAAAAAAAAATATTAAAAATAAAGTAGAATGATCACATATCTTCTTGGGATCAATCATAGATCCTCGGTTCATTAGTTATAAGGTCATATATTTGATACAAGCAACTAGTTTGATATACTACGCAACGCTTTAATTTCAGTAGTTTTTTTTTAGCATTATTTTTTGTGGCAGAGGCAGAAATAACTGACAATATGTGTGTTACAATAAAAAATGTTTTTTAATAGTTTTAATTTACATACATATATATAAGAAGGCTCTAAGAACTGTCAAACAAACATACTGATGAAGGTTTAGTTAGCGGTATTCAGTATTTGCTGCCCTTTGCAAATGCCAAATATCATAGCTTTTTGATTAAATCCAGCAATAGAATAGAGAGATTTATTTAAAAAAAAAATTGTACAATATTTTGTATTTTCACTTTAGCAAGACCAATTAAATGCACCAAACACTGAATTATGATCTATTGTGTTGCAAACTAACTGATCAGACTTACAGGGGATGACTTGTTAAAAGGATATTTATCTCCGACTTATTTTGATGTTTGAAAATTTTTAAAATACACAACAACTCATTATTTTAGGGTTTTCTCAAAAGTATGAATACTTTTTTTAAAGTGTCAAACAGTATCTATTTAGCAGCTATGACAAAACGAAAGACTTTAGTAATGAACTCATAGTTTCACAACATTTTTCCCTCTAGTAACATTTCAAATAACCTGACAGAACAAATATTTTACCAAAGACATCAACGAGCTTACAAGCAAACTCCTTTTGTTTTCCAAATTTTTTCTAAATAATTATCAAACAAAAATTTTCTTAATCTAAACTTTCACTATTTTTCAATATTACCCAGCATATTTCATACTTTCAAGTTATGCCAAACACTTGTAAGATGAGGTGTGAGCTTATTAATTTTTCACTACTTTTAAATCAAATGATAAATTCCCGTATTAAAAAAAATCCCACAACCATTATGGCAATTGATGCAACATTTATCAAAACCAAAAATTTATAACTCCCAACTGACACAATGAAAAAATTCAGAAAAAATATTTATTAAAGATAATTCATAGCTAAAGAAAAACTCACAAAGAAATCTAAACCAAAATAAATAAGTGTAAAATCTAAAACGCCCCAAAACCTTAAAGAATAGAAACAAATATCACTTTGCATGAGAAAAAAAGCTCACACACGCAATTACACAAAAAAACACACGTAAGGACCATGAAATGAAATAAGGCCAATAATATCAGTTTTATGGAAAAAAATAGCAACTGCAACAACAACAACAAAATAAATAGAACTAATAAATATGATTATAATACATTAACAGAACAATCTCATGTATGAACACATATACCCCCTGGAAAAAAATATGTATTTTTCTTAAGATTTCAAAACTCTGTCGTTGCTTGTCTTTTTGTCTGTCTTAAACGAAAATAAAGGAAGACGAAAAAAAAAGAATCCTATCGTAGAAGTTTTCGTTGCTTACGGTCCATTATGGGCCAAAGTAGATTTTTCTCTCTCTTTTTTATTTATTTATTTTTTTTTTTTTGCTTTTGTTTAGCTTACAGGTCATGTATGTGAGATCAAACTCATCCGTCATATGAATTGTACGGTAATGGATCGTAACGCATTTTAAAACCAATCTATTCATAAACCACATTTAAAACACAGCAAAAACATTCAACTTTTATATTGTTAATGTGTGTGGTTGTATAAATCTGTTTATAAATCTATCTTGACCATACATACATTAGTAATAAACATTTATATACAATTGAGTACATTTATCATTTGATTTCATTTCAAATGTTGTTTAAACGTAAAACAAAACACGGACAGACATAAAGACGGACAAGAGACAGACAAAAAAGAAAACAACAGCAAGATAAAAATTACATTTGTATCCCCACACAATTTTGGGATTTCCATTTTATATTAATTCTTTTTTAAATCGTCAACGAAGTAAATGAGCAGTACGCATGCATCAATTAAATTTTCATTACAACTTCTTGTATAGTTGCTTAATTTTTTCGGATGAACTGTGCAAGATATTGCAAATATTTTTACAACTGCTCTTAGTGAAGAGATTTTGTTCTTCTGAATCGCCCATTTTTTAAAGCTAACAAATCTTATTCGGTTCCTTTATATATTTTTAAAAATTTTGGATTTTTGAAGAGGCCGGTCTACAAAATTTCTAACAACGAACGTTTCTTACTTCGTAACGCTTTCATTCGCTCGAAATAACGCAAAATACTTTTTACAAAATTAAACGTTATATAAATAAATATCTAAGTTTTATGAATGTAAAAAATTGTATTTTACCGAAAGGCTATAATCATCCATTAAATCTTAATTAAGAAATTTTTGCCCGTTTTCAATATTCAGATAATAAAAACCTAACATAAGATATACAAATTTTAGTCGGCTTGCTGAATTAGAAAATTTCTAAATATTATAAATGTTACAAGCTTTTTTCTACAAAAAAGTTTTGTCGCCCATTAAAGATATAAAAAATTCTAATTTTTTTCACATTTAAATAACAAATGACCACAAAAATTGAATTCAGCCAGCTGAATTACAACAAGTATAACTATCATGTAGAATGATACTCTTCAATATGCTCAAAAACTTGAATTCAGCAAGCTGAATTATAAAACATCTGAAAAATTAATCACCCTTCGAAGCTATCAAGTGCTTATGAATTTTGTCATGTGCAAATAAGTTCAATTCATATGAAGAGAGCACCCTCTCTTGTGGGTGATGTTGTCATATATGAGAAAAACACTAATTTTTTGGTGCACCAAAGAGGGCGCACTCTTCAATTTGAGCTAAACTGATTAAGAAGAATACACAAAGATGGCGCTCTCTTCATTTTGAGCGAAAAAAATTTAAGTTGTTAACTTCTCGGGCGCAGTTGCATTTGCGTTTACAATAAGTGGCATGGCAAAACTAGCAGGTATGCGCAGTTCGACAACAAGTACAACAATCCAAAAACAACAAGTATTTTGTTGGTATAAAGCACTCGCTTCATATCAAAACACACAAACAAATTCAAAGCATTTTAATACGTATGAGTACCAAACTGTAACCATTTTTTATTTACTCTCTTCAAACTATATCAGTTTGTATGAAAATTTGCTATAAAGCGAGCTCGGTCAGCTGTGCTAGTAAGCTCACCAGTTGCATACGCCTTGATAAGTGGTTAAATTTGTTGCATGTATTTATATATTTGTTTATATCTACGCATAATTTTTTTTGGCAATAGCACGTGTATTGTTGTATACACAAAACGTTTTCACTTCTGTCGGCACTCCCGGAGTGCTACCCGTAGTTTTTTTTTAAATTAGGACCAGCACTCAGGGGATGACCCCTACGAATGCAGTGCATTGTGCCGGAACTCAGAGAGAGGGATAGAATAGAGAAGATAGATGTTGAAAATGTAGAAGGCTTAACTCTTTTACAACTCTGCTTTGCGCGTTATGTTAATTTTTATAGCAGCGTTGAGGCGCCTCCGGTGGTACTTCGCCGATGATTCTGCTAACCGACGAAGGAGGGCGATGTTGTGCACATTAGCTTGGAACAGCATCAATCGCTGTCGGAACAGTTTTTTAGTGATATGCCTTCATCACTTAAATAGTCCGACAAAAATTAATACAATGTCTTACTAATGTATCTACATTAGAGAAATTAAAAGAAATTGCTCTGGCCAGGGTTTGAACCCAGGCCACACGTCATTGCTTGCTTTGTAGTCAACGCACTAACCACTTCGTTGATTTTTTTGTATGAATACGTTGGACCAAGCAATAAATTCTTAAAAATCAAAGTACGGCTTAAACGTATGGTTTCTTAACTTCAACAAACTGGTACGTTGAATTCAAAGAACCTGTTCCTTGGGTGAAAAATAAGGAATACATTCGTTGAATCAACGAATTTTTTCCTTGAATTTAATTGCTTTTTTGGTTGAGTGTAGTATGTCAGACGAGTACTTTAAGAATATGTATTTTTAATATCAATAATACAGTTCATATCTGTCACTATTGCCATTTGTAGTGACCAGAATGATTCCTTTAATTTTTATCTTCATTCTTTTAAGTGTACTCATAAGTTATTGTAGATATCTTATGTTACATTTTATGTTCTCAGTTGGTTTTTTTTTTTTCAAATTCATTTTATTTCTGTCCGTTTTTTTTATGTTGGCCTTTTTATAAATATTTCAAACATGGCTTTATAATTGTTAACAAGAAAAATCTATTTAAATCTTGTCTATGATTGTGTAGAGCACATTATTCAATCATTTATTCCATTTCATATCAATCGTTCGGCTTTTTCGAGTATGGTCAGAATATTGGATAGAAAAAAACCATGCAAAATATTTGTTTACAGTCGTTGTTATTCATGTCTCTTATTATCATGTTGCCTAATTGGTTCACATGATTTGTAAATTAAACAATTATTCACTGTAACACCAACATTTAAATTAAAAAAAAAAACGTTAAACATTTATAGAGACAACATTTGTATCTGTAAAGAAATAAAATAAAAATACATACATATAAAATATAAATTGTTATAAATGACTATTGTTAATAAAAAATGTATTATGTTGTGTTATCTTTTTATTTTAAACAACTTTTTGGGGAGTTGTTTTTTCAATTAATATAGTGTAGAGGAAAAAATTCTATTAGCAATTTTTGTTTGAAATATTCTCTGTATTTAATTGAAAATAATGTTTAATTTCACCTTTGAAATGTTAGACATGATTTTTTTTTTTTATTTTATTTTACTTATTTAGTGTTAATAGAAAGAAATTGAAATTAAATTATTTTTAACTCCCACTTGCCAGAATAAAAAATTAAATCTATCATATAGTTGGTGTTGCTGCATCAGCTATGAAGGAAAGATTTAAGCAGCAAACTTTAAGAGGTAAAGAATGTGAGAGTTATAAATAAAAGACTTGAGAAGCAAAAATTTTTTTTAAGAATTTAAAACGATTTTTTTTTTTATTTAATTAAAAATTAATGTTACTGTCTAAGGTAAAAGTAATTAAACTGCACTTTTTTCTCAAAACTTTATTTATAATTGTGTGAATTTTTTTTATTTATTAAAGTGATTTCCTGAGTTTGCTTGTAATACTGTGCAACACAAAATAAATAATATAATCCTAAAGTCATATTCTGGTTAAATGCCCAACAAAGTAAACAAATGGGACTAGATTTTACACTTTCCTTCCCATTTGCACATTTTGCTTGTGACTCATACATAATACGAAAGGTTGTAAAGTTTACATTTAAAATACAAAATCTTTTTTTATATAGAGCAATACCTGAAATATGTTTCTGAATATACCCAACTGTTTGCTGCATATTTTTCACAAAATTCAAATAAATCTTCAAATAACCCCAAAGATCGCAACTCAAGTCAAACGACTGAAATCATTTAAAATTTGAAATGTGCTTGAAAGTTAATTTCTAAATTATCAGTAGAATATGTCACAAAAGAGTTTTTTTATGATGCTGTTTTGTAAAAATATATGACTTAAACAAACAAAAGAAATCTGAATATTTAGTATTTATTGTAAAAAAAGTTTAATATGTTGCACACCAGTACTATGTTCGCTAACACATGAACTACGCATATGTTTTAAGAAAACAAATCATTAAATTATCATTCGCACTATGCGAGTAGATATCAAATATAAATTCGTGACTTCTTGTCGAAAGGGTTAAAATGAATTATTAAAAAGGACGACAGCAACGTTTAGTTTCCATTTTGACAAATGTGGGATATTTTTTTTTTTTTTTGATAATTTTATTATTTATTGAATCTTCAATTATAGATTGAAACATCAATAAGTTTTTCAAATCTTAAATATAAAAAAAAAAAAAATAATAAATATAAGTTTAGCCAATGCTAAACAAAATTTTTAGTTACAACGGTTGATTTTTGTTGTTTTACATCTCTCGTGTACGGCTGATAGAAAGAGTGTCCCTCCTCCTAAGCCGGGTGTGGCCTCTATACTCTAGAATATTGTGCGCAAGTGGGTTTGGGTGCAACTCAAGTTTTTTAATGTATTTTTTCGCGTGTTTCGAAAATACTGTCTTTACCAACGGAACGTCTAGATCTTTATGAATTCTATAGTTTCTGACATACCAGGGGGCTGCAGTTATTGTACGTAGAATTTTATTTTATCGCCTTTGAATTTTTTCTACATTCGATGCTGAGGCAGTGCCCCATAACTGGATTCCATATGACCATATTGGTTTCAGGATCGCGTTGTATAGTAGAAGTTTACAGTCAAGGCTTACTATAGAGTTTCTTCCAATATGCCAATTCATTTGGGCTGCTTTTAATTTCATTTGTGTCAACTTTGCGTCTATATGCGATTTCCATGTTAAACGGCGATCAAGGTAAACGCCTAGATATTTGACTACAGTGTGTTGTGCAATATTCTCGGTATTGATTTGTATAGGCGGGCATGTTTCCCTTCGCAACGTAAAAGTAACGTGTACACATTTCTGGTCGTTAACTTTTATACGCCATTGTTTGAGCCATTTTTCCAATTTATATATATCCTTGTAAGTTGATGGAAGCTTCTACTGGATTTTCATGGATGCATAAAAAAGCTGTATCATCAGCAAATGTTGATGTATGAATGTTACTGCTTAACGGTAAGTCAGAGGCATATATTAAGTACAGCAAGGGTCCAAAGATGCTGCCTTGGAGAACTCCGGCTTCGATCGACTGCGGAGGGCTTAAAAATTGCCTTCTCGAGCCACAAATTTACTTTCCTTTAAATAGTTTTTTAAAAGTCTGACGATGTTTGCGGGAAGTTTTTGCGTTAATTTGTGTATAAGACCTTCGTGCCATACTTTATCGAAAGCTTGAGAGACATCTATAAAGAGCGCAGAGCAGTATTTCTTTTTTCAAAGGTGTCTCTAACAACGTTCACAAGTCTGTGAGTTTGTTCAATAGTGCTATGTTGTCTGCGAAAACCGAATTGATGATCTGGAATGCATCCACTTCTAGTCACTACGAGTATAGGCATCAGCTTGCTCATATACAGCTTTTCAAACAGTTTTGAAATGTTGGGCAATAAACTAATAGGCCGATAGGATTCAGCCTTCTGGCTGCACGCCACAGCGAATAATCTGTTGATGGTGTTGCATCGAGTTCTTGCAGAAATTTTTGCAGCGAAGCGGTTTTTGTGTTTGCAAAACTTTTCTAAGATGCTTGGTACACTCCTTAAGCCTTAATTTTAGCTGAGGCGATCTGTAACGTTGCCATTCTCGTCGAGCTCTCCGTTTTTCAGTCAATAGCCTTTCTATATCTGCACAAAAAATATTGTTAAATCTCGCTTGTTGATTTGGTTGAATTGAAGAAGCATTAAGAGCAGCTTGTTTAGCATGTGCTTCAAACAATCTAATAGAATTTTCTATGTCAGCAGATGTTCTCAATGGCAAATTTTCCGTGCAATGAGCACTTAAATATTTTTTTGTATTGGAGCCAGTTAATACGTGCAGATGTCAGCGGTAAATCACATGTTGGTGTTGCAGTTGTGTGTTAGTAAATAGTGATAATAGTAGGCGAGTGATCTGAAGACAAATCCAAAGATGCTTCTACTTCAATCATTTCGCTGGGCACAACTTTCATAATTCCAAAGTCGATAACATCAGGAATTTTTTGACGATCCGTTGGCCAATATGTTGGCTGACCACTTGAAACTACATTCAAACCCATTTTTGAAATTGTGTCAAACAAAACACGACCCTTAGGACTGATTAAACGTGAACCCCAAAATGTGTGTTTAGCAAATGTGGGATATGATATTTATTGTGAAAACTTATATTTCTTATCCGACACATGTAAAAATATCTAACTATAATCATCCCTATTATCCACCAACTTTCATCCGAGCTTCTTAACTTCTTGCAACACTATGCAGCACGAAACAAATATGATTATCATAAGTATAAGATCTGATTTTGAATATCAAAATATAATTTTTTTATTCAATAAATTTCATCTAATTAAATTTTGAAATTTTCATACATATAAACCTGACAAATAAACACAGACACCAGACTGACACTATAACTACAGCAACAATAGCAAATCACAAGCAACTTGCTATCAAAATCTTTAAATAACACAACTACCACAAAAAGAGGAGCACGATTTTGTCACGATATGTTAACGAATGCTGCCGCTAATACCAGCTGCCCTGGCTTAGTGAGTGACTGAGTCATACCATGACTTTGGCTTACATCAAAAAAAAAAAAAAAAACAAGCTCACTATCATATACGAGTACGTGTTAGCAAATGTATAACAGATCATTGCAATATCTTTAAAGTGCTGCTGTATAACAAAACCGAAAATAAAAAATAAAGCATTCTTTGCTCGCATGTACATACATATGTACATATGTATGTATGTATGTATTTTTATTTTTTTATATGAAAAAAAAAAAACATCCAGATAACAAACAAACGCAGCACGCCTGCAGACTTTTACTATCGCTGAGCTGTCAAAAACTCGTGCAATATGCTATAATTTCAACAATTTTATGTTGCAGATTGTGAACTTTTCTCAATGATATCTTGCAAATTGCTGCAGTGTGCTTTTTTCAAGAGACCTGAGCTGATATCTAGATTTAATTTGATTGGCATAGTCAAATATTTTTTTCGTTTTGTTTTGCTCATCAGATTTAATTTTTTTAACTAGTTTTTAATTCTACAGAAAGTGTTCTTTGGCAAACATTTTTAATGTCACAACAAACGAATCAAATTTGTAGAGTTTTGTATTTTTATGACAAAATAATAAAACGCCGACTATATTTCAATCATTCCCACTTGTTATGAAGTGGAACATAGTTTATATAAACTAATTGAAGAATTTACCTACCACAAGTCAAATATTGATAAGGATCAAAAAGGTATTCGGGATATAACATTAATTAACGTTAACCCTTAAATGTAGGAAAGTTATAGATGTGGGTCTGGAATTGAAAGCAAAATACTAACCGATGAGAGTAAAATAATGTAAAATAGACTAGACAAGAAGAGGCTCGAACAGGGTAGAGCTTATTAGAGAAGAGTAGATTAGTAAAGAACAGAGTAGAGCAAATGCAGATTAAAATAGAGAAGACCAGTGTATAGAGCAGAGCAGAGTTGAGCAGATTAGAGTGTAGTAGAACCGATTAAAGCAGAGTAGGGTAGAACAGACTGAAGCCGCGTAGAGCAGGATAAAGCACAGAAAAGAAGAATGAGGAGAAGAGCCGAGTAGAGCAGATTAGAGTAGAGCAGACCAGAGCCGCGTAGAGCAGAACAAAGCACAAAAATAAGACGAAAGCGGAGAAGAGCCGAGCAGAACATACTAGAATAGGTTCAAAAGGAGAACTGAGAAGCGCAGAGCAGCAGATTAGAGCTAAGAAGATCCCAATAAAGCAGAGCAGAGAAAAGTAAACCGTATCGCGTAGAGCAAGATAGAATAAAGAAAAAAGCGAATAGAAACTGAGAAGAGCCCAATACCGCTCTGCTATTCGGCAGGATAGAGAAAATGTTTAGGGTTAAGTCATCATCATTTAAGAAAAGCCATTCGTCTATATTTCTTCAAAAATTTGCTCATAATTTACAACTCATTTAATTAAATTTTTTTTCACAATTTTTAGCACAACTTTTTAAGCAGCTACGGCGCGCTGCAATTAACTGGCGCGTAACAACATACGCCAGCAATAAAAATTTTATTTTAATTTTAGTTTTATTGACTTTGTTTTGTCCTCTCTACTGGTTTCCTTGTCAACTCAAACAATCATTGATTAGATCTTTCAATATTTGTGAGCTTTATACAACAGTTACTTACATTCTCCTGCTAATAAAAATACCCTACAGCATTTAAAGCTTACAATGTTGGTTAAGAAAGTTGAATATAAACTTAATAAGAAGTAGAGCTGCCTTAAATACAGCTTCTTAAAATCGTTTTAACTTTACTGGCGTTCTTTTTATTTATTTAATTTTTTTGTTTCTTTATAACAACGATATAGAGAAACTTGAGATCTGTATCTGGATTTTATCTCGTGTCTACCTTGTGATCATATAGAAGTGAAGTTTTGATCTTAATGCTGTGTGTAACCAGTGTTCACATATGTGATAGGTCTCTGCTAACGCTGGTAGCAAGTGTAGCATTTAGTAATGCCAGCAGTAGTAATAATAATAGCAGTGGTAGAAGTTGTAGATAGAGAAAGATCTTTAATGCGTGTTGTGTAGTTGTTGTTCCTGTTGTTCTTTGCTTTACTTTGCATACTAAATGGAATTTATTTGATAATTAGGATTTGTCTTATTCGATAATAAGTGAGCAAGTATGTTTTGGCTGTTTTTGGTCTGCCCGGTTGAAACTCTGTCTGTCTGTTTGTTTAACAAGTGCACAGGGTGCCAGGGATAGAATATACATTAGCATCGTATGAAGAGTGCAATTGAGGTGATGTTTTTACATGATTTAAAATTATATGTTTGGCTGGGGTGCTGCTGTGCAGATTTTTAAACACTGGTGAAGATATGAAATATATGAGAATGTAAACTTGAGCATTTACTAAATTTTTCAAGTGTTCAAAGTTTTAAATAATATAAGCGGATAAAATTGACTGTATTTAGTGAAAAAAATTATAGAACTATTGGCTTCAGTTCCTAAATAAATTTTTCTATTCAACCCACTGTTTCAATTTAAAGTATTTAAAAAAAAATCCTCTACGTAGACTTCGTAGCAAAATACTTATAACATGATTGTAAAACATTTTATATTTTTGTTGGGATACTCAATAACAAGCACATTAAATAGTATTTATTTAATATACAAGTAACAAAAATCACAACAACAAGAAAAACATAAAAAAAATAACAACAACTACTGCAACACACAACAAAATTCAACTAAATTGCTAACGAAATGAAACTTTGTTAAATTAAATGCGTAAAAAAGAAAGACAATTTCTTGTTGGAAGAAATCACAAAAAAAATGTCTGCACTCTGAGAAACACAAGTGATGTTGTGGTGCTTGGAATTTAGTTTTTAGGTCGGTGGAAAAAATTTTGGATCACAAAAAAGTGTTGAACTCAAATTAACAAGATTGTAATTGCAGCTACTAGATGAACAATTATATAAAGAATTTTTATTGTAAATTTTACAAGGGCAGATATATTTCGACACAAATGCATATAATTGGAAAGTTTTCTGGAATATTATAAAAAGCCAAAGACTTTTACAAAGTTTATGCTAAAGCGTTTAGTTTTTCTTTAAAGAAAGAAATATAAGTAATTTTGAAATCTACAATTTTATTCACGGAGTGCTACAATAAAAACCTAAAAAGTCTTTACTTTAGATTTAGCATAAGTAATTCTAAGATTTTTTTCTATTTTTATTTGAATATATTTTACAAATATATTATAATAATAAATAAATAAATTATTTAAAATTTTTATGTCTAGAACGTATGAGTAATATTAAATAGATCCAGAAATATGCCTTTGAAAACGTATATTATGCGTATTCAATTTGCAGAAAAAATTTTAAAATATGCCCTTTAAAATACAAAAAATATTCTCTTAAAAGGGCAAACAAATCATTTCGCTTGTAATTTTTAATAATGTTAATTTTAACAATTAAATAATCAATGCCAGCTTGATTTCATCTAATTAAATATAAAAAATTGGACATCCAGATCCCAAAAAAAAACATTTATTTATCTTACACACATGTTTTTTCCATTTTATAACACAAATCAGTTAGGCTAAAGAACAAACAATTCGTAATGAAAGCGTAGTGCGAATCAGACATCAGCAACAATTGATTTTTATGATCTAATCGTTTTTGTTAAAAAGATAAAAACACTTTTTTACGCAAACGTTCGTTGCAAACATTCAGTTTTATTCACTTGTTGTTCACTTGTGCTAACATGAATGTTCTGACTGTGTCGTTAAGAGTATGTAATTCATTTTGAATCGAATAAAACGTGTTATTAGCGGAACAAGTGTTTTATTAAGTTGTTAAATTAATTTTGTAATCGTATTTGAATAAATAATTTTTATTTATATTTTTGTCCCAGTTTGAAACATGCACAAAAACATATTTATAATTTTGACTTCCGAAATCAAATTTTCTACCAACAAAATACATAGAGTTGGTGTTTTTGTATTACTGTCCAAGCTTTATATTCATTGTATCATGCGATTAGATCATGCACATTCGCATCAAATTATCGAAATGATTTACACTTTTCGATGAATTTTCTGCTTATGCTTAAACAGCGAACAAGCATAAGATTAAATAATACTTGTTTGTGTTGTTCTTAAAATTGAACGTTAGGGAATAAGTAGGCTCGATCATACTTGTTGCAGCTCGCTGGTGCGAATCAGTGGCTTCGGAAACCAGTTGCCTGGTGTCATTAGAGAACTAGCGTTGTATTAGCGATAGAATAGTGGAATACACCCCATATTGTAACGATGCTCCAGTGAGTCAATGAGTTGGCTACCCTACTGTCGCCGACAAGCTTCAAGGCGTTAAAGTCTACACTATTTACGATACCGCATTTCGAGTTTTCTCCGCTTAATCGCAACGTCTTAGAAAACTGTTTAATTATGCAGAAAATATGCACAAACAATTTTGTTTCGCATTATTGGAACAGAAAGCAATATGCAACTGCTTATTTGCAGTTTACCTGATCATAACTTAATGCAAAAAAAGCTTGAAGAAATTTTTAACTCATAATAAAAGTAAGTAAAGCTAAGACTTTCATCATCACATACAAACAAGTACAAGTTGAAATCAGTGTTAACTCAATACCACATAATATAGAGAAATACAACCCAACCTGATATGGGCGTTAAGCATCCACGTGCGCTATTGCTGACATGAAGCTCGCCGGTTTGACTTAGGAATTATTCTTAGTCTCAAAATTATATTTTAATTTTATTTAACTCAGTTATATTCTCTTTTGAAGAAGCCGACCCAAACGGTGGAATAATGCGATAATAATGAAAGTCTTTCAAACAAAAAACAAATAAAAGCTCAGCCTATAAGTAGGAAACTTAAGCCATAGCCAACATTTCGTGCATTAAAAATCTCTGTCATATTTTGGAAAAAAATATAGTGAAGCGTGTACAAATAAATAATTTGAATGCAAGTAACAACGAATCAATAAACTTCCGTTTTTTGTTTTTTGAACACAATTAAATCTAAGAGAAGGCAATAAATTAAAAAATTGCGAAATCTGATTTTATTGGACCTTTGCTGTAGAAATATTTAAAAATATGAAAAATTTTTATTATGTATTATATTTATAATCAATACAATACGATGATCAATAGATTTTCGTATAAATTAAATTGATTTCAAATATATTTTCATTAAGATGATATAGATAATTTCCTTCAACAATAATAAAAATAATAACATGACAAGACACTTAAAACCAAACAAATCAATCTAAAGAATTGATTGTAATCATGCATAAAACATGACGGAACATGTATCAATGCAACATAATCAAATAAAACGGTTTAATAAAATCTACAACAACCATAAGACACAAATAAACAAAAACACATGTTGCACTCAAGCACATTAGAGCAAACAAATTGACCACAACAAATGTATGCGCTGCATATAATATTTTCCAGAAAAGTTTGATCCTTGATTTCAATGATTTTCTATACTTTGGCACATGTACATGGCCTTTTGTATGCAATTGTATGATACAAAATATCAAACAACATTAAAAACTACAAAAAACAAGTCATAGTTTAAGGTGAGATGTCTTGCTTATATGATCTTTTTATTTTCTTTAAGAAATCACACGATCACATATATTTATATTAACCATAGCATAACCAAAGTAATGTAGAGAAGAGAGCTTCACAAAAAGATCTGGAGAAAATATGAAATGACCTATGAATCTTAACCTAAAATCAAAATTTGCTGCACTGACCCTTTTTTGCGGCATATAACATAAATAACAAGATAATTTACCTTAACTGAGATATAAAAAAAATATATATGAGAAATTATTAGGAAACTATAAACTATAAAAATTGTATTCAAAAGCTAAAAATGAGAACTACATCAAGACCTTCAAAAACTGATAATAGTTTATAAGTTCTTACAATTTTATATACATAAAAAATTATGCTAAGAATTTTAATTTTATTTCAAAAATTACATTTTAAGGTGTTAATGGTTGAATTTATATTTCATATCAGTATTTTCCTTAGAGTCTACAAAACTAAAACTATGTATATATTTGTTTTTACAACACTTTTAAGGGAGTTTTCTCACTAATTTCTTAATTAATATTAATCATACGCAGCATGGTACAAAATTAAAATTTCCAAACTTCTGCTTAAAATAAAAACTAGGCGAATATTTTAAGAAACTTTTAAGTTCATATAATTAAATAAAATATTATTTATTATAAGGGAACTACATGAAATCTTTCATATCCCGTTAAACGCGTTCGCAGTGTATGCTTTGCTTTATTATCGATCATCTGTAGAAAATTAACCGAAACAAGCTACAACAGGCCAATACCACCATTACCAATACAACAACCAATACTAACACCAGCTACAACCAAAAAAAGAAAAAATGCAGCCAACCTTAAACCATTAACTTCTGATCACATTACATTGGTAAATTATAAATTTAAAACCATTAAACAAAATGTATTGACTATAATATTCAACAGGTTGTTTTTACCACAGAAACCTTTTCAATTTTACCAAACTCCCCCATATACTCTTTTTGTCTATGGCTTTTGCAATTTAATATTTAACATGGTGATGATCTGTTACTTATTGATATTTTTTTTTTCTTTCCAGCTGAATACATATTTATGCTTTTATTTTATGTTTTTTTTTAACGTTATTGTCTCCTTAGCGTTTAATAATACAAAAAGCAAAAGTCGACAACAAGATAAAGATTGGAAAAAAAAAGTTCATGCAAAGAAAATTTAACTTGAAAACTTTTGATCTTTTAGGGAACATGAAAAAAGAGGAAAATCTATAATGTCGCTAAATGTCTCACAAAAAGAATTATTATCGCATTTAAAATAAGTTTAATACCCAATTGGAAATGTTTCTGCTGTGAAACATTTTAAGTGTTTCTAAATGAAAAAATTAAGAAATTAAGATGATATTTGCATTAAAAAAAGAACCAAAAAACTAGAAAAATATTTTAAATGCACATAAATAAATAAATTAAAATAAAAATACGAAAAGTAACCCGGCGTCATGCAGTTAGCTAGGGAGTTTTGTATTTTATTAAGTTAATTTTAATTACTGCCGAGAGAACTCAATCATCAGGGCAGTGGTTTCACCTTTTAACCTATCAGACTAACGCAAAATCCATGATGTTGATGACGGCCTGAAACTTGGCTCGAACCCAGTACTAAACACTACGTACTTTAGCCAACAAACAGAACATTCATCATAAGTAAAGAACGCTCTCAAATATGCGAAAAATTTCTATTTTACTAGACCGCTTTGATTGGACTGTCTAATCAAGTATTCCAAGACTTGGAATAAAAATAAAACTACAGCGAATCATGTTAATTCTGCACACTCAAATCTTTTCCATGACCACAACACACAATGACGATATTTTTATTTCAGGAAACTTTTTTTTAGTTACATTTAATTAAGCGATTCTTATGAAATCCTGGATCGCCATGCAACATTATGATTAGAATGATGAGCAGTACTTCCTCTATTTTAAATTGAAATATATTTTCTAATATTCTTGGCATCAAGTGATTCTTTTAAAAAAATTTTAAAAGATAATCTGATAATAATTTGTTTAGTGATTGGGCAGTTACATGCCTCATCATTTTTAACGATTATAATAAAGCTGTGTTCATTTATTGAGCTGTTCTCGCAATATGAAATTCTGCTCGAAAAGTAGACAAATTATTCTTAATTGTTCAAACTCTTTGAGTTCATTTCATTTTTCAAAACATCAATGTATGAAGTGAGTTGTGCAACATCCATCGAAAATATTTATTATTATTCATTTGCTTCTATGATATTTTTGTAAATGCATTGATCATTTATGACAATAAAAATTAAGAAGAGAAAAGTGCCCTGTAAAATACAGCCGCATAAGAGTTTTTCAACTATTTCTTCTGAACCGACTCATTGATTTCACGTTACAATAGAAAATAATGTTAAAAATTGGCCTTTGCTACTCCCACACAAATAATTTTATTCAATTTACTTCTAAAAAAACTGTATCACATACATAAACTTTGCCTATTAGAACAAAGTTTAAGTTTGTTTCTGACCAATTTCTATTCATAATACAAAATATTTTGAAAAATACAGTGGGTGTATTTATTGCACATATCTGTGGACTTCTCACAAAACAACTAAAGTTTAATTTTAAAAATTATCAGTAGAAAAAAAGTAAATATAGTTTTAAGTTTTCACATAATTACCCGCTCCTGGTTAAAATTGTTATTAAAAAATATACTAAATAGGCCAAAGGAGGCGAATCTGAATTATACATATATTTATATATATAGAAATTTTGAAAAATTTTCGTAACTCGACTTAAGTTCTTAATTTGATAGTCCTCAGATATTTATTTTGAAAAATTCACTTTTTGGCAGACCACTCCTGTCGTTAGTGTCAATTCTTGTACTAGATCCATCCCATTTCATAGAAATATCAACTTTACACCAATTTCCAATAAATCTGATAGAATGTTTTGTAAAGCGAGTGAAAAGCCGCCTCTTCTTTATAATGCTCAGGACAACTATGGTAGAGCTAAGCATTTAATTGTTGTGAAGAAGCGATTATAAAATATGATTAAAAAAGTTTTTATTATACGATCATGGAAACTATTGTTTTTTTAATAAGGGACAAATTGCGACATTCGATTTTGATTGAAAATTCAATACAATTTATGCATTAATTGGCCCGCTGGAATTTTTGAAACTCTAGTAAGTACGAGTATTTTTGTTATTTTTACGAACATATTCTTAAGGCTGTGCATGTGTGTGTGTGTGAACGTCTAAGCCGATGATAAACTACATACCATATGCTGTTCTAATAAACTTCTTTTTTCTAAATATACAGCCGTTTCACAGAAATTAATTACGATCAAAAGTAGCTTCACTTCTGCAAGTTGGGTCTTTAAAAAACGAAAGTTTGATTTTTAATCAAACCACTTTTCAAATTCAAAATAGAATTGACTACGAATTTTTCCACTAACTTCATACGTAGTAAACAATAAAAAAACAAGTATAGTTTTTTGGGAGCGTAAGTAAAATAAACTTTGCATGTCAATAAAAAAAACCTTAATGTGATCTTTTCTAGTGAAAACAATTTAAACAAACGAATACAATTACGAAGTTGACACTATTCGGAATATGTGACTTGCTTAATCGGTTTAATAGATTTTGGGAATCTTTCTAAATTATATACATAATTACGTCGAAGAGCTAAAAAGTGATTTGTTTCCTTGGAGGGTGGATGTCTTTGTAAAAATATATGAAAAAATAATATTTTAATTTCAATAAAAATTGATACCTTTTGTAGCTCTCTGTGCTTAAAAAATAGTTGTATTTTTCAGGATAATAATTTCTTTACAGCGTTTGGATTGACTGAATCAACCAATCAACTGTTCTTGAGATCGGTCCTTATGATATTTCTTCTTATTTGTAGAGATCATATTCCTTTCAGTATATGCATGACACAGCAAAGGAAATCTATTTTTCATGTCTTTTTGTTCCAGTGTAATGCGTTTTTAAAGCATATACTTATAAAGAATTACCCAATTTTAGATGCCGCCTTCAATAAATCCCATTTTTTATTTAAAAATTCTAAAATCATCAAAAACCACTTCAATTCATTCAAAAAGTAAAAATCGTATTGCCACTACATGTAAAAAACCATCAACTTATAAATTTCCTTTAGGGTTTCTTAGTTCACCCACAATTTTGAATTTATCTTCCGAATTTCCCAACAAAACAAGTGCAAATACAAAAAACAACTCCAAATACAAAAAAAAAAAAGAATTACAACTTTCAACAAAGTTCGCTTATGATTATTAAGCATAGAAAATTATTTTCTTGTTAATGCCACATAATGATTGATCTGATCTCTCTCACTCGTTAAGCAAATTTAGAAGAAAATAAAAAAAAATAACAAAAACAACAACAACAGCAGTAAATTACTCGTAACGTGTTAAACAATATAAAGTTATTGAATACCAGTTGATGAGGATGATTTCTTTTTCGCTGCTTATTCAACTTTTTCACATAAACTCTACATTTTTATTTTTATTTTGTTGCTTTTTTTGTCTTAAATAAATGTAGCGATTTGATTTTCATATTGTGTTTTTTTTTTTCTTCGCTAGCAAATGATGAGCACGTTTATTTCGCTAGTTACAATAATGATGATCAGGTTTAGGTCAATTTAATAAGGTTAAAATCTTTTTTTTTCTTTCAATTCAGCTTCAACTTTTAGTTTCTGTTCATACTTTATTTAATATAAATTTTCAATAACTTAACTTTTGGTGTTATTTCGTTTTTTTTTTTTTTAAGTTTTTTTTGTTGGTTTGTTTTCAATGATTTTATGGTTTGATGTTATTTTATCGCATGCAAATTAAATATTGCATGCACGAACATGTTGAGATTTTTTTCTTAATATTTTTATTATACGTTTTCATAATTATAATTAGATGGAATTTTAGTTTTAATTATGATTAGATTTTGGTTATGGTGCTCGATGCTGATTGTGGCCAAAGAAGTTGATTTTGAAGATGAAGTAAAAACTAAAACTCGTTTTCACATGTTTTTTTTTTTTTTTTTTTTTTGTTGAAAGAAGAATTTTATTTTGAAAAACTTTTAAGTTACGTCATTAAAGATGTTTATAATGAAAATTATTATTAAAGTGTTTTTGTTAGTAAAAGAGCAGTAAAGCAAAAATACTCGGTTGTGGTTTTATTACTTTGAGATTTATATTAAAAAAAAAAACTTTGAAATCATTAAAAGTGATCATTTTAATATAAAATAAATTTTGCAATTCAACAGATATTCAACGAATGCTGAATTTCGCAATTTTTTACACTAAACAAAATATGAAATTAGTTCTTTGTATTGATCGTTACGCTTCGTTCTTAATTGCTCTGAATAGATCTCATCAAAGAGAGAACTTTGGGAAATAAATATTTAATAACTTGGTAAAGTAACACTTAATGTAAATTGTAAGGTTTTAATCGTTATGAAAAATATTGAATTGTAGGATCATATTCTATAATAGTTTTTAAATTTTGTAGTTTAAGGATTTTATTTTATTATTTTATATTAAAATATGTTAACGCAGCCACATTCTCGCAATACATGTTTCATATTTAGGACCTTTGGCAAAGTAACGTTCACTACATTATTGCCATTCCTAAAACCAAAAAGGTCAGATGTGTTACTGTGCTCTTAACAGCGTGTGGGTGTATATGTTCACAAGCACCCTACAGTCACCTCGAGGGCATAAGACTTTAAGGCAGAATCCTAGTACTAGTACAAGTACTTCAGGGCGGACGTCCCGAACCAATAAGCGGTGGAAAAACTGATGGAGTTAATTTTAACTCATGGCTACTTTGGATCACCTTACATTTTACAACTGCATCAATTGGCATGATGAAAGAAATACAGCAAGGCATCGTATTGGTGAGTTTACTCGCTGGAATATAGTTGGCAAAAAATTTGAATGCGATAACAAATATGGCGGTGTGGTGAAATACATCAAACCTGTTTTGAGTAATTCGGGTGCCTACAGAAAATGATTATTAACTGTACACTGTTAAAATAAAAAGACATGTTATTCGACAGAACGATGAAACATGGTTTTTTTGAGCTCTACTGTATTATTATTCATTTAATGAAGCTGGTTTATTTCTTAAAGCATTTAGTTTCTAAAGCTACGTTCACATTTATCAAATATTTGTCCAAAAAAACGTAACCACTAGTTTTGCTTAGGATACTGTCATTTAACTTGGTTTTATATTACAAAATAACATTAATTATTCTCCAAAAGATTACTTTTATACAGTTTTTTAAAAATTGCGAACCCAAAATTAAAAAAAATAGTGTTTAATACCAGAAATAAAATATTATTTTTATTCTTGGTTACGTTTTTTTCGACAAATATTTGATAAATGTGAACGTACCTTAAGAGGCTTATACTGATATTTTTAAATCCTCACAAAAAAAAATATTAATAAAATAATTTCATTCAAACAAATGTTGGTGTAAATATTTTTAAAACAATTCAAAAAATTCTGCTGTTGTATTTAAAATATCATACTTCTAAGAAAATTGACGTATTTTTATCTGTTAGAAAAATTTACAAAAAATATATATCTTTATTATTTCAATTTTCAAAAATATTATGTTTCGTTTCGTTCCTTTCTTATTTTAATTATCACAATAAAGAATAAATTATCCTTTTTCACTTTAAACTTTAAAATATAAACTCAAGTTCAACTTTTTGCTGATGTGTGCGCTCATACAGTGTTTAAAGTATTTCTTATTAACCTACGACCAATAAGAAAATAAACTACATAGAAAGCAACATACTCAAATTTTCCAACACTTGTTAAGTCCAATAAAATACTAAAAAAAATTTGTGTTTTTGCCACAAACGAAATGGAATCTAAACAAAACTTTTAATAAGGAAGAAAAGATCTAAACTGTATTTTGAACACATTCTCACGCATTTCAAATTTCAATTGGTAATAAATGTAATGCAAAGCAACACATTAAATCAAGCCAAAGAAATATTTATAAGAAAAAGATTAAAGAAGAAAAAAGCAAATAAACAAACCAACAGAAAGTAGACAGCAGATATAGAAACAGACAGACATGCAGACTTTTAAATGCAGAAAAGAAAAAAATAAAAATAAAACTCCCATAAAGTTCTCAAATATGAATTACAAAAACTCCGGTCTAAGGCTGGCCTTACAAGTAAAATCCAAACTAACTTTACAAACGAAAAAAGAAATATAATGCAGAAATTTCGCTAATAAAAAAGATAAAACATCTTTAGAAACTTACAACTTGTTGATGCTATCTTCAGCAAAATTGTATGTAAAAAGAAACCAATACTACATTTAGTAGTTTAACCTTAATGCCGGGGTCTGCTTAACTATTTAAATGCGATTGCTGAAGGGGGTGGTGCAGTGGCAGGTATTCCTTTATGAGAAAGAAAAATAAAAAAAAATTATATGAAAACTGTTAGCCAGTGTCTGGTGTAAAAAGAAAAACTTGTTAATATTGGCAATAAAATACTATCAAATGGCTTGTAATCGTAAGATTATTGTTAAAAATCAATAATTTACATTTGTCAAAATGTGTTGATTGTTCTAGGCTCAAATAGAAGAGAGAGTAACAAGAAATGTGTTTGTGTTCTAAGTCTTGTGTTTTTGTATGATTATTAGAAAAGATCAGGACAAATATCGGAATAAGTTTATCAATTAAGTTTGTGCCCTAAGTCTTTTGTTGTGTTATTTTTTTTTTGCTTTTCTAGTTTGTTTTACAGCACTCTGTTTAATCACTTATTTTCTTAAAAAATTTCTACCGAAAAACTTAACAAATGTGTGTAAATGAAAAATTTGTTAAAACTTTTAAAATTTTCAAAATATTCATTAATTAACATTAATATGATATTATACTCACAATAAGACTAATTATGAACGCCTTCAAACACTTTAAACAAGCAACTAAATGACAATCTGAGTGTTTAACTTAACACACGTGCATGTAATAGAAAAGAAATCTAACGAAAATTTAGGGTGGACATGTAAAGAATAAAAGACAAAATGAAAAATATTTCATATCTAACACGTTTGAGGGCGTAACCAAATTTAAATGATTTACAAAAATTTACTAAAGAAAACTGCTCATAAAATTAATGCTTAAATGATTAACTTTATTTTTTTTTCTTTACTCGTATGTGTTTTAAAGTGTTACAAATTCCATTTAAGATTTATTTAATTGTTGTTTAGCTGGTGTTTTTCAAAGCAATTAATTTTAGTCTTAAGTTTTAAACTGTTAAAAGTTAATTCTTAAATATTTTCATTTTAATTGTTATTCAAAATGTTCACACCTGGCGAATCGATTTGTTATGGTTAAATATGTTGAGATAAGGCAAAAAGGCATAGAAAATTTGCATAAATAAGTTTCCCTTAAACAGCTCCAAATTGAAATAACAAGATAAAATAAGCAGAAAAAAATAGAATAATTTAAGTTTAATCTAAATTTAATTACACTTTTAACCTAGAAAGAAGATAACGTTTCAAATTTGATTTAAATTAAAAATCCATTAGATTCTACCTAATGCCGCAGCAGAGTAGGCGATTGTAATTAATTTCATGCATACCAGACAATCTTCTGCAAAGCACATTAACCCATAAATGTTTCACTTCATTTATTCAAAATATTAATTATTACTCTAGAAGTTGGAATAATTATAAACATTGAAGGTAGTCTCGAAAAGACATGAAGTTCTCCGACATCAATATATTAAAAAATCTTCACAATATAATTGGACTTAATTGAGACACTTCTATAAATATGAAGAATAAAAGTTTCATTACTTTGAATATGAAAAGTTACCATCAATGGAAAACTTTGCAATTTTTGTAAAATTTTTCAAACTAAAAGTTCCTGAATTCCACCAGAAATTTTTACACACATTTAACCTAAACTCCAAAGCTTTAATAAAGAATCTACTAAACTACAAATATTTTTAGTTACTCGGAAAAATAATTATAAAATTCATTTACATTCATGACAAAATTGCAAATTACCAAAAAAAAAAAAAATTGGATAATATTTATGTAAAAAGAAAGAATATAACATTATTGCCGATTTTCATTAACGAAAGCCAAAAATTTTTTTCTATAGTTATGGTAAGAATAAGAAAAGAGTTTGAGCTCGCTAGGAAGCCGACTCCAAATTTGGTGGATTCTTTTTACGAACAGCCAGTCAATTATAGACCGATGCCCAAGAGGGACAACAATCTGAACGTTCCGAGTAGAATTTGTAAAAGAAAAATTATTTAAAAGTCCTATCGGTCGCCCGGATTTCATGATCTTGTAAAAGTGGAGTAATAGACGTAAACTTAGGTAGTCTTTGAAATTACATTTTAAAAACAACGAAATAAGCTCCTGGGTACGACAATGTTCTTGAATACTGATATTAAAAACATAACGTACTATTTTTTTATGGTTGCCTCATTGATATCGATGTTATATGACCACGTTGCAGAATAAACTTCAAGACAGTAGTTAACTTGAGACATTATAAGAGAATTTGCTAGGCGGGTTCTAATGGTATATATGCTTTCAATGAGTAGAGTCTTCGTAAAATTAAGCAGTTTTTATTTGCATCGGTGTTTATGTGTTCATTAAAATTAAGATTACTGTCCAAGGTAACTCCAAGACATTTGATTGTATCAACACAGGTTTTTATCTGTCCGTTTATATAAACTCTTGGCTGAGAGGGTGGAGTACGACTTGGTAGGTAGAAATTTATAGCCTGAGTTTTTGACGGGTTTATATTAAGATAGTTTGTTTCCATCCAAGTGGATATAGAGTTAAGATGGCTGTTCAAGCAATGCTCAAAGCTGTTTATACTCACAGAATATTCACAAAATAATATGAGGATATCATCAGCAAACACAAAGCATTTACATACGTTATTTTCTAAGAACGTGACACAGTCATTAAGATAAATCAGGAAGATTATCGGTCCTAACATTGAGCCTTGAGGAACACCGGAAGAGACACTACCTAAGCTTGAGTTGTTTCCGTTTACTGAGATGTACTATAGTCTATCTGAGAGGTAGGAGTAAACTAGTTTACATGCTGATTTAGAAAAATTAAAATATTGTTTTCAGTTTTATCATTTTATCTTGAAACAGTCCTACTGTTTATACTAATTTAAAAAAAAAAACTATGAGCATATATTTATGCTTTAAGCAAAGCTTTGTTTAAATTTTATTTAAATCAAAAAACGTAAAAATCAATTTTTGAATTTAAATAAATTTTAAATTATATTCAACCATAATCATATTAATGTAACAAAATATGTTGAACAAGTGTTACGAACTAGTCTTTGGGGTTTTTAAATCAAAACTAGATTTGATTGGTTGTAAACAATTAAATTTATCCAAAGCACATAAAGTTTTTTATAATTATTTTCGTAAAAATAATAATAATAATGGCCTTATAATTAATCATATGATGGTATTACCAAAAGTCTAATAAATAATTTGTATTTACATGAATAGTTTTTAAATTAACTTCTTATATCATTCATACATATGTATGAATGTATGTCTGTAAGTATGTATGTAAGTCAGTTCCAGTTTTACGTTCGAAACGAATATCAAAATTAGAGGCGTAAAATTTAAGATTTTTTCTTTCTCTCCTTCATTCAAAGATTTTCGTAATTGTAATAAACTGAAATCAAAGATTTTATGGTTAAGAAACTAAAAATTGTTAAAGTCTTTTGTTGATTGTTTCCTTTTTTTTTTATTTTCTATGAAAATGATATAAAGAAACCACAACAATTGGTAGCAGCTGATATTCAGTTTATTATTTTTAAGTTTTTTTTTTTGTTTTTTTAAGATTTTTATTTAAACTCTTTGCATACTTGTAAAAAAGGCTTGAGAAGCAACAAATACTTGCAGCTAACTAAGTTTAAACAATCCAGCCATATTGGCAAATTTGTGCTAATTGCAGCAGCATCAGCAGCAGCGGTATTGCAAAGTCATAAAATACATACATGATGAAAAACTCCAAATAAAACTTACTTACACACATTCGTTAGTTAATAAAAAAAAAAATGAAAAAAAAACATGTAGAAACAAAAACAATAGTGGTACGTTGTGTGTTTGCAAATATGACTTTTGTTGCATACATGTTATGCACTGATATTGAATTTCACACTAATCTGCTAATGGTCGAACCCTCTTTGAATATTCGAAATGCTGTGGACTATGGACAGAAAGCAAGCAAATTGAGACTTGGCAAAAGCTGGTGATCATTAATGATTCGAAACAATATAATAAAACTAATCAATCAAGGTAAACCTATAACTTGCAAAAGCCTTTAGAAAAATTTTAGGCTTTCAGTTAAACCGCGAATTTGAAAACCTTGAACGCTTATAATTTCTCATCTGTTGCCTTGTATTGTATTAAATATTTATTTAATAATATTTCCTAACAATTTTTAAATTTTTTCTTTTTTGTTCCTTTATTTTTACTAATAATACCCATAGTGCGAAAGTTATAAAAAATATATATGTATGTAAGTGAAATAAAAAAAATTAAAAATAGTCTCACCATTACCACTATTTGTCTGAGCGTATAAATGCAACTTTTAGTCGATGCATAGTGGTGGTGGCCAAGTTTTTATGAGTATTCGAATTTAATTTTCTTGGTTATTTATTTCTTTCCCCTCATTATTTTGGTGGCAAACAAATCAAATCATCTTTTTTCTCCGCCAGTAATGAAGTCAAATATTCTCATTAATATTTTGCAAACTTATAAATGAATAAAACAAACCAAAGCAAATTGCACAAAACTGATTGGTTGACGCGAAAAAAAGTACAAACGCTGCAAAATTACAGATAAGCTGCATTTTGTTGTTAGAAATCTGGTTTCTTCATGAAAACTAACGCAGAAAAAATAAATACAGAAAATGTGTAAAATTGCAAACGCGATTTCCACTATTCAAAGGCGTGTTGTTTCATTATAAAGTTGCAAACAAAGAGAAATATTAAAAAAAATTCAGTAAAGTGTGGCTTTAAGAAATATTTCTTTACATTAGATATTTTATGTTTTTATATCCAATATTTGTTTTATATTATTTATATTTTATTAGAGGATTTTTTAAGCTTAAATGGTTTTAATTGTGAAATTTTTTTAATTTTTGCAGCTTTTTTCTGTTAGTGATTTTTTTATTTTGGTGTTTTAATTTTTCTTTTTGGCGTAACATTTCGTACTTTTCGATTGTTTTAAGCTTAAAAGCATTTAAATGTTTTAGTTCATTTCGGAAAGTTTCTCGTTTTGATTTTATTTTCATTTTGCCAGCTCTTTCCAGTTAGTGAGTTTTTATTTTTTTAAGTATGCAAAGGATTGCGCCGGAACTAGGAAAATAGCTTTTAGGAAGGAGGATAAAGGAAGTAGTGTTTGTGGACATTCGATTTGAACCTTAACACACTTAAAGTGGCAGGAAGTTCCCCTGCGGGGAGTTTCTTCTACATTCGAACAGTTCGGCTACAGTACGAATTCTCTCTGTAATGCGTAGTGCGGTTCACTGGCATATCGACCACAAAGGGATGTGCTCTTTGTTGTACGTAAAAAGTGATGTGTTCAAGGAACTTGTTCCCTGATTTTAGAACACATTCCGTTGTAGTAGCGATAGAACAATGACACATCAAACATTGCGTCGATGCACCAGTGAGTCAATAGAGTTGGCTACCCTTTTGGTACTGATAAGCCTCTTTGCCATATCTTGAACGCGTTCGAGTAACTTCAAATTAGATTTTGAAGCACCGGCCCATACATGAGAGCTGTATTCCATTTTCGGTCGGATAAAGGTGTTATAAATATTAAGGAGTTCAGATGGAGTTCCTACACCGTCTTAAAAAGCCGAGGCACTTGAATACTTCTTTTTAGACATAAAAAATGGGACCATTCTATCGAACATCACAATGTATTTTCATGCCAAGAACATCAAGAGCTACTGATTCCTCAATATCTATACCATCCAAGTTAACAACGTTGGCGACGCTGTCGCTAAAGAATAATTCTGCAACTTAAGCTATCTTAGTATTTTTACTTTAACACGCGCTTCCGATCCGATTACGAAATTGCTGTCTTGCTGAAATGATGGGAAAACAATTTTGCATGATCAGCGTCTGCATACTCGCGCATGTTGGTGCAACATGATCTAAGAATTCAACGAGCCAACAAAGTTGGCTGAGAACTGGCAGTCTTGGCTACGGTGTAATTGAGAACGGTTGTGAATTAATAAAGTAAATTCTATTTAAAGTTTCAAAGTAAATAATCTAATTGTTGTTAAAGTCCTGAATAAATTTTATTATATTAATTGAATACAGGTACAAGTGTTTTATTTGTTGAAGGCGCAGTTGATAGCGCCTAAAGATTAATTTTTTTAGTAATCTCCGTTTAAGATCCTTTAACTGGCGCCCGAGCAGGGACCAGACTTAAAGTCGTGGTGTTCCCGTGAATTATAAATAAATAATTATTGTCCTTTTAGGACTCATAATATTGAAATAATAAGTTTAACTCCTCCTTCGCTAATCCGGTATTCCTGGTGGTTAATAAATTAAAAAGAAAAAAGAAAAAACATCACAGAAGGTTACCGAGGTGAAAGTGAAGTGAACCGTACCGTAGTAGGTATTCACGAATATAAAAGTGGATCACTAAACCGGAACCATACGGAGCTTCCGTGAGGACAAAAGGGTTTTAAACGGTCGCGTCGCGTACCCTAGCCAAGGCTCGCTAAAATTATAAAAAGAATCATAAGTTATATAACATATACACATAAAAATTTTTTTTTTCCTCTAAGTGCTTTAAGAGCAAATAGTTTTTTTGAGATAAAATATAAACCTGAATAAAAATATAAAATTGAAAATTGAAAAAGAAATAATTGAAATAAAAATAAAATAGAAAGCATCATTATTGAGTTGAAAAAAGATCTTTTTGAAATTCTAAAATAAAATAAAAAAAAAAGAGAGAATTGAAAAATGAAATAAAAAATAAAATTGAAAAATAAAAACGAAAATTACAATAAAAATAAAAATATTATTATTGCATTAAAGTTATCCTTTTGAAAATCGAAAATAAAAGAATAAATCAAAGGAAAAATATAAAAGATGTCCTTTTGAAAATAAAATAATAATTCAAGGAAAAAATATAAAAGATGTCCTTTTGAAAATAAAATAAAATAATAATTCAAAGAAAAAATATAAAAAGTTAAGAAAAAGAAGTGAAGTGAAAGTGTGCAACGATCAAGGATCTCATTCATCAAAGTGTTGCGGATATTTCAGGTACGTGAAAAATTTTTTTCCCCCTTGTCAGCATAAAATAAAATAATGGAAGATTTAAAAACAACTGTAATGACTTTGACTGGAGCCATAAATCGGTTTATGGAACAGATCAAGTCGGTAGAAAGTAGAATAGGGACTATAGAAGCGATTCTCAGTGACAACCCAGTAGGAAATGTTTTAAGTAGGATAGAGTGCCTTGAAAGTAGACAAGGTGCCGCAGTAGGCCCGGTGGTCACGGATGAAGGATCCCTTCAACGGCCACGAACTGAACTTGAATTAAAAGATATAAGCCGCCTTCCTGACAGCGTGAAGGAATTGAGAACCTTTGAGGGTAATCCAACCCAGTATGTATCCTGGGTCCATTCCGTGGAAACCATATTGAAGGATTTTGAAATTGTCAGGGACAAGCCGATTTATCGTGCAATTCTACAGAGCGTCCGCCAGAAAATTGTTGGCGCTGCAGACACAGCTCTGGTGTCCTATAATGTATTCGATAGTGATTGGACTGAAATCAAGAAGATACTTTCCCTTCACTACGCTGATAAAAGAGACATCCAAACTCTGGAGCATCAGCTCAACCAGCTTTCCCAAGGATCCTCAACCATCGATGAATTTTATTCGACTGTAAATCACCAACTTTCGCTTATTATCAATAAGCTGAAGACAGAATCCTATAGCGAGGAAACTATCAGAGCCTTAGTGGAAACGTACAGGAACAGAGCATTGGACATTTTCGTACGCGGATTAAAATCGGATCTTTCCCGTATGATTATTATACAGCGTCCAGGAACGCTCCCTGAAGCATATTCCGCTTGTTTAGAATTGCAAAACCTAACTATGCGAAATAACATAATTTATTCAAAAACAAAGCCTCACGAGTCGACAACCCCAGAAGCAACTTATCGTCCTGGACCTCCAAGGCCAACAAAGTCATTTCATGTGCGATCGGGGTGGCAGAATCAAGATTCTCGGCCTAGAAATTGGCAACATAACAACAACTATTCTAACTTTCGGGTAAACGGATATACGAATTATAATAAGCCAGCGTTACCCCCGCGTTATCCGGCCATAAAACATGAACCGATGGAAGTCGATAGAACAATACAATCTCGTCGTGTAAATTACATCAACAACCCTAGAAAAACAGAAAAAAGAGGTGCATTCGAAACAAATACAGGTAACAAGCAACCTAGACTTTATCACATAGAAACCTTTTCTGATGAGGACCAAATAGCTGAGAATGAGTTACAGGAAGACTCCCATCAGGAGGAAATTGCAGGTGAAGTAAATTTTATGGGGGAAGGCCATCAAGCTTACCCTATATAGAATACCCTTCTGTTACCGGTGATATTTTATGTTTTTTGATCGATACGGGGTCTAACAAGAACTTTTGTAGCCCACGCTTGTCATACGGTAGCATAATCCTAGAAAAACCAATAAAAGTTCGATCAGTGGGGGGAGATGTTAGCATAGATAGAAAGATAATTGGACCATTTTTTAAATTTTTAGGTATAAATGAATCTATTCAATTTTATGTCTTACCAGAATTAAAAACTTTTGATGGAATTATTGGGGACGACACACTTAAAGATCTAGGTGCTTTAGTTGATAGAAAGGAAAATGTTTTAGTTTTAAAAAATAGTTTTAAAATTCCATTGAAAGAAAAAGTAACTACTCAGTCAAATTATATATTAGGCGAGGAATATGTACCAGAAGTTAGAACAAGGATAGAGAGTCTTATTAATAAATTCAAACCACTTTTTGGACCGCTCGATGGCAGCGAACTTGCATCAACAAACGTTCAGGCAGAAATTAGGACAAGTACGGAAGAACCAATATATACAAAGAGCTATCCGTACCCTGTCTGTATGAGGGAAGAAGTAGAGAGACAGATAAAAGAACTACTCTCAGAGGGAGTAATAAGACCCTCTAAAAGTCCATACAACTCACCTATTTGGGTCGTGCCTAAAAAGCCAAAACCCAGTGGTGAAAAACAATATCGAATGGTAGTGGACTTCAAACGTCTAAATGCTGTGACGATTCCAGACACCTACCCAATTCCAGACATTACATCTACTTTAGCTAGTTTAGGTAAAGCAAAGTATTTCACAACAATAGATCTTACATCAGGCTTTCATCAAATAGCAATGAAACCAAAAGATATCCCAAAAACTGCTTTTTCAACGGCAAACGGTAAATTTGAATTCTTAAGATTGCCTTTTGGCTTAAAGAATGCGCCGGCAATATTTCAGAGAATGATAGATGATGTCCTCCGCGAGTACATAGGAAAAATTTGTTTTGTCTACATTGATGACATAATAGTAATTGGCGAGAATGTAGAGAATCATTTGAGGAACATAGATACAATTTTTGGAAGGCTTCACGATGCTAATCTGAAGGTAAATCTTGATAAAACGCATTTTATGAAGGCTGAGGTGGAATTTCTTGGCTATATCGTTGGTTCTGATGGCATCAAACCGGATCCTGCCAAAGTAAGGTCCATCGAAAATTTGTTGCCGCCTACGAACTTGAAGGAATTGAAAAGTTTCCTGGGAATGACCTCCTACTATAGGAGATTTATTCGTGACTATGCAAAAATAGCGAAACCCCTTACGAACCTTACAAGAGGGGAACATGCTCAAATAAAAGCCAGTCAGTCTAAGAAAGTGCCAATTACCTTAGATGACGAGTCTTTGAAGTCTTTCAATGGACTTAAATCTATGTTGACTACAGCAGAGCTCCTGTCTTTTCCAGACTTTGAGAAACCATTTAACCTGACAACGGATGCCTCTAATACTGCGTTAGGTGCCGTTTTGTCACAAGGTGAAATCGGCAAGGACAAACCCATAGCATATATTTCTCGATCCCTCAACAAAACTGAAGAGAACTACGCCACAAACGAGAAAGAGATGCTAGCTATTGTATGGGCCCTTGACAACCTCAGAAATTACTTGTATGGTGCAAAAAAAATCAAGATCTATACTGATCATCAACCTTTGACGTTTGCATTGGGAAATAGGAATTTTAATGCCAAATTGAAAAGATGGAAAGCACGTATAGAGGAATATAACCACGAGTTGATTTATAAGCCTGGTAAATCAAACCACGTGGCTGATGCCCTTTCGAGGCTAAAAACCATTTCAAATCATTTATACCATTCTTCTACTGATACAGCAAGCGAAGGAATGGCTATGAGTTCAGATGAAACTATAACGGCTTCAGAGGGTCGAGAAGATGATGGCCTTTCATCAGCGGCAACAGTTCACAGTGCAGAACAAGATGCTTCTGACTTAATACCCCACGTGGAGGTACCTATAAACGTCTTTAGAAATCAGATTATACTAAGAGTCGGAATGGATATGACAGCAATGGAGGAACCACACCGTGGGTATACTAGACATTTTATTTCCTTAAAAAATTGGTCTAAGGAAGAACTTTTAGCGTTGCTTAAAGAAAAACTTCGCCCAAATATCCTTAACGGAATAAAAGCACCAGAAGGCCTTCTTGGTGCTCTACAAGAAATTTACATTGATCATTTTTCTAGATATAAGGTAAGAATTACGCAGAAGTTAGTTACAGACATTACTTCAAAAGAACGTCAATTTGAAATAATAGAAACAGAACATAAAAGAGCGCACCGTAATCCCAGAGAAAATGGTGAACAAATTTTAGAACAATTCTACTTTCCGCATATGCGGTCTAGTATAAGAAAGTACGTTGCCAGCTGCGACGTTTGTAATAGATGCAAATATGACAGGAAACCTCCACAAATACATCGCCAAGAAACACCTGATCCGAAATATCCATGCGAAATTCTTCACATGGACATTATGGAAATTCAGGGACAGAAGTTCATTACCTGCATAGATAAGTTTACAAAATTCGCTAAATTCTTTTGCATTAAAGACAGATCGTTGCTACAAGTGAGAAAAAAGATAGTTAAAATTTTGCATTATTTCACAGTGCCAAAAATTCTTGTTACTGATAACGAACGCAGCTTCTTAAGCCCTTTAATTGAAACTTTCATCAAATCACTAGGTATTAAATTATATCTTACGCCAGTACAAAGAAGTGAGGTGAACGGGCAAGTTGAGAGATTGCATTCAACAATAATTGAAATTTATAGATGTTTAGGAGTTGAATACCCGAACCTATCAGTAAAAGAATTAATCGAAATCTGTGTCGATAGGTACAATAATACCATCCATTCAACTACAAAGAAAAGACCCCGTGATTTATTTTTCAATAGAAACGTGGGAGCAAACTATGAAAATCTATTATCAGAACAAAAGAAAATTAATACAGATCTCAGGCATTTGCTTAAAAGAAACATGGCAGCTCGCAACGCAAGAATGAATAAAAAGAGACAAAGCCCCAGAAAATATAGGAAGGGTGATAGAATCTATGTAGCTATTAAAACAATTAAGGGAAAAAACAAAGCGCTATATAGGAAAGAAATAGTTGAGAAAGATAATAGGGTAACTGTGCTGACAAGGAGTGGAAGGAAAATTCACAAGGAACATATAAAAAATTTAAATGGGCAAAGTCCAAAGAAAAACGTTGTTTTATAAATAATCATAGATCCTTTTTCGTCTCACTCATTTAAACTATACTTCTAAAAAATATTCTTGTACGATGCAATAATTAAAGCACGTAGAACAAAAACAAAAAATTACACAATTAAAAGATTTATATAAACATATAAGAGCAAATCAAATATAAATTCCATATAACAAGATAAGAGAACATCAGCTCAGGCCTGGTCAGTTTCCGGATGATGCACTAATGCCTTGGAGTGACGAGTTGCATCAAGGCTTACAGATGCAATGGCGACAGGGTATAAGATCATCATTTAGTGTTCCAAGCGAACCAAGGAACTTCCATAAACTGACTGACGAAGAAATATAACAAATTAATGTAAAAATTGAAAATGAAAACATAAAAAATTTTTTTAGATGGAAGTAATCATAAAAAACATATTAAAAAAGGGGGAAGGGTACCAAACAAAATGAAACTCTAAATTTAACTATTTATCATATAACCATTTCATTGTCATGACTCCACCGCATTTTTTTCGGTATAATTAACTTATATTATTTTCAGAAATTTCATTTCTATAACCATGCATCTCAAGTTTATTCTTTTCATCGCAATCAACCTGATGGCTTTTGTAAATGGTGTGCAAATCTACCGGTATAAAACATCGCTGGTGTCATTAAAGATCGGCAACGGATGGATAATCGATGGGAACTTTAAATTAATACATGTCATCAACTTAGAACAGTACACGGAAATGGCTGCAAATATATCATCTCTTATTCAAAGGCACATTCCGCCAAGCAAAAACAAAGAATTCATTTTGCACCACATGCTACAGATGCAAGAACGCCTGAATGAATTGACAAATGTAAAAAGGAGAACGCCTAGATCAATCGATTGGATCGGATCGGCTTGGAAGTGGGTTGCTGGAAGTCCGGATTCAACAGATTGGAATAATATACTAAGAAGTCAAGAAAACATCATCGTGAATAACAATGAGCAATACAAAATTAATAAAGAGCTTCAGCAAGCAACGAACCAAGTAGCAAAAAAGATCAACGAAATCATCACCAGACTAAAAAATATGACGAGCGTTAAAGACTACACCTTAATCGAGCAAAGTACCATCAACGAGATCATTATCCTGAGGGACGAAGTAAATGAAATTATCCGAGCCTGTCAGCTGGCTAAGAGTGGTATTGTTAATACAAATCTACTAGATCAATCGGAGATAAATAGAATAATTGATGAGCTTGAGACGTTGCCTTATGGCAATGCAATAGAAGCAGTGGAATACGGAACCCCGTCAATTTATACAAATGGTTCATTATTATTGTACATCCTATCAATACCAAAACTTGAAAAAAACTTTTATAACTTGCTTCTCACTAGAGCTACTATTAATGAAGGAAAGCAAATAGATCTGCCGTTCGAGAAGGTGCTTGTTAGTGAGACTGAGACCTATGGTATCAAAGGTAATTGCCTTTTCATAAGTAATTCAACAGTCTGCAAAAGATCATCTGTAACTAAATTGGAAGAAAATGACTGCCTTAACCGCATTCTTAAAGGCGGATCAGCAAGATGTAAATACAGACGTACCCAAGAAGAAATTGTTGAATTATTGAGTGACGATGTTGTCTACCTGTCAAACTACCAGGGTTTAATCGAGTCAAATGGGAAAACCGAGTTTTTAAATGGGACTTATCTTCTGCAACTCTCCAATGAGTCGGTAGTGATAAAGAATCATACTTACTCAAGCAACTCAATCATAAAGGTTCAAGCCCTACCACCAGTACTAGCGAACGTAATACATGACGACCTGCTGCTAGACATCAAATATGTCCATGAGGTAAGCCTCAATAATATAAACCGATTGAACCAGTTAGGAGTAAAATTCAATGGTACCATTGGAATTAACGTTATGATCATTGCCTCCATGACCTTTTGCATTGGATGGCTTTGGTATCAACAAACAAAAAAATTAAACCTCCCAAAGCTACTCGTTCCACTACCAACCATGGACCCCCAGATCTGCGGGACGCAGACATTTAAGGAGGGAGGAGTTAACAACGTTGGCGACGCTGTCGCTAAAGAATAATTCTGCAACTTAAGCTATCTTAGTATTTTTACTTTAACACGCGCTTCCGATCCGATTACGAAATTGCTGTCTTGCTGAAATGATGGGAAAACAATTTTGCATGATCAGCGTCTGCATACTCGCGCATGTTGGTGCAACATGATCTAAGAATTCAACGAGCCAACAAAGTTGGCTGAGAACTGGCAGTCTTGGCTACGGTGTAAATGAGAACGGTTGTGAATTAATAAAGTAAATTCTATTTAAAGTTTCAAAGTAAATAATCTAATTGTTGTTAAAGTCCTGAATAAATTTTATTATATTAATTGAATACAGGTACAAGTGTTTTATTTGTTGAAGGCGCAGTTGATAGCGCCTAAAGATTAATTTTTTTAGTAATCTCCGTTTAAGATCCTTTAACTTATATAATATAAGAAGAAAAAATTTGATCAAATTATTTTGTTCTTCATTTCTCCCTTTATATTTTTAAATTTTGTTTTGCCAAATGACATTTTCTTCTTTTGAAATGTTAATACATATGTACATACATATGTACACATTAAATGTACAAAATAAATTAAAAATTCCTTAGTAACCATCTTTAAACATATTCAACTCGACCACAAACAATAGTAAATAAAA